>OY804580.1:56930878-57530878 GCA_963680875.1 Bathymodiolus brooksi | reverse complement strand
AATAATGTTTTGTCCTTACTTGTAATAATGTTTTGTCATTACTTGTAATAATGTTTTGTCCTTACTTGTAATAATGTTTTGTCCTTACTTGTAATAATGTTTTGTCCTTACTTGTAATAATGTTTTGTCTTTACTTGTAATAATGTTTTGTCCTTACTTGTAATAATGTTTTGTCCTTACTTGTAATAATGTTTTGTCCTTACTTGTAATAAGTTTTGTCCTTACTTGTAATAATGTTTTGTCATTACTTGTAATAATGTTTTGTCAATGTTTTGTCCTTACTTGTAATAATGTTTTGTCCTTACTTGTAATAAAGTTTTGTCCTTACTTGTAATAATGTTTTGTCCTTACTTGTAATAATGTTTTGTCCTTACTTGTAATAATGTTTCGGACATTAATGACGGTAATGTAACGGGAAAAAAATATTCCCATTAAAAAATAAAAACTTCCATTAAATTTTATTACCGCTATTAAGACACACGATAAATATAATTCGACATTCAGAAATCTTATCAAAAATATTAATTCCTATCCGTGTTTATATGGCCACATAATAAACAAATATAATAGCTTCCAATCTGACACTTTTGAACTCTTAAAATCATTGCAAGGAAAATCCTCTTCTCAAAGAGTATAGTCGACTTTCTGGAGAAGATTTTCCCCATTTTTTGCTCAAAATAAAGACAATCAATAGATCCAACAAGCAATTAAAGCAATACGTTATATTTCATTCCATATCATACCACTTTTTCTATTCAACATTTAATTCCATCAAGTTGACCTTTTTTGATTGTAGGCTCAAGTTTTTAGATGTCTTTGAGTAATTAATATCAAATCTGCAATTATTATTAAACCGAAGTTAACGTTAGAGAATACCAAATGGACAATCCAGAGAAACTGGCAACATAAGGTACACAACACACAAGACAAAGACAAACAATATGTGTTGGACAACACCATAGGCAAAATAAACCACAAATAACGTAAATACAAACAACTGCAGGTAAAGACGAACCGAACATCTTTTACATGTGAAAATCGTAGCAGACATCACAACACGGAACTCAGAATGTTAAGACACATAACATAATAACACAAAAAAGCTAAAAAGATGAGCAACACGTACCCCACAAAGAAACCGGAGATGAACTCAAGGTCCCGTGAAGGGCAAGCAGTTCCTGTCTAATACAAGACACCCACCATGCTACTCACATAGTCAAGACACGTTGGACACCACTAGACGCAAACAAGCACAAATAACATAAATAAGAAATCAGCCCTCTTACAAACAATTAGGGATAAAGACGAACCAAACATAGTTTTATGTGGAAATCGTAACGGACATCACAACACAGAACTAAATACGTTAAGACAAAATATAGTATAAAACGTGCAACACGCTCACAACTGCTTAAAACCAAGGTTGTACTCAAGAGAAAGAGAAAATATTGGGAACAAGTCAAAAACAAAGAAAAACACAACACTAAAAAAGAGACGAATAACACGGACCTCATAAAAAACCGGGAGTGAACTCAGGTTCTCGCGAAGGATAAGTAGTTCCTGATTCTTATAAGACATCCACAGTGTTACTTATATATACAGTCAAGTCCGATAATAGTATTGGCAGTGATAGTGGAAAGAAAAAAATCTACGTAAAAGAATAAACATCCATTGTCATTTGAGATATGGATATTTCATAACGGTCAACCATCCCTTAGTCATAGACCAGTGATAGTTGTTATCATGTTGATGTCCTTTGATTTTCTTGGTCCTAAAGACTTTTTGACTTTTCAGTCTTTAGATTATGAGAGTACCATGGAAACGTCTCTACCATTGTTTGTCTTTCTGTCCTTTTTGTGTCATTGCATGATCTGTTCTGCGGATTAGGGCTTATGCTTACACCTGTGGTATCTTTAAACTTTTTGTACAGTGGAACATCGTTGAAGTAAAATGTTGGTCCATTTATGGTAGCTTACCACTTAAATTGTGCCGGATAAATAGAATACACTGATATTTCTAAGTAGGATTATCGGTCCTTTCGTATTCCGCAGATTCGATTGTATTTGACAGATGTAGGAACTCAAGATGTCAGTATGGTTAGTAAATAACTCGTTAAGCTTAATTTAATGTTGCCATGGTTTCTGGAGTGTCCATTCTTGATTGCACTTAGGTTTTCTTTAACGTTTACTTAAAATATATTCTTGTCAATAATTTTTTGTAGAATAACAGTACATTTAATTTGTGTACTGTAAAAACAAACTAAGAACAAAGTTCAGGTGGTACTTAACTTTAAGTGGAGTGTATATATTAAGTCACCTGATGATGCATTTCCGTAGTTAACTTCTCCAATCTTGCATGACTCTAAGTATTAGAAAACCAAATATAGGATGTAAATAAAATGCAAAGTGATTAAGATTAATATCATAATAACAATTTATGCTTTTTTATTCAGAATGTTCAATATACATACTTACTTAATACGTTCAGATCATTTGTCCTTTGTATTAATGGAGATACTATACTAAAACCGTAATTCGATTTTCTTCCATTACCACAATTGTGTTCTTAAATTTACAAATTCACAAAATATCTGAAGAGGGAGTTAAGGCCTATTTACACGATCTGTTCTTTCCATAGCTGATAACATATATGCCTCATTAATCTGTTTAGATGGTATGTCATTTCGCGTCTGAGCTAATTAATATTTCCCTCCAAACTTTGTTTTTATTTACATTTACATGAAGAATGATGATTTTGTTGTTCCTATATGTATTTTAATGATAGCTGCTGCATGTCATATTATCTGTAACAATCAACATGGTCGGAGAATATGGGTGAGGCCTTGGATGCAACTAAGAAGAGGAGTTAGTGCTTACCATGCATTACTGAGGAAGCTAAAACAGAAGGATCAAAGAGGTTTCAAACTTTTGTGAGAATGAACAAAGAAGATTTTGAAGAACTTTTGCATAGAGTATCCCCTCTTATAAAACCTGCGCACTGGGAAAATTACACGTGCACATCAGTATATTTATAGTATAACCTTATTGACCTTCCTCATGATTGGTTTATTTGCTCTGTCTTGACAGAGAGAATAGGGAAAGTTCTAAACGCTCCGTCTTCGGTCTGATTTTATATCTGTCATATGTTTTCCCAATTCACACGGTGTGTTTTAACAGCCATGGAAAATCAGCCATGGAAAAACACATCGTGTAAATAGACCTTTAGATTTGCATTTTAGGGGGGTGAGTGATTGATTGTAGTTTAACGCCAAGTAAGCAATTGTTCATAACTCAAGGTGAGCACGCCAACAATTACACCACCTATCAATTAGCGTTTTTGGTGTTTATCGACACTTTATCTTCGATTTAGGAAATGAGATCAAATATCATTATCATTTAATAAAGACGGCAAATAAAAAATATCTAATCTGTAGTTTCCTGGCATCCATTTTGTTTGGACAATGCAGTAAAATGTTTTCACTTTTTCAATACAGGTGAAGTGTGGATATCTATAAGAAACTGGTAGGCATATTCTGGAGAAATATTTAATAAATCTAAAATGTTCAATTCATAACAATAAACAAGATGTCTTCCTACAGCTTATTCTTCAATATTCGTACTATATCGGCCACAATTTTAACACCGACATCCATTTTGAGAGGTCCATGTGGAAACAGTAATGCATTATGAAAACCTTCTGGAAAATGTGCTAATTCTGTCTCTATTTTTAAATGTTTTAATTTTTCATGAAACATTATTCCATCATCTCGAATGAAATCAAAACCACACGTCATGATATAAGTAAATGGCAGTCCTTCCAGTGTTTCGTCGTCAGCTATTAATGGCGATATTAACGGTTCCTTTAAATGCCCTTCTATCTTTCTAAATAGTTCTTCGTCTCCAAAATCTTTTTTATTGTCCAAATTATCCCATAATTCCTTCGTTCGCACGTATTTCCTTGGCATCCATTTTGTTTGGTCGACACAATCAAAATATTTTGACTTTTTGAATGCAGGTGAAGTATGATTATTAATAAGAAACTGAAAAGCATATTCTGGCGGGAGATTTAAATAATTTGTAACAAAAAACATTGAATTAGGACTGTTTATACTTTTGTTTAAATAAAGAATATTTTCCAAATATCCTGTTGTTTGCCAATTAACGATTTGCAAAACAGGTACTAACAATAACTGCAAAGCTAATTTCTTTTGAAGTCTCAACGAAATAGCAGCGGCCATATTTCCGCCAGCACTATCGCCACTTATAGCAACACGGGCTGGATCAATTCCCAATGTTTTCCCATTGTCTAATACATATTCTACAACGTCCATACAATCATTTAATGGTTCTGGAAACGGATGTTGTGGACTGAGCCTGTAACTATAAATAATCACTTTAATAATACCAATATTTATTTTGACATATGCTATGAAGCTTGACAGTTCACGAAGGGTGCCATATGTTGAACAAAATGCTTATCTTTGTAGTTCAACTCCCGTCTTTGTTTATATCCATTGTTTTGTTTAATATTGTATTTGATTGTGATTTATTACTCCTTCGACTTCGTTATCTACGTCGTTTTAAGTGTATTATGTTGTCATTCATTTTTGTGATAGTATGTGGTCCTTTTTGAATGGAAGCGAATTTGTGCACGTTTTTTAAAATTCTTTGTTCGTATCTGCATTTTCATGGAAGATCCAATTACCAAAAAGGTGTGGAATCATATTAACCGGCTTTAAGCCGGCACATTTTTGCGCCTGTACCAACCCAGGCCTTGATTTCAAAAGGCATATTTCCTTGATTTGTTGTGTTCAATGAGTTAAAGTGATGCGGGGGGTGGTTGTTCGTTTAGTTGATAATGGTGGTTTATTGACCATCACTGTTTAAACTTTCTTTTCAGAATATACTACATCTCGTATGGTATATTTATTTTGTTAATACTTTGCTAATCCTTATTTAGAATGTCGATGTTGTTCATCTTTTAAGTTTCCCGTGTTGTGTTGTGTCTTTTGTTTTGCTTGTGCTCGTCCTGTGTCTTGTGTACCAAATGCTACCAGTGTCTCTGGATTGTCTGTTCTTGATTGACCCTTCGGTTTTCTCTAACCTTTGTCCTGTGTCTTGTGTACCAAATGTTACCAGTGTATCTGGATTGTCTGTTCTTGATTGACCCTTCGGTTTTCTCTAACCTTTGTCCTGTATCTTGTGTACCAAATGTTACCAGTGTCTCTGGATTGTCCGTTCTTGATTGACCCTTCGGTTTTCTCTAACCTTTGTTCTGTATCTTGTGTACCAAATGTTACCAGTGTCTCTGGATTGTCCGTTCTTGATTGACCCTTCGGTTTTCTCTAACCTTTGTCCTGTACATGTGTCTTGTGTACCAAATGTTACCAGTGTCTCTGGATTGTCTGTTCTTGATTGACCCTTCGGTTTTCTCTAGCCTTTGTCCTGTTTCTTGTGTACCAATAGTTACCAATGTCTCTGGATTGTCCGTTCTTGATTGACCCTTCGGTTTTCTCTAACCTTTGTCCTGTATCTTGTGTACCAAATGTTACCAGTGTCTCTGGATTGTCCGTTCTTGATTGACCCTTCGGTTTTCTCTAACCTTTGTCCTGTATCTTGTGTACCAAATGTTACCAGTGTCTCTGGATTGTTCGTTCTTGATTGACCCTTCGGTTTTCTCTAACCTTTATCCTGTTTCTTGTGTACCAAATGTTACCCGTGTCTCTGGATTGTCCGTTCTTGATTGACCCTTCGGTTTTCTCTAACCTTTGTCCTGTATCTTGTGTACCAAATGTTGTCAGTGTCTCTGGATTGTCCGTTCTTGATTGACCCTTCGGTTTTCTCTAACATTTGTTCTGTATCTTGTGTATCAAATGTTGTCAGTATCTCTGGATTGTCCGTTCTTGATTGACCCTTCGGTTTTCTCTAACCTTTGTCCTGTACATGTGTCTTGTGTACCAAATGTTACCAGTGTCTCTGGATTGTCTGTTCTTGATTGACCCTTCGGTTTTCTCTAATCTTTGTCCTGTTTCTTGTGTACCAATAGTTACCAATGTCTCTGGATTGTCCGTTCTTGATTGACCCTTCGGTTTTCTCTAACCTTTGTCCTGTATCTTGTGTACCAAATGTTGTCAGTGTCTCTGGATTGTCCGTTCTTGATTGACCCTTCGGTTTTCTCTAACCTTTGTCCTGTACATGTGTCTTGTGTACCAAATGTTACCAGTGTCTCTGGATTGTCTGTTCTTGATTGACCCTTCGGTTTTCTCTAACCTTTGTCCTGTTTCTTGTGTACCAAATGTTACCAGTGTCTCTGGATTGTCCGTTCTTGATTGACCCTTCGGTTTTCTCTAACCTTTGTCCTGTTTCTTGTGTACCAAATGTTACCAGTGTCTCTGGATTGTCCGTTCTTGATTGACCCTTCGGTTTTCTCTAACCTTTGTCCTGTTTCTTGTGTACCAAATGGTATCAGTGTCTCTGGATTGTCCGTTCTTGATTGACCCTTCGGTTTTCTCTAACCTTTGTACTGTTTCTTGTGTACCAAATGTTACCAGTGTCTCTGGATTGTCCGTTCTTGATTGACCCTTCGGTTTTCTCTAACCTTTGTCCTGTTTCTTGTGTACCAAATGTTACCAGTGTCTCTGGATTGTCCGTTCTTGATTGACCCTTCGGTTTTCTCTAACCTTTGTCCTGTTTCTTGTGTACCAAATGTTACCAGTGTCTCTGGATTGTCCGTTCTTGATTGACCCTTCCGTTTTCTCTAACCTTTGTCCTGTTTCTTGTGTACCAAATGTTACCAGTGTCTCTGGATTGTCTGTTCTTGATTGACCCTTCGGTTTTCTCTAACCTTTGTCCTGTTTCTTGTGTACCAAATGTTACCAGTGTCTCTGGATTGTCCGTTCTTGATTGACCCTTCGGTTTTCTCTAACCTTTGTCCTGTTTCTTGTGTACCAAATGTTACCAGTGTCTCTGTATTGTCCATTCTTGATTGACCCTTCGGTTTTCTCTAACCTTTGTCCTGTTTCTTATATTTAACTAGTGAACGAAGAACGTAATATCTCAATCTTGAGTTTTCTATGTAGTTTTTTTGTCGACAATTGTTTGTCTTTGTGTCCTCTTTATGCTTCGGTCATTGTATTGTCTGTCCTTCTTTATGCTTAGGTCATTGTATTGTCTGTCCTTCTTTATGCTTCGGTCATTGCATTGTCTGTCCTTCTTTATGCTTCGGTCATTGTATTGTCTGTCCTTCTTTATGCTTCGGTCATTGTATTGTCTGTCCTTCTTTATGCTTCGGTCATTGCATTGTCTGTCCTTCTTTATGCTTCGGTCATTGCATTGTCTGTCCTTTATGCTTCGGTCATTGTATTGTCTGTGTGTCCTCTTTATGCTTCGGTCATTGTATTGTCTGTCCTTCTTTATACTTCGGTCATTGTATTGTCTGTCCTTCTTTATGCTTCGGTCATTGTATTGTCTGTCCTTCTTTATGCTTCGGCCATTGTATTGTCTGCCCTTCTTTATGCTTCGGTCATTGCATTGTCTGTCCTTCTTTATGCTTCGGTCATTGTATTGTCTGTCCTTCTTTATGCTTCGGTCATTGTATTGTCTGTCCTTTATGCTTCGGTCATTGTATTGTCTGTCCTTCTTTATGCTTCGGTCATTGTATTGTCTGTCCTTCTTTATACTTCGGTCATTGTATTGTCTGTCCTTCTTTATGCTTCGGTCATTGTATTGTCTGTCCTTCTTTATGCTTCGGTCATTGTATTGTATGTCCTTCTTTATGCTTCGGTCATTGTATTGTCTGTCCTTCTTTATGCTTCGGTCATTGTATTGTCTGTCCTTCTTTATGCTTCGGTCATTGTATTGTCTGTGTGTCCTCTTTATGCTTCGGTCATTGTATTGTCTGTCCTTCCTTATGCTTCGGTCATTGTATTGTCTGTCCTTCTTTATGCTTCGGTCATTGTATTGTCTGTGTGTCCTCTTTATGCTTCGGTCATTGTATTGTCTGTCCTTCTTTATGCTTCGGTTATTGCATTGTCTGTCCTTCTTTATGCTTCGGTCATTGTATTGTCTGTCCTTTATGCTTTGGTCATTGTATTGTCTGTGTGTCCTTTTAATGCTTCGGTCATTGTATTGTCTGTCCTTCGTTATGCTTCGGTCATTGTATTGTCTGTCCTTCTTTATGCTTCGGTCATTGTATTGTCTGTGTGTCCTCTTTATGCTTCGGTCATTGTATTGTCTGTCCTTCTTTATGCTTCGGTTATTGCATTGTCTGTCCTTCTTTATGCTTCGGTCATTGTATTGTCTGTCCTTTATGCTTTGGTCATTGTATTGTCTGTGTGTCCTTTTAATGCTTCGGTCATTGCATTGTCTGTCCTTCTTTATGCTTCGGTCATTGCATTGTCTGTCCTTCTTTATGCTTCGGTCATTGTATTGTCTGTCCTTCTTTATGCTTCGGTCATTGTATTGTCTGCCCTTCTTTATGCTTCGGTCATTGTATTGTCTGTCCTTCTTTATGCTTCGGTCATTGTATTGTCTGTCCTTCTTTATGCTTCGGTCATTGTATTGTCTGTCCTTCTTTATGCTTCGGTCATTATATTGTCTGTCCTTCTTCGATTTACAGCTTCTGATTATCACTTTGGTATCTACAAACTTTACTCACCAATGCCATATATATATGTACTCACTCACATTACAATTATAAGAATTTCACTATAGATACTTACTCAACAGATATGACGACAACTTCACTTTCTCTAGATATTTTTCTCATCAGAGGATCATAAGAGTCTAAAAAAAAGTAATTCAATCTACATTACTATTGTTATCGATTTAAACGGTGCATTCAATTACACCCATTACACAAAACAGAGCATGTACGAGTTCTCCTGTTCTGAAGTCGAAAGATTGTTGGTACACAAAACAGAGCGTGTTACACTCCTGACACCAATTTCGTGAACAAATCACAGACTTAAAAGTCATAGT
Organism: Bathymodiolus brooksi; assembly: GCA_963680875.1. Classification (NCBI taxonomy): domain Eukaryota; kingdom Metazoa; phylum Mollusca; class Bivalvia; order Mytilida; family Modiolidae; genus Bathymodiolus; species Bathymodiolus brooksi. The sequence continues at coordinate 57,521,900 of OY804580.1, read as the reverse complement.
TTTACACAGCACAAACCAGCTGAAATGAGAGTAGAAACTCGAACGTAAATCCTGGTAAAGTAGACATGATCAGTTTGACTATTTTACGGCCGCTATTATGACTTGTATTAGTCATGTTCTTGTCACAGAGGACCACTGATATATTTCGTTTGTCGTAGTCATAATCCCATCCTTATTTCATAGTTCGTAACTTATCACACAATATAACTTATAATCGCATTTCTAACATAATGAAAACAAAGTTTAAATATTGATGGCTAACAATTCAAGCGAACAACCACCTCTCACTACATTTCATTTAACACAAAAACGACACGAGGTGATGCAGGAACTAACTGTTTACCAGCCAGAGCACCGCAATTCTCCCATAGATTTTAGTGGGGTTCGCATTGCTAAATATTTAGATTGCTGTGTAGTGCACTATTGTTTTTCGCTTTGATATTCTTCTATCCTTCGATTTACGGCTTCTGATTGGCCATTTTGGTATTCTCATTTTTTTTAATTAAGTTTGTTTCGAGAAATCCAGTCTAGCAGAAAGATTGAAATAAGGCAGGTAGATATTTAAATTAGTGCACACGACGCGAATCTGGAATAATCTTCATCAGGTAAACTTAAAATCAAAGATTGCAAAGTCAAATAACATTAAAAGCTTTGGCAGTAATAAAACCAAAGGGCGCATACGTTTGAGGGATGAAAACCTTAGTTTTAATAATAATTGAAAGATTACTTTATGAATTAATACCCTTTTCGTCGTTCCTTGATACTAATCGGATGAAAGCCAAACATGGGAATTAATACATGTATTTTGGAACTACGTGAAAACGTAATATACCAATTAAATCATTAACCCATTCATACCTGCAAGGGTCGAGATCATTTATATAATAAATATAGAGTTAGAGTTATGATGTTTAACGCCACATTTTTACTAATATAGTACGGAATATTTGTTTCAGTGCATTCATATTTCGTAAATGAATAATAATGGAGTTGAGCATCACTGATGACGTAAAACATAGAAACGTGTACCTGTCAAGCCTTAAAGCTATTACAGTGAAACCTGTCTAAGCCGAACCCCGAGAAAACCAAATACCTGTCTAATCCAGACAGACCTTACAGTCCCACCTACTAAATATCTATGTAATTTGAACCTGTGTAAACTAAACACCTGTCTAAGCTGCACATTTTTTTTCAGTCCCAAAGGGGTTCGGTTTAGACAGGTTATACTGTAGTATCTTTGATATTTATTACTTACCGACAGAAAGGAGACTCCAACCTCCACCATGAAAGTATACAAGGACAGGACGGTCTGTTATTTATTACTTACCGACAGAAAGGAGACTCCAACCTCCACCATGAAAGTATACAAGGACAGGACGGTCTGTTATTTATTACTTACCGACAGAGAGGGACTCCAACCTCCACCATGAAAGTATACAAGGACAGGACGGTCTGTTATTTATTACTTACCGACAGAAAGGAGACTCCAACCTCCACCATGAAAGTATACAAGGACAGGACGGTCTGTTATTTATTACTTACCGACAGAAAGGAGACTCCAACCTCCACCATGAAAGTATACAAGGACAGGACGGTCTGTTATTTATTACTTACCGACAGAAAGGAGACTCCAACCTCCACCATGAAAGTATACAAGGACAGGACGGTCTGTTATTTATTACTTACCGACAGAGAGGGACTCCAACAACCACCATGAAAGTATACAAGGACAGGACGGTCTGTTATTTATTACTTACCGACAGAAAGGAGACTCCAACCTCCACCATGAAAGTATACAAGGACAGGACGGTCTGTTATTTATTACTTACCGACAGAAAGGAGACTCCAACCTCCACCATGAAAGTATACAAGGACAGGACGGTCTGTTATTTATTACTTACCGACAGAGAGGGACTCCAACCTCCACCATGAAAGTATACAAGGACAGGACGGTCTGTTATTTATTACTTACCGACAGAAAGGAGACTCCAACCTCCACCATGAAAGTATACAAGGACAGGACGGTCTGTTATTTATTACTTACCGACAGAAAGGAGACTCCAACCTCCAACATGAAAGTATACAAGGACAGGACGGTCTGTTATTTATTACTTACCGACAGAGAGGGACTCCAACAACCACCATGAAAGTATACAAGGACAGGACGGTCTGTTATTTATTACTTACCGACAGAAAGGAGACTCCAACCTCCACCATGAAAGTATACAAGGACAGGACGGTCTGTTATTTATTACTTACCGACAGAAAGGAGACTCCAACCTCCACCATGAAAGTATACAAGGACAGGACGGTCTGTTATTTATTACTTACCGACAGAGAGGGACTCCAACCTCCACCATGAAAGTATACAAGGACAGGACGGTCTGTTATTTATTACTTACCGACAGAAAGGAGACTCCAACCTCCACCATGAAAGTATACAAGGACAGGACGGTCTGTTATTTATTACTTACCGACAGAAAGGAGACTCCAACCTCCAACATGAAAGTATACAAGGACAGGACGGTCTGTTATTTATTACTTACCGACAGAGAGGGACTCCAACAACCACCATGAAAGTATACAAGGACAGGACGGTCTGTTATTTATTACTTACCGACAGAAAGGAGACTCCAACCTCCACCATGAAAGTATACAAGGACAGGACGGTCTGTTATTTATTACTTACCGACAGAAAGGAGACTCCAACCTCCACCATGAAAGTATACAAGGACAGGACGGTCTGTTATTTATTACTTACCGACAGAGAGGGACTCCAACCTCCACCATGAAAGTATACAAGGACAGGACGGTCTGTTATTTATTACTTACCGACAGAAAGGAGACTCCAACCTCCAACATGAAAGTATACAAGGACAGGACGGTCTGTTATTTATTACTTACCGACAGAGAGGGACTCCAACAACCACCATGAAAGTATACAAGGACAGGACGGTCTGTTATTTATTACTTACCGACAGAAAGGAGATTCCAACCTCCACCATGAAAGTATACAAGGACAGGACGGTCTGTTATTTATTACTTACCGACAGAAAGGAGACTCCAACCTCCACCATGAAAGTATACAAGGACAGGACGGTCTGTTATTTATTACTTACCGACAGAAAGGAGACTCCAACCTCCACCATGAAAGTATACAAGGACAGGACGGTCTGTTATTTATTACTTACCGACAGAAAGGAGACTCCAACCTCCACCATGAAAGTATACAAGGACAGGACGGTCTGTTATTTATTACTTACCGACAGAAAGGAGATTCCAACCTCCACCATGAAAGTATACAAGGACAGGACGGTCTGTTATTTATTACTTACCGACAGAAAGGAGACTCCAACCTCCACCATGAAAGTATACAAGGACAGGACGGTCTGTTATTTATTACTTACCGACAGAAAGGAGACTCCAACCTCCACCATGAAAGTATACAAGGACAGGACGGTCTGTTATTTATTACTTACCGACAGAAAGGAGACTCCAACCTCCACCATGAAAGTATACAAGGACAGGACGGTCTGTTATTTATTACTTACCGACAGAAAGGAGACTCCAACCTCCACCATGAAAGTATACAAGGACAGGACGGTCTGTTATTTATTACTTACCGACAGAAAGGAGACTCCAACCTCCACCATGAAAGTATACAAGGACAGGACGGTCTGTTATTTATTACTTACCGACAGAAAGGAGACTCCAACCTCCACCATGAAAGTATACAAGGACAGGACGGTCTGTTATTTATTACTTACCGACAGAAAGGAGACTCCAACCTCCACCATGAAAGTATACAAGGACAGGACGGTCTGTTATTTATTACTTACCGACAGAAAGGAGACTCCAACCTCCACCATGAAAGTATACAAGGACAGGACGGTCTGTTATTTATTACTTACCGACAGAGAGGGACTCCAACCTCCACCATGAAAGTATACAAGGACAGGACGGTCTGTTATTTATTACTTACCGACAGAAAGGAGACTCCAACCTCCACCATGAAAGTATACAAGGACAGGACGGTCTGTTATTTATTACTTACCGACAGAAAGGAGACTCCAACCTCCACCATGAAAGTATACAAGGACAGGACGGTCTGTTATTTATTACTTACCGACAGAAAGGAGACTCCAACCTCCACCATGAAAGTATACAAGGACAGGACGGTCTGTTATTTATTACTTACCGACAGAAAGGAGACTCCAACCTCCACCATGAAAGTATACAAGGACAGGACGGTCTGTTATTTATTACTTACCGACAGAGAGGGACTCCAACAACCACCATGAAAGTATACAAGGACAGGACGGTCTGTTATTTATTACTTACCGACAGAAAGGAGACTCCAACCTCCACCATGAAAGTATACAAGGACAGGACGGTCTGTTATTTATTACTTACCGACAGAAAGGAGACTCCAACCTCCACCATGAAAGTATACAAGGACAGGACGGTCTGTTATTTATTACTTACCGACAGAAAGGAGACTCCAACCTCCACCATGAAAGTATACAAGGACAGGACGGTTTGTTATTTATTACTTACCGACAGAAAGGAGATTCCAACCTCCACCATGAAAGTATACAAGGACAGGACGGTCTGTTATTTATTACTTACCGACAGAGAGGGACTCCAACAACCACCATGAAAGTATACAAGGACAGGACGGTCTGTTATTTATTACTTACCGACAGAAAGGAGATTCCAACCTCCACCATGAAAGTATACAAGGACAGGACGGTCTGTTATTTATTACTTACCGACAGAAAGGAGATTCCAACCTCCACCATGAAAGTATACAAGGACAGGACGGTCTGTTATTTATTACTTACCGACAGAGAGGAGACTCCAACCTCCACCATGAAAGTATACAAGGACAGGACGGTCTGTTATTTATTACTTACCGACAGAGAGGAGACTCCAACCTCAAACATGAAAGTATACAAGGACAGGACGGTCTGTTATTTATTACTTACCGACAGAAAGGAGACTCCAACCTCCACCATGAAAGTATACAAGGACAGGACGGTCTGTTATTTATTACTTACCGACAGAGAGGAGACTCCAACCTCCAACATGAAAGTATACAAGGACAGGACGGTCTGTTATTTATTACTTACCGACAGAAAGGAGACTCCAACCTCCACCATGAAAGTATACAAGGACAGGACGGTCTGTTATTTATTACTTACCGACAGAAAGGAGACTCCAACCTCCAACATGAAAGTATACAAGGACAGGACGGTCTGTTATTTATTACTTACCGACAGAAAGGAGACTCCAACCTCCACCATGAAAGTATACAAGGACAGGACGGTCTGTTATTTATTACTTACCGACAGAGAGGAGACTCCAACCTCCACCATGAAAGTATACAAGGACAGGACGGTCTGTTATTTATTACTTACCGACAGAAAGGAGACTCCAACCTCCACCATGAAAGTATACAAGGACAGGACGGTCTGTTATTTATTACTTACCGACAGAAAGGAGACTCCAACCTCCACCATGAAAGTATACAAGGACAGGACGGTCTGTTATTTATTACTTACCGACAGAAAGGAGACTCCAACCTCCACCATGAAAGTATACAAGGACAGGACGGTCTGTTATTTATTACTTACCGACAGAAAGGAGACTCCAACCTCCACCATGAAAGTATACAAGGACAGGACGGTCTGTTATTTATTACTTACCGACAGAGAGGGACTCCAACCTCCACCATGAAAGTATACAAGGACAGGACGGTCTGTTATTTATTACTTACCGACAGAAAGGAGACTCCAACCTCCACCATGAAAGTATACAAGGACAGGACGGTCTGTTATTTATTACTTACCGACAGAAAGGAGACTCCAACCTCCACCATGAAAGTATACAAGGACAGGACGGTCTGTTATTTATTACTTACCGACAGAGAGGGACTCCAACAACCACCATGAAAGTATACAAGGACAGGACGGTCTGTTATTTATTACTTACCGACAGAAAGGAGATTCCAACCTCCACCATGAAAGTATACAAGGACAGGACGGTCTGTTATTTATTACTTACCGACAGAGAGGAGACTCCAACCTCCACCATGAAAGTATACAAGGACAGGACGGTCTGTTATTTATTACTTACCGACAGAGAGGAGACTCCAACCTCCAACATGAAAGTATACAAGGACAGGACGGTCTGTTATTTATTACTTACCGACAGAAAGGAGACTCCAACCTCCACCATGAAAGTATACAAGGACAGGACGGTCTGTTATTTATTACTTACCGACAGAGAGGAGACTCCAACCTCCAACATGAAAGTATACAAGGACAGGACGGTCTGTTATTTATTACTTACCGACAGAAAGGAGACTCCAACCTCCACCATGAAAGTATACAAGGACAGGACGGTCTGTTATTTATTACTTACCGACAGAAAGGAGACTCCAACCTCCAACATGAAAGTATACAAGGACAGGACGGTCTGTTATTTATTACTTACCGACAGAAAGGAGACTCCAACCTCCACCATGAAAGTATACAAGGACAGGACGGTCTGTTATTTATTACTTACCGACAGAGAGGAGACTCCAACCTCCACCATGAAAGTATACAAGGACAGGACGGTCTGTTATTTATTACTTACCGACAGAAAGGAGACTCCAACCTCCACCATGAAAGTATACAAGGACATGACGGTCTGTTATTTATTACTTACCGACAGACAGGAGACTCCAACCTCCACCATGAAAGTATACAAGGACATGACGGTCTGTTATTTATTACTTACCGACAGACAGGAGACTCCAACCTCCACCATGAAAGTATACAAGGACAGGACGGTCTGTTTTACTCAATGTACTCACAGGTTGGTATATTTTTACTCTAACATCACGTATTGTTGTATCTGTAATCTAAAAATTTACAAGTAGAGTTTGAAGATACCAAAGGGGCAAGCAGAATCCGTATATCGAAGAAGAATAGACAACACAATGGCCAAAAGATAAAGAACAGAAGGACAAATAACGATATATAAAACTAAAGATCGAGTAACACGAACCCCACTAAAAACCGTTCTGGAAGTGTAAACCGTTCCTGCTCCACTAGTGGCACTCGTCGTGTACAACCACAAACCAACAAATGACATTGTTTTGCTACTTTATTAATTACACAGTCTTTTTTTCGAAAGACAGGAGTTTCTTAATTTCATGGATTAAATTCGTGGAAGTTTAATAAGTAATATATAGGCTTATTGCACGACTATTATTTAATATTGTCCAAGTCAGGGTATCATATTGCATCATTTTAAACTGTCGATGATGTCATGATTGAAGAGATATTGCAAACATATTACGGGACTTTTGGTTTTTCAAAAATCCTACCGGTGTGTACTATTGTGATGCAGTGTGTCATATTTGCATGGTATTGCATAATGTATATTTGTACGTCATCAATGACCTACATATGGGTCAGTGTAAAATGCTTTGTTTAATATTTGTTTGAGATGATAATAGAGTATCACAAATCAGATATGATAAATTCGACAATTAACATGCACTTTTAATATCTTTTAATATTCATTGTTATCTAGACAAGTCTTAAAACACGTACATAAGGGTAATAACAAAATTACCGAACTCCGAACAATCTAACAAAGGGAAAGTCAAAACTCATAAATATATAAACAGACAAAATCAGTCAACAACCGGAAAACTGTGAAAACCGTAATGACCCTGACTTGGTACAGGCATTTCTAAAGAAATGGTGGATTGAGTCAGATTTTAAAGCGCCAAACCTCCAGCTTTCATTACGGCTCATGGAAGAAGACGTTTAAATAGTCTGTCTATGATTTTACAATTTTTTTTATAATCTTTCGAAAATCCAGTTCTGTTGGTACATTTATACTTACTTATAGTACAAAGCATGCTTCCTACCCACCAAATAAAACCTCATTGTTTTTGGAGATAATAAACTTACTTGTAACCTAGAGTCTACACCCGACCCCCAAGGAAATCCAGTCGTGAGAGTTAACACAAACCAATCACCAATTTTCCTGTCGGCAGGGGAAAAGTGTTCTATAAATCCCAAGGAAGTCAGCACAGAAATCTGAAATACAATTAAAGGTGTTTTGTCTTTGTACACTGTAAGAATATAGATACAAATTAAATAGTCGAACCTCATTGTATTGTAAAATGTGCCAATCATTTTCCTAGTTATACAGTATAAATTAAGCTGAATGCTACCACGAATTGATGGCTTTATCGCGTAATAGAAGAACTATAGGATATTCAATGTTTATCGTGTAAAGTAAATGACGAACTGAAGATACCCAAAGGGTTATCATGTAAAGTGAAAGGCGCAATGAGGGCTCCCAATAGGTTATCAGATAGAGTGAAAGGCGCAATGAGGGTTCCCAATAGGTTATCATATAGAGTGAAAGGCGCAATGAGGGCTCCCAATAGATTATATAAAGTGAAAGGCGCAATGAGGGCTCCCAATAGGTTATGATATAGAGTGAAAGCCGTAATGAGGGCTCCCAATAGGTTATCATATAGAGTGAAAGGCGCAATTAGGGCTCCCAATAGGCTATCATATAGAGTGAAAGGCGCAATGAGGGCTCCCAATAGATTATATAAAGTGAAAGGCGCAATGAGGGCTCCCAATAGGTTATGATATAGAGTGAAAGCCGTAATGAGGGCTCCCAATAGGTTATCATATAGAGTGAAAGGCGCAATTAGGGCTCCCAATAGGCTATCATATAGAGTGAAAGGCGCAATGAGGGCTCCCACTAGGCTATCATATAGAGTGAAAGGCATACTGAGGGCTTCCAATATGTTATCGTGTCAAGCTCAAGTATTATTATGTTAATTGACAATCCTTATACAACACAAAAGTCAATCAAATATCGTCCAGAAAATCATTTCTGATATCGACCCCGATTTATCACCCACTGACATTGAGAGATCACACAGGGTCGGAAAACTAGGTGATAGTAGAGGTCACAACCATGCCAGACCAAGACAAATCATTGTAAGACTAACAAACCCCATCGTGAAAAGACGGATCCTTAAGTGTAGAAAAAACTTAAAATCATACTCAAAATACAAACACGTCTACATCAATGAGAACTTAACCCGCACACGGAACAAAATTCACTCGCATGCAAGGCAACTTCTGAAAAGGAAAACGATTGCCCAACTATGGACAACCAATGGTAAAATCCTGATGAAAGATAAAGACAACAGAATCTATGAAACAAACACAATGGATGCCCTGGCAGAAGTCGTACAACTACTAGATCCAACCTATGAACTTATACAGAAATAATAAACTTTAATTCATCAAAACTGTATTGTATTGTCTTTTAATTAATTACTTTCATCTAGCTTGCTGTTGTCATAATTTACATATCAAACACAGGTATAAATGCTCTAATAATGTTCTAATATATATTTACCAAATAAAAATAAACAAAAATACTTAAAATGTTTTGCATAATCAAAAATTGTGTTAAAATCGTATTACCTGCATTCCCATGCAATTATCACTTAACCATATTAACTTGTAAAAATATAAAAATGTTCTGTTGTTTTTCAATTGCCTTTCATAATCACATGGTTTTACTATAACCAAATTGAAGTAACATTCCGATTGTGGTCAAGGTTATCCTCGTCCAATCAAATAGATATTGCCAACACACCTTTATTGCCGTAAGGTCACATTTGTAAAAGGCAGCACAACTGTAAATACTGTTGTATTACCATATTTATATATATATATATTTTTTTTTTTTTTTACTTTTTTTTTTTTTTTTTTTTTTTTTGAAAGTATGCACACTCATATTTATACGTAAATAATTATTTTCTTTGTCGATATTTCAACAAGTTTGTTGTAATCACAATGAAAGCAAAACAATTCTGTCAATCGAACAGATCTCCAGTATTTTGTCATTCGTAAATATAGGTATATATTTTATATCCACGTGACTTTACTATAACCAAATTGTAGTAACATTCCGATTGGGGACAAGGTTGTCCTCGTCCAATCAAATATCAGTTCTCAACACACCTTTATATTGCCGTAAGGTCACAATTGTAAAGCAATATTACTGTAAGTACTATTGTATTCCCTTTATTTATATTTATATTTTGTTGTTGTTGAATATATGTATTAACACACGCACATTCTCATACATATGAATATAATTATTTTCTTTGTCGTTTTTTCATCATATTTGTTGTAATCTTCAATAAAAGTAAAATAATTAAGTCAATCGAACAGACCTTACAGTACTTAGTCATTCATAAATATTAAATGGTCGGGGTCTTTCCGCAGTTTCCTATATATTTCAAGGAAAACCTTAAGTTTAAAGGGTTTCTTTTCCGGTCGCTTCTTACTCGATAATCATGAAGTTACAGCACTGAAGGCAGAAAATAATATGGTTTTGTTTCAATTTGTAATATTCACATGATTTTGTTTCTACCTTTTCTTGAAACATTATTTAGCCAAAGTTTAATCTCCCTCACCAAAAATTACTATATATTTGATGAAAATTATGACATTGAAATTTACTATTATGATCAAATTTATAAATGCCTGTGAATTATATATAAAGAATTATATGAGATTATTGAAATAACTTCTTATTAAAACTGCTTTCGAGTGTAGAAAGCGTAAGAGGGTCCGGGGTGACCTTTGTATCCAGGGTGTCTTGATGCGGAGGAACCTCTGACCCGTGTGTTGGTGTGGGTGTGTGTATGAGTAATACTTTGTTGTACAGTATATGTTTATATATTTAACTTCTTTCATTAGTTTGTTCTGTTTTTGTTGTTGATTTTCTTACTTTTACTTGTTTGTGTTTATCTGTTTAATTTAATTTAATTCTGTATTTGTTAATTTATTTTATATTATTATTATTATTTAAAACCACATTGTTGTGTCAGATATTGATAATTTATCTCATACATAAAGGGTATATTTACGAGAAAAAGACACAATCATTTTGCCTCTAAGCTGTATATTTATGTATATATATGTATATGTGTGTGTGTGTGTTTATATATAATGGTGCTGCGGTGTATCAATGGTGTGGGTTCAAATCCCGTTGAGGGAAGAACAAAAATTTGACAGCTATAAAATCTAATTCTAACACTGTTTGGTTTAATTTTCAGACGTATATAATATTTAGTATTAACCTAGTATCCTTTAAAGTAACTTTGAGATCCAGTGGGACAGATATATTGTATGGTTGTCACTTGCTTCTAGACGTTTGTATAATATACTTTATTTCCTGTGACTGTATAATGAATTCTTCATTATCCTATCCAATATATTAAAAATTGCTGAGTTGGATTGCTGTCAAATTATAATATTAAGTATATATGTACCATCTGCACACGCTAAAACACATGTCTTAGGTCTATCCCTAGATTTTCCTTACGAGACAAGGTAACACTACGACTATTGAAGCTCCTTTTTTTAGGGAGTGGATGTAGTCGAGTGGTCTAGGGCGCTGGACGTAAGGCTAAGCGAATGGTGCTGCGGTGTATCAATGGTGTGGGTTCAAATCCCGTCGAGGGAAGAACAAAAATTTGACAGCTATAAAATCTAATTCTAACACTGTTTGGTTTAATTTTCAGACGTATATATATATATATATATAAAATCTAATTCTAACACTGTTTGGTTTAATTTTCAGACGTATATATATATATAACACTGTTTGGTTTAATTTTCAGACGTATATATATATATATATATATACATATATATATATATACGTCTGAAAATTAAACCAAACAGTGTTAGAATTAGATTTTAGAGCTGTCAAATTTTTGTTCTTCCCTCGACGGGATTTGAACCCACACCATTGTTGCACTGCAGCACCATTCGCTTAGCCTTACGTCCAGCGCCCTAGACCACTCGACTACATCCACTCCCTAAAAAAGGAGCTTCAATAGTCGTAGTGTTACCTTGTCTCGTATATATGTGTGTGTATATGTCTATGTATGTATGTGTATGTATGTATGTGTGTATGTATGTATAAGTATGTATGTATGTATATTGTTTTGCATTCAGTTGGATTATAACTTAGTAAACAAGTTAAAGAAAAACCCATTGCCGCTCAATCTTTCCCCCAATTATCACTGTGGCACAATTAGCTTGGAACGCACATATAATTAAACTTTATTTGTTCTAAATATAATATTGATTCACCCGTTTCATTCAATATAATATAGAAATACTAGATATTTATCATGATGTGTTTAGTATCATATAAATAAACCCCTCCATATACCTCCTCCTATTTTCCCATGTTTATTGTCTACATATTTCTTTATTTAATTCGCACTTTAGTTTTGCATCGCACCTTTCACCACGAACGTGGTGTTTTTTGTAAATTCCTTTTGCACATTTTTAAGGTACTGCTGATGAATCGTGCTGTTTTCTTTAGGCTACTTTATTTATTTACCGATTGCCTTTCTTCCCTATACATTCAAAACACTGGTATAACCTGATGGGTATCGAAGTAGATCAATATAGAGAAAGCATCGGTAAGTATTACACTGTTGCACGCTCTGTGAAAAAATGTAAGCTGTTAAGCATTACTGATATTGCTTGTTTTAATCTACTTTTGTTGTACGGAACCAAAATTACACCATTATTAATATTAGTGCATTTCTTTTGCAAAGCAGCAGAGACCAGAAAAAATACAAGCAAAGTAAATAAATCACTTTGCTGTCCTGAAATACACAAGTTACAGGTGAAAACTAATAACAGCATTTTTTTTCTTAAATGTCTCAATTTCTTCATTGTTCTTTGCATTTTGTTAATTATATCGGGAATTGAAATTAATCCAGGCCCGTTTGATTCGGACATCTCTAGTAGTTCTAGCAGTGATTTAGATAATATATCTGCAGTAAGCGAGCTCATAAACAATACATTTTCATTCCTTCATCTAAATATTCAAAGTATTGTATCAAAGATAGATATGATCTCAGCTGAGTATTCTTGCCACGATATACTTTCGTTCACTGAGAGCTGGTTAAGCGAAAATACATCTACCGACCAACAATTTTTGGAAATTCCCGATTATAAATTCCCCCCATTTCGACGAAATAGATCTAATAAAGTAGGTGGTGGTGTCATCGTATATGTTAAGAATACTGTCAACTGCACACTTAGACCTGATCTTCATGTAGGTAGTCTTGAGTGTATATGGTTAGAAATAAAGCTAAATAATAAAAAATACTTGTACGGCACATTCTATATCCCACCAACTAGTGATCTGCAAACCTGGAGAAATATTGAACATTCTATTGATCTAGCTCTAAATTGTAACTATGATATAATTTTGACAGGAGACTTCAATATTAATCAACTTAATAACAATATAAATGATAAGATTGGGTCACTAATGACCCAATTTAGTCTGCATCAACTTATAACTGAACCTTCATATGTAACTGAACACAGTTCATCTTTATTGGATTTGATTCTCGTAAGTAACCCATCAAGTGTACTTTTCACAGATGTAGGTGCTCCACTGCTCGAACAGGTTAGGTATCATTTACCTGTGATTGGTTTACTACACCATTCTAGTAAACCATCGACATCTTATAAAAGGAAAATATTTCTTTACGACAAGGGTGATTTTGACTCGTATAGACAACAACTTACAGATGTTGACTGGGAGACTTTGTTTGGACATAACGACATAGACACAATTGTAGACATTATAACAAACACGATTTTAAATATAGCAGATAATACTATTCCTAACAGATTTATAACGGTACAGAAAGATAGCCGACCATGGATTACTACAAGTATCAAGAAATTCATACGTAGGAAAAATCGAATCCATAAAAAAGCAAAACATACAAATTCTATAAACCATTGGGAAAAGTGTCGTATAACCAGGAACAAATGCAATAATTTGATAAGAATGGCAAAGAATGATTATTTTTCTACAATATCCGAAAAAATTATAGCAGAATCATCTGGTAGTAAAAATTGGTGGAATCTTGTTAAAAGACTACTTGGTTCAAGTAAAAATCGTTCAATACCCCCCTTACAAACAGACGATGACTTAATATGTGACAATTTTGCAAAATGTGAGTTAATTAACGACTTTTTCAGTGAACAATCAAACCTGGACGACTCTAATTCGACAGTTCCGGAACCTATTGATCCACTTTATGACAAACTGACACAACTACACATTACAGAAACTGTCATAGAAGATGTTCTACAATTGCTCGACACTACAAAAGCAACTGGACCAGATTTAATAAACCCACGACTTATAAGAGAAGGGGCTTCCATTTTGAAGCTTCCATTGTGTCTGTTATTTAACTTGTCTCTGTCAACTTGTAGATTCCCGACACAATGGAAGCTGGCAAATGTCACTCCAGTCTTTAAGAAAGATAATCCGAGTAAGGTAAATAATTACAGACCTATTTCTCTAATTAGTGTCTTGGGCAAGGTAATGGAAAGATGTATTTATAAACATGTCTATAATTTTTTACTCAAAAATAGTATTATTACCCCACACCAATCAGGGTTCACTCCTGGTGACTCTGCAATTAACCAACTTCTAAGTCTCACAAACGAATTCGGAAAAGCTTTAGACGAAGGAAAAGAAATACGCGTAGTTTTTTGTGATATAAGTAAAGCTTTTGACAGGGTGTGGCATAAGGGTTTACTTAATAAATTAGAAAATATTGGGATACAAGGGTCTTTATTGTTATGGATAAAAAATTATCTTGCAGACAGAAAACAACGAGTGGTTATAGAAAGCGCACATTCTAAATGGCGCACTATCAAAGCCGGGGTTCCCCAGGGATCTATTCTAGGCCCTCTATTTTTTATAATATTTATAAATGACATTGTCACAGAAATTCACTCATCTATAAAACTATTTGCTGATGATACTAGCTTGTATGTTATTGTTGATAACCCTCGTGAATCGGCAATAACGTTACATAACGACATGGCAACAATTCATGCATGGTCCACTAAGTGGCTAGTAAACTTTAACCCTCAAAAAACAGAAACTATGACGATCACTAGAAAGATTAACAAACCCCTTTATCCGCCCCTTATAATGAATAATACAATAATTAATCAAGTTACAGAACATAAACATCTCGGTTTAGACATTTCAAATGACGGTAGCTGGCAAAAACATATTGATCTAATAACAAAGAAAGCTTTTATTAGAGTTAATATACTAAGAAAATTCAAATTTATTCTAGATAGGAAAACCTTAGAAAAGATTTATCTTACCTTCATTCGGCCGATTTTGGAATATGCAGACGTCGTATGGGATAATAAAACATTATTCTTGATAAATAAATTAGAAAATGTTCAAATAGAGGCTGCTAGAATCGTCACTGGGGGAACTCGGTTAGTATCTATTAATAGTTTATTTAAAGAGACGGGTTGGGAGACGTTACAGGCAAGACGGGAAAATCACAAAAAAATATATTTTTATAAAATGGTAAACGGTCTTGTTCCTCCTTACCTTAGTGCAATTGTTCCGTGTAACTTTGAAAATATTCATGACTACAACACTAGACAGGCCGTAAGTATTCCCCCAGTACGTACTAGAACAGCCTTGTATAATAATTATTTTCTACCCTCTACTGTAAGATTATGGAACAGCGAACCCACTTCAATAAGAGATAGCAAGTCTCCTTCATCTCTCAAATCCTATTATAAATCAAAATGTATAAAGAAACCTATTTATTATTACTCAGGAACTCGAATTGGACAAATCCTTCACATGAGATTACGAACTGCATGTAGCTCTCTAAACCATCATCTATTCCTAAAAAATGTAGTAGATTCGCCCAACTGTAGTTGTCATCAAGGGGTCCCTGAAACTAACTCGCATTATCTTTTTTATTGTCATAGATTCAACGATTCGAGAAATCGGTATATCGAATCAATTGATATTCCTATGAACTTGACAGTTGACCGTTTACTTTTTGGATCACCTGACCTCACAGACGATCAAAATAACAGTTTATTTTTAAATGTACAAAAGTTTATAATAAACAGTAAACGTTTCATCTAACATCAGCAGTACCTAGTTCCCTTATTTCATTCTTCTTTTTTCTTCTTTTTTAATTACTTTGAATCAAACATTTTTTACATCAAACACCAGATCATTTTCTTTGTTTTATCTTCTTATACCTTCTGTAATTTATATCAAATTTGTTAGTTAGTTCTATTTGCTTCTCCCCTTAGAGATTCACAGTATATTATATATGAAATTTATTCCTATGGATAGGGATTAATATAAGTTCTTGTAACTTGTTTCCCAATCCTATTAATTTCTTCTTATTATGTTATGTATATAGCTGAATATTGTAATGTTATGTTGAATTAATTAATAAAATATGTTTAAACTAATCAAATATTTACATAAATACTTACAACATTACCGTATGTTTTCATGAAGGCGTCCATTGTCCCAAGTTTAAACTTTTGTGGGAATGATTCTGGTATATGAGCGTCCATGTAAAAATATAAAACTGTAGCAACAACAGCTCCCCATATAGACAATCGTTTAAAAGAAGCCATGTTTATAGTCCAAATATGTAACTTGAATTAAAGTCCAATTTATGAAATGTTAATGATATATTTTCACTATCTGAATGTTCATTGACCCGGTAATGATAACTGCACTGTGAGAATTCTCTGTTATTTACACTGCTAAATTATTATCTACTTTTAACTTACTATGTTAGATACTCTTGTCACGGGTTATTGAACATTGTCCCTTATCCATTAACACATTGTCATAATATATATTGACATACAGTTTGTTTATCTATACTTTGAACCATGGTATTGCATCATGAGCAAGACCTTATAAACCAATGCTGTAATATGTACATGTGGTATATCTTCAGAGCTCAACGAATGGAAAACACGGAATTAAAATTACCATTGTATTTATACAGGAGTGTCGAATGTATTGCCTCTAACAGATCTCTCTATTATTACTTTTATCACCAATATGCGTAGGCTTTTGGCCATTTAAAACCACAGGTGGGAAATGGGATGTACACTATATAACAGTATTTGTAGGGGAAAAGGTTTGAAGATACCAAAGAGATAATCAGAAGCCGTAAATCGAAGAAGAAAGGACAATACAATGGCCAAAAGAAACCGTCCAAAAGATCAAACAACGATCAATAACAAAAACAAAAACGTGGCAAGCTAAAGTTTAAGCAACACGAACCCCACTAAAATCCGCGGGAGTTCTTGGTGGGTTAACAGTTGCTGCTCTATTAGTGACACCCGCTGTGCTACTGCCAAATGACACAAACGTTGTCTGGTATGAAAATCGCGGTGGACACCAGCATGCACAAATACAATGTAAATACAAATAAAATAAGATATGCTCAAGCATCGACATGATTATATCACAAAGCAATACAATTAAATCACTTAAAAAAGATTGTTTTACCGTCTTGTGTTAATTGTCAGGATCATTTCATACATCGAGGTCATGTATGTGTTTCTATCTTTAAATGCAATCAACGTACCACGTGTCCACATAATCGCATGCCACCGTCCATAAGCTTTACTTTCATAAACTCTGGATTTAGTTCTGGAACACGTGTATCCAAGAAATTGTACAGGAATATTGATACACCAACAGAATACAAAGAAAATACAAACAGCAACATTTTATAATTGATAATGTCCGGCATGGTCAGTTTATAGTACTACACCGGACTTCACAAATATGTGGAATTCTATATTTAGCTGTCTTTAAAGGTTGATAGTAGACAGGGGAGATAAGATTATAAGGTTATACTTAAATCTTGTTTTGGATCGAAATTCTGACTTGGTAAAATTTGCGCCAGTATCGATTTGATATCTACTCGTATCACTATCCAGGTAAAAAACAAAACAAAATAAAAAAAATAGTTTAAAAACATTTCTACTGTTTATATTTGTCGGGCGTTCTCACTAAATTTATTAATAGAAAACAACAAATAATGTCAGGCTGTGTACGGACTGAATTATCTCCGAATTTACCCGAATTTGCTCATAGGCAAATCATCACCATTCAGGTCATACATTGGTCCAATTATACCAAACTGCATAAAAAGCATAAATTTAGAAGAACAAGATATGGGGGACTGGGATACAAGACTCAGCATTAAAATGTTAAACGGTGACCAAGTGAATGATTCGAAGCTGTAAATGTACATTGTAGCAATCAGAGCACAAAACCAACAAAACGGGTGCAACTGGTAGAGCAGGAACTGCTTGCAATTCGGAACACCTGAGATTGGCCATATTTTAATAAATTACATGATTTAAGAACTAAATTTCAAATATAAGTATATCTTATAAACCATGCGAATGCCGAAGAACAGCCAACTGTGAGGATGACACTGAGGTATGACCCAGTGATAGTAATAAAAAAAATAGATATCTACTTTAGTGTACACAGCGCGTTTCTGGAATAACTTTCATCAGGTCAAAAGATTGAAAAACCAAATATGTTGATGTCTGGAAGCAAACCAAACAATGAGGGCGAACTCTGGTTCTCCGGAAAAGTGTGCAGTTCCAATCCCACATCCCACATCAATCGTAACTACTCGGCCATTCTCGCTACCCTACAAATAACCTCGTATGCATTAGGCGTATAAATCGCACTACTTTTCACATGTCAGTTACATGAAAGTTTGATAAACTTATATTTTAAGCAATTTTCTATATTTCAATTATTTTCATGGATAAAAGTTAAAGTTTTAATTAGTTTTGCATGATTAGATATTACTTAGTATGTCTTCCATATTGGATTTTGGTGGACTATATTTTTGTGCGGCTTAACTTAGTTTATTACTTCCGGCAAACAATTTAAGAAGAATTTCTACTATCTGCGTACGAGGTTATTTGTAGGGTAGCGAGAACGGCCGAGTAGTTACGATTGAATCCCACATGTGATATAATTTCGAAAGACTTGAAAATATGTTTTTTATACTATTGTTTAAATTTTGAAAAGATCCATTGCCATTTGAGAAATTGGTATTTCTTAAAGGGGAACCAGTTCGTGATGAATAAACCACTAAAATCGCTGGCACTTTTCTCGATCAACGTATCTTAACTGTTCACGGAGAATATACTAGTACGTGTGTACCTGTGATCTAAATCTATAAAAGAAACTAAATACTATCTTTTAAAATAGTACGTTTTGAATATAAAATTTCGGGACAACACAGGAACGTGTGTAGTATTTGATGATTAAGAATATTACACAACATAAAGAAATTACTTATCATCTTAAAAATAGTACTATATAGTATACTATACAACAGCAGGTAAATATTACAGATACCACAACCGTGTTGTATATGGTATGTATATATAAGTTTTTTTTTTTTTTTTGCATTTCTATTTTCTGGAAAATCGCGCTCCGCATTCACATACAATAACTATATAACAGATAATTACAAAAAAAATCAGATCGTTATAATAAATGCATTGCATATTCTGTTTGGATATTGTTCATCACTACAATTGCATCAGGGGCGAAAGAGCCCCCACTTTAAACAGGGGAGGGGGCAATTATGTCTTTGTTCACCCCACGTTATTTGGCAAAATAGAAAAAGCTGAATTTTTAGCATGTAAGCAAAGAATGTTCAGCTTAGCAAGAGGTAAAAGGGTATGCTTTGAAGACCATTTACATTTTTGCTTGTCAGTTTTGAAAGCTTAACCCCCCACTTTGCGGTCCACTCATATGCCTCTACAGAGCGTTTATCCACAAAAGTCAAGATGTAAGGTGCGGTCTAAATGCAGGCTATTAGCACCGTTCGTTTCACACTCATTTTAGGGCATGTGTTATACATGCTCATTATTGAAAACGCTACTGAGACTGTATATGGTAGAACAACTATAAAAGCTTAATTTGTGTCTACGTGTAAATTTGGATATAGCGCCATATGTTCATTTACATCCATATCTTCCTTACTAATAAATTATCTCAAAATGATCGAATATTGTTGTAGTATTAGGGAGCGACCATCGAACTTTTAGGAGGCTGGGTTTTTTTGGGTTTTGTTTTTTTATATATAATTGCATGCGCTAAATTATATTTATTTCATAAAGTGGTAAAATTTGAAGAAAGCTTACTAATTTATCATGTTGAAAAAAAATATCTTATTTTTGTTTTGTGTATAAGGAAAAGATTCTGGCTGGGGAGATGGGACATGGCTCTCCCCTTTCCCCTTTCCCAATAAATTCTAATTGTCGGTCCCTTATAAAAGAAAGAGAAAATACTCGGGTTTCGACAACTACATATATTCGTAACGTTAAATTAACCACGTGTAAGTGTACCCAAATCCACGACTACACGCACTAGACTATATATCAATATTAATGCCATAAATTCAATGATAAGAAAAAAATGTCAATGGGTAATATAAGTAAAATTCATTTAATATTACCCATTGACATGTTTTACTTATCAGTGACTTTTGTCTAATGTCTGTGCAAAGACTTTCTGTAATTCCGTGCCAAGTAGAAACTGCAAGTACGAAAGAATATATACAATTATATTTGCGAGCACCTGGGTACACACCCAGTTTTATTTTGTGGGTCCGTGTTGCTCATCTTTTTAGTTTTCTGTGTTGTTTTGTCTTCGTCCTTTTTCTTGTGTACCCAATGTTGCCAGTGTCATTGTCAATTCTTGGTTGTCCCTTCGGCTTTCTCTAACGTTTATATACAATTATTCACATGTTATTTTACATAAAAATTCCATGTTGCCGGGACCCGGGTGGCTCAATGAGATAGGTAGCTGGATTACCTAACAACTCATACAAGCCTATCACCAATCTGGCGTGGGTTCGCGCCCGTCTTTGTAAATTACTAAAAAGGGTGCACTCGACTCGCAGTCGCAAGTGATAAAGTTTACCGGTTGGTGGTTCTCTCCGGCTTCTTCCACCATTAAAACTGGTCGCCATGAAATATTGCTGAAAGTGGCGTTAAACACAAGAAATCAAATCAGATCCATGTTGCCATTCAAAATCTAATAATCATTATAAACAGAACGAGATCATTCAAATGTTAGGTTTTTTGATCGACAACATATTTGTCCGTGTTTCAAATGACGACAACTGCGTCATGTGTCCAATGTTGCCAGTGTCTCAGGATTGTGCATTCTTGATTGCCCCTTCGATTTTCTCTAATGTTTATTCCATTAGTGTCCGTTTCAAAATTACATTAATAAGAACGGATATGGATGTAAATGAATATGCGGGACTATCCAACATTACATATTGACTAAAATTAAAATAGAACGGCGATTTTATTGTTGTTCTACCTTTCACTTTCACAGGAGGGTCTTCAACCATGAGTGTAACTTAGAATGATATATACATGACTTTATAATCTCCGAGATTAGATATTTCTAATCACAGGTACTGTCTACTTTGATTTATTTTCTGGTCAATTCGGTTTTGTTTTGTTTAGGTTTATGGTGTTTTACGCCATTTTCAACAATATTTCAGTTATATCGTGGCGATCAGTTTTATTGGTGGAGGAAACAGAAGTACCCGGAGAAAACCACCTGGTCACTTCGGTAACATGTCGGCCTGGTCACTTCGGTAACATGTCGGCCTGGTTACTTCGGTAACATGTCGGTGAAATTAATATGCTTTATTGTTTATTGATATCTGATAATGACATCAGATATTTGTTAAATAGTTTATAAACAGGTGTTGTCACACAAAATCAATAAGTTGTTTTATATTGAAGTTTTTACATATAACAAAGTGAGTACACACATAACATTACATTGTATACGAGTGTATATTCATGTATGTAGATGTATCATTTAAAGGTGTTGAGCATGTGGTTAATTTTTAGTATAAATGTATTGATGTGTATTTTTAAGGGACCGACCATTTAACTTGCAGGGAGGGTAATGGTTTTTTGTTTCGTTCAGAATTTTTTTTTCGGACAACACGAGAGTTAGAATATTTATTTTTTTTGTCGCGCAAAGTGCGAAATTATTTTCCAGAATTCAACATTAGGTTATATGACAAACACTCTGAATCAAATTATTTTTTTTTCCTCCACCAAAATCAGAATATTTTTTTCAGCAACATTGGGAATCAGAATATTTTTTAGAAAAAAACCATAACACCCCGTTAAATGGTCGTTCCCTAATCACGGAGAAGATTGCAGTGCATGAACACGTGGAGTAAATCAGGACACACGTGTATGAAATTTTATCAATAAAAATCTCAGTCCCTGTTATTTTACTATCAGCGTATGATAGCAAATATAGCAGATAGTAAAAGAACAGCGACAGGTTTGGGGGGGGGGGGGGGGGTATTAATAACATCTTTCAGTATACGAGTTTATTGTGGGAAATAACTTAATACATGTTGTGGGACTCAATTCATATCGTCCGAACTTCAAGTGAGAAGATAAAAACAAATGCAAATACTTAATATTATATATCAATAATTTTTTTACATGCAGTGTTCTTTGGGGTGAAATATTATATGTACACAATAAAAACATTAAACATTAAACATGTTAAATGAGATGAAATGAGATACAATAACTGGTTCCTTTGCTACAACTCATTCCGTCATCTTCATTCATGGGCAATGAGGAACGAACGATAACTCTGTTTTGAAGATTGTCACATCAAGGTTATTAGGGGGGAGAAAACAGTCAGTGCACTTCAACTAGTGGAAAATACAGTCGATAGATATTCTTATCATCATCTTGAAGTTTTTCATGTTGCTTGTTGTCATTTATATTCTTTAATGTCTGATGATACATGCATGTCCGAATCGGCGAAACAAAATAATCACATGATGACTTCATTAATCCACGCTTCCATATTGTCTTTTATGGTGATTCGTCTAATCGACCTGCACTTGTCTTGTATGTTTTATGGTGACTCGTCTAATCTACGTGCACGTGTCTTGTATGTTGCATGGTGACATGTCTACTAGTCCACGTGTCCAGCATCCTTAATTGTTACCCGTTTAGCGAAATAAACGGCTGCTACAATACTAGCTATTATTAAACAGAAGAAACAAATATAGAATGTTTCTTCATCAAATATGTCTGTGAAGGATGGTATGTGGGAAGATAACTTTGTTACGATTTTCTTGGAAGTGCTGTCTTTAGGTAACATCTTCTATATCCTGTAACATATATACAATATGTAGAATCATTAAGTGTTTGTAATTGGATTTGTTAAATCAATAACAGGCAATGCAATACAATTCATGTTTTTGTTTGTTTGTTTCTTTCTTTCTTTCTTTCTTAGTTTCCTCCTAAATTGTTTTTGGTGTTGTTAAAACAGAAATAAATGGACTTAGAAACAAATCAAGATAATCTAATGATTACCCCTTTGGTATGATCTTCAAACTCTTCTAATAAAAATCAATCTATCAGTAAAACACACTTGGGCCTCATGTCTTGTTTGGTTTTTTTTGTTTGTTGTGTGTTTATTTGTCCAACACATGTTGTGTTGTGTGTTTGTCTTGTTCTTCTTCATCTTGTGTACCCTATGCTGCCAGTTTCTCTGGATTGTCCGTTCGGTATTCTCAGTCTAACGTTTATTTACCATAGTTTGACGTCTGATCAGCTTGAAAAATAATCACGTTTTTCTTGGTATTTCCAAATTTTAAAAAAGGTAATTGGTTTTGCAAGGATTTACTTAATCTGGTTTGTTCGAATGATACATCCGACTGTGTGAAAATCACTCGATTAACACGGAAATCATCGGTTCCGTTCCCGCATATTCTACCGATTCTAAAATATCAATAAAACTGATACTTCCGGATATCAAATTTCTTGAAAGAAAAATGAAAAAACCTTGCAATTTAAAATTTTCAGATATTTAAAAATGCTACAAATTACCTCATAAAACTGCGACGATATTCAATCTTCCGTACACAACAGTACTTCGTTGCAGCCAGTTTGTGTGAATATATTTCTGACCAAAGCCGTCAGTGCTAGGTTTGCTTTTTGTTCATGTCCAACTGATATTTAACCTTTACTAAATTTGCTTCTTCAGTTTGAAATATTTATGGTTCTCTACAAATATTGCATAATGTGAACAGGGAGTGACAGTTTGTCATACCTCCGTGCAGTTTCCGATATATTGATTTCTTGTTGATTGGAAGGCAGTGGGTAAAATAAAAACTTGTCTGGTACGGATACGTAAAATATACGAACTGTTGAATACATTTCAATTCTTTGAATTTGGAAAAAAGAGTTTTATGAAGTGTGTTCTCTTTCTTTTTTTTTAGTTTGGCAATATGATTTGCATTTCATTAAAGACCAAAGCAAATTATGATGACACTTCATTATACTTGGTTGTTGATAATGAATATGAAGCTGCCGATCAGCTTAATAAAGATATTGAAAGTATTCACCAGTGGTCCCAAAAATGTTAATAAAATTCAACCCTAACAAAGCAGAAATGATGACGATTTCTAAAATAACATCATAAACCCCACCATCCCCCTGTCTACATGGACAATGTAATTATTAAAGAAGTTGAAACCCACAAGCATTTAGGATTAACTATAAGTGAAGATGGAAATTAGAATGAACATGTTAAAAATATTATGATTAAAGTGTCATCACGTTTATCTGTTTTCCGTAGAGTCAAATTTAAACTAAAAAGGTCTTGTCTGCAAACAAAATACATATCATTTATCAGACCACTTATGGAATATGGTGATATACTAGTATGGGACAATATCCCTGAATATTTGAAGCAATCCTTAGAAAGTCTTAAACTTGAGGCGGCCCGCATAGTAACAGGTGCCACCAAATTAATGTCCAAACACTTACTCTATGAAGAAACAGGATGGGAAATGCTCCAGACTCATCGTAACAACCGTAAATTAATAAAATTTCACGAAATGTTTCATAAAGATGCTCCTGATTATTTGAATTCTTTAGTACCTCCTCAAATATCTGAAACCCATCAACATAACACCAGGAGATCTAATTACACAGTCTATCTTAACTGTAGGACTTTTTATTATCAAAATTCTTTTTTGCCGTCCTCAATTAAGCTTTGGAATAATATCCCAAATGATATCAGATTGAATTCATCAAAATATTGTTTTAAACGTTTTTTAAATAGAAATTTGGGTAAAAAATCATGTTACTTTAATTTTGGATCATGAAAAGAGCAAATTATTTTTACGAGCTTACGTCTCAAATGTAGCTCCCTTAAAGATCATCTCTTTCAGAAAAATATTATTGATTCAGATCTGTGTACATGTGGAAAAATAGAAACTACTGCCCATTACTTGCTGCACTGTCCAAATTATATATTTATTAGGAATGAAACTATACAAATTCTAGGTACTATCGATGTACAGTCTTTAATATTTTGTAACAGCTTGAAAAATGAAAATGAAAACAGATTGGTATTTGAAACTGTATCAAAGTACATTGCCAGAACAAAGCGATTTGATTAAACATAAATGTGGAAAGGAATTGACCAAACTGCACATGAACTATATATATTGGGTTGTAGACCATGAGGATAGTATGTGACAGCTCCGTCTTTGTAATTTTTTAGAAATATTTGTTTCAATTTAACCTGCAATTGCTTTTCGATTTTTTTTCTTCATTATGATCATTCTACTAACCACTGTTTATCAATGTTATCAATATCTAATTATAATTAGGGAGACAGATTTACATAACTTTGATAACTTGTTTCTGAATCCCATTGAACATTGTTTAAGTATATATATTGGAATAATTGTATGTTGAAATTTCATAAAATAAATATTGTTTAAACTAAAACAAATTATTGTATACCATACACACAATATGAGCAGAAATATTTATGCAAATATTTTTTTAATTAGTAGTTCAAAACAATAAATACATTTTTCAAAAAGGTCCCTGCTAATTGCTTTGTTAATTTAGTTTCCAAAAGTCCCCAGGGAGTGATATATTGCTATTTAAAAATGCAATTTGCTATAGAATGAAATATCATCAAGATACATAGACTACATACAAAATCCTACTTAAAAATGGAAAATTTACAATTCCAAAATATAATCATCAATTTTAATGTTTGTTGTACATGTCTGTGTTTAGGAGATTTAATTTTGTCAATGAAATGTTTTGTTTTGCTGTGGTTTTTCATATTAAGTAGCAAGACATTTGTTCTGTAATGAAAGGTGAAAATAAAGGATTTAATTAACATTTCATTATTGTTTTTCAGGAAACCTCTGGTAAATTCTGCTTTATACAGACACAAAAACAAATTGCCAAGTTAGGGTAAGTACACAATTTGTAATATAATAATAATTTATGAAAAGACAGTTTAAACAGTGCATGTGAAGGTCAAGAATTCCAGTAATAGAAACAATGTGAACAAGTTAACCTCTGACCTCAAATCACTGAACAAGAAAAAGACCACAACATTTTTTTATAAAGATCCAAGTTCTGTATTGGGACAGGCACAAAATGTGGTGGGGTTAAACAGATAAATGGGATCTATGCCATTCCTACTTGATATTTGGATCTCCAACAGCAATCCAACTCACTTCTAGTATATACCATTGATAATATAAGTGTCGATCATTATAACTGCTGTTATTCTATGTTTACTCCTAAATGTTGAGATGTTTCCATTTTATCTTTCCAGACAGTAGCAGTACAGAAAAGCAATGAAAAGAATACAGACTATTCTAGTCACTTCATTCCTTAGTCTGGTTGACATAGCAACAACTTCTATTCTGTTTTGTCATGGAAACAAGTTTGAATTTTATTTTAAGCATGACTTTTACAAGTATACTTACCAGAGTTCAGGATTTGATTTGTTTATATTTGGATTTCTAAGATTCTGTTTTGCTAGTGGGCTTACCATTGCAGTTTTAAGAAATCCATGTGATGCTATTTATAGAATAAAAAAATTGAAGACTGTGATATTTATATCCTGTATGGCTACGTGTATGTATACAGTTTTAAAACTTCTGTTACGCTCAGAATCACCAGGAAGTTTAAAGGATGTGTGGTTTTGGTTAATATTCTCATGGACTCATATTTCATGTATTTGGCTTTTTATACATTGTCTATTTTTAAGTAAAATAGAATTTATAGAGAATAAGCACAGTTTTAGTGTAAATAAGGAAAATGGAGATATTGACGAGAGGAAACCATTGATTGATTCAAAAACATCGGACAAATCAGAAGATGATGTGGTGAAATCTAAGAAAGTATCTATTTATAGATTGTTTTCTTACTCTAAACCCGATTGGGTGTTTATTACGTTAGGATTTATATTTCTGACGATATCATCAACAGGTAATTTAGCATTAGATATTTGACTAGTGTAGATATAAGACAGATTTTCTAAGTTTCAGTTTCTTTAATAGGATATAGAATAGGATCACTCAGGCAAGGTGTACTCGATACAACATTATTTGATAAAGTTTGTCAGTGACTTGCGGCAGGTCAGTGGTTTTCTCAGGGTACTCCGCTTTCCTCCACCAATAAAACTGAACAACACGATATAACTGAAATATTGTTGAAAGGGGCGTTAAACACCCTAACCCTAACCCCCTAGATACAAAATTCAAATTTAAATGGTGTTAAAATGGATTAAAAAAAATTTATTCAAAGACCCTGCAGAAGTGCCATTGATATATAACAGGGACCCTTGATTAAGGAATAGATGCATTGTATTTGAAGACTTTCTGTGCCATTTGGAGATTTAATAGTCGCAAATGCAGTTTTACCTGGCAACACATAGAATGTACAACCATATGGCCATTAGGTTATTCTTGTAAACAGATGTGATTTGATTGTAATGTTTTATTTCTTAAAAAATCAGAACAGATTATTTATTAAACATTTCATCATGTTCACTAGTAAATTCAGTGAATTGAATAAGGGCCGTCGTGGTCGTGATCGTATTAAAGTGTGAATTATAACTACCTATGCAGTCAGTGCCTGTCACCACTACGTTGTGAGTTTGAATTCTGCTCAGGGGAGGTCTACTCGATACAACATTTTGTGATAAAGTTTGTCAATGACTTGCAGCAGGTCGGTTGTTTTTTCCTGGTACTCCGGTTTCCTCCACCAATAAAACTGACTGCCACAATATAACTGAAATATAGTAGAAAGGGGCCTAAACATGGTTCTACCAGCATGACCAATTGTTTACTATTTTTCAGGTCAAATATTTATTCCATATTTCACTGGTGAAGTTGTAGATGGGATTGTTATAGACAAATCACAGAAGAAATTTAAAAATGCTATCATTATTATGGCAATTATCTCTGTAATCAGGTAAATATTTACAGCCAGGATATTATTTTTGGAGGAGGATTGGGGTGGATCCTTCCTTATCATTATGTTTTTATTATCTAGCTAGAAATACTTATCTTTCAGTAAGGCTCATTTCCTATTGGGACACCTACTTTCGCATTACTGCCAAATAAACTTAAGTTTATTTACTTTTGAATTATCCTTTGGGTTAGCTGTAGAACTGTAGCTCTTATCAATGTAAACAGTCTTTTTAACCAAAGAAAACAAAAGAACATTAAGATCTACTGTTTTGCAGCTACCCTTACAGATATTTTCTATTTATATATTAAAACAAAAATGATTTCTCTTCCAAGGGTTAGGGTTATGGTATTTAATGCCACTTTCAACAATATTTCAGTTTTATTGGTGAAGGAAACTGGAGTACCTGGAGAAAACCACCGACCTGGTGCAAGTCTCTGTCAAAGTTTATGACATAAAGTTATATCGAGTAAACACAACCTTTAGTGGTGATAGGCACTTATTACATAGGTAGTTGTAAATCCAATGACCATACTATCATGCTCAAGACAGCCCCCTTGTACACACAACTCCTCCTATATTTTAAATGGAAATGCCTTACAACTTTGCTTCCTTATTACCATAGGAAAAATCGTATATCGCTATGGCATTTTGATCAGACCATTTTTTTTAAGAAGTTATTGCCCTTTTTAACTTGGAATATTTAATCCAAATTGTTAATTTGTTTTACAGGATGTTGAATTTCATCTATAAACTATAATATTTGTATAGTTCTATTACAGCTGGTCTACGAGGATGGTGTTTCAGCATAGCCATGGCACGCTTAGGAATTAGAGTCAGAAATTTGTTGTTTGGATCTGTTATAGAACAAGAGGTTGGATTCTTTGATACAATCAAAACAGGTTAGTCTAATGTTATTATTACATACAATCAAAACAGGTTAGTCTAATGTTATTATTACATACAATCAAAACAGGTTAGTCTAATGTTATTATTACATACAATCAAAACAAGTTAGTCTAATGTTATTATTACATACAATCAAAACAGGTTAGTCTAATGTTATTATTACATACAATCAAAACAGGTTAGTCTAATGTTATTATTACATACAATCAAAACAGGTTAGTCTAATGTTATTATTACATACAATCAAAACAGGTTAGTCTAATGTTATTATTACATACAATCAAAACAGGTTAGTCTAATGTTATTATTACATACAATCAAAACAGGTTAGTCTAATGTTATTATTACATACAATCAAAACAGGTTAGTCTAATGTTATTATTACATACAATCAAAACAGGTTAGTCTAATGTTATTATTACATACAATCAAAACAGGTTAGTCTAATGTTATTATTACATATGAAGTATTAGTACTAGTTTTGTTACAGCTCATTCCATAAACCTATGCAATCAGTGCCTATCACCACTGATGTTGTGAGTTCGAATCCCGATCAGGGCGAGGTGTACAATATTATGTGATAAAGTTTGTCAGTAACTTGAGACAGATCAATGGTTTTCTCTGGGTACTCCAGTTTCCTCCACCAATAATAACTTACTGACACAATATAACTGACATATTGGTGAAAGTGGCATTAAATACCATAGCCCTAACCAAACCATCATTCTGTAAATCCAACTGAAAATGGAGTAAATTACCTTTACACTACTAAAAAAAACTTTAGTTTATTCCTTTAAGTGCTGGATAAAATTACAATCAATGAATTCTAAAACTATTTGATTCCGTAATTGATGGACAACAACAGATATATTTTATGTTTCTATGTTTATTCATTTTTTTTCTGCACTCAAAATTACAATATTCCATAATATCCTATCTAGCTGTGGAACGTAGTTCTAAACAGTCGTAAATTGTCAAAAAAAAACAATTTTTTTTATAGAGATTTCTTTATTATTACATTTTTTTTCATATTGTTTATAATTTGTATGAGCTGCTGTTTCTAATAGTTTAAACCTAATTCGACTTTTTTAAGCAAAATGTTCGTAAATGGAAAAAATAAATCTCTTGAAGATGACCAAGGAGTAGTTTTACAAGATCTCTGTGAGTTGTCTCCCTTCCCTATGTTATTTCCATAGACTCTTTGAGAAAAACAAATAAAAAAGTGCAGTTTTCAATCAATTTGAATTAACATATATTTACTAAATTTCAGGGTACATAATCTCATATCTGACATCTGATATCAGACAACAAGATGAAGAAGTAATTCTCAATATGAACACAACCGCATTGGTATTTGTTGCTTCTCCGATAAGCACACATCATTAAGCAGTAAAAGCAAAGACTGGTTGGCTCGGAATCAGAATAATGTGACATGTCTACCCGCTGACTATCGTTTCCGTTAATTAGCACTATAAAAATCCAACTCAGGGTGTTGGTCTAGTACAAAGCGGACATCATCATCATTTCATTGAATGTAACTTGTTCTCGCCATGATATAGCTGAAAAATTGCTGAGTTGGCGTTAGGCAATAATCACTCACTTACACAATATGAACATGTTTGTACTTAATTTCAGGGGACATAACACTATTTGTATTTAAATTTCAGGGGACATAACCTCTCGTCTAACATCAGACACCACAGTGATGACAGATACAGTTACTCTCAATATGAATATATTTGTTCGTAATTTGATACAAGGAATTGGAATCATCGTGTTTATGTTCAAGTTGTCATGGAGACTGTCATTGTTGACAATGATTGTGTTTCCCATAGTGTTAGGTGTATCTAAGATATATGGAGAATATTACAGGGCAAGTGTTAATTATCTGTATTTAGTGTAAAAATTGTCATTCTTTTTAATTTTAAATTCATGTTTTATGGCAATATAGATATGTAGAAAATGTTGTGGGTAAAGGAGGAGGATGGAGGGGGGAAACTTGAACTCAGGATAATGCAACATAGAAGGATGAAATCAGAATTGGTAAATTCCCATTTTGTACATGGATAAAAAAAATATGGTGAACACCCAGCTATGGGAAGATAACCATTTGAGATGGGTATCGGGTATCAGTGGTATTAGCCTTGTGGTCAGAAGTCAATGACCATAACCATTTGGCCACCCATGACCTCCATCATACATTACCAACATTTAAAAAGAAAAAAAAAAACAATTTTGACTGTCAGACTTTTTAAGAAGAAACAAAAGTTTATTCATGGTTATTTTCACATTTCTAATGGTATACTTTTACAAACATTTTTTCTTCAATTTGATAAGGATTTTCTCTTTCTTTACTGTATTATGTATGTTTTCAAGAATGTTCATGTTCATAAAACTTTTCAGTGGGTGTTTTGTACTTGTACTCCAAAAATCATCATCTAATCAGAACACTTTATTTATTGGATACAGTGTGCTGATTGGCTGTAATTTGAGCAACAGTATAAAAACCCAACTCAAAAGTTTTATGACAGTAATACCAAGACACAACATCCTATTTGCTACCGTTTTTTTTTCAGGAACTTGCTAAGAAGGTACAGGATGCCCTGGCCTTGGCTAATAATGTTGCAGAAGAAGCTATTTCATCCATTAGAACAGTTAGAAGTTTTGCTAACGAGAACGGAGAGAAAGAACGATACAGAACCTCCTTAGATAAAGCATATAAACTGAACATCAAACAGAGCAATATATATGCTGGTTATGTGTGGTGTACACAGGTGAATGCTACTTTTGAACAGTTAAACATCTGAAAGTACAGTGTACTGCTCAACTGCCAGTTAGGGGCTGGTTCATTCTCATTGTAACATTATTTAGGGGGGTTAGGGTTAGGATTGTGGTGTTTAATGCCACTTTCAACGATATTTCAGTTATATAGTTGCGGCCAGTTTTATTGGTGGAGGAAAGTAGAGTATCCGGAGAAAACCACAGACCTGTCATAAGTCACTGACAAACTTTATCACATAATGTTGTATCGAGTTCACCTCACCATGAACGGTGTTCGAACTCACAACTTTAGTGATGATAGGCTCTGATTGCACATGTAGTTGTAAATCCAACTACCATACGATCATGACCACGATGGCCCCAATTATACTGTTAAACAGTTAAACCATCATAGAGTAAAGTGTACTGCTCAACTGTCAGTTAGGGGGCTGTTTCACATTCATTTTAACATTATTGAAGACGTTACTGTGACTGTGAAATGTTGAACAGCAATAAAAGTCACCTCTATTAAGTAGTCACCTGTATTAAGACAAAGTACAGTCAATCATGTCCCAGCAGTCACCTCTATTAAGCAGTCACCTCTATTAAGCAGTCACCTATATTAAGACAAAGTACAGTCAAACATGTCCCAGCAGTCACCTCTATTAAGCAGTCACCTATATTAAGTAGTCACCTGTATTAAGTAGTCACCTGTATTAAGTAGTCACCTGTATTAAGCAGTCACCTATATTAAGTAGTCACCTGTATTAAGCAGTCACCTATATTAAGTAGTCACCTGTATTAAGTAGTCACCTGTATTAAGCAGTCACCTATATTAAGTAGTCACCTGTATTAAGACAAAGTACAGTCAAACATGTCCCAGCAGTCACCTGTATTAAGCAGTCACCTGTATGAAGTAGTCACCTGTATTAAGCAGTCACCTATATTAAGTAGTCGCCTGTATTAAGTAGTCACCTGTATTAAGCAGTCACCTATATTAAGTAGTCACCTGTATTAAGCAGTCACCTGTATTAAGCAGTCACCTATATTAAGTAGTCACCTGTATTAAGTAGTCACCTATATTAAGTAGTCACCTGTATTAAGTAGTCACCTGTATTAAGCAGTCACCTGTATTAAATAGTTACCTATATTAAGTAGTCACCTGTATTAAGCAGTCACCTGTATGAAGTAGTCACCTGTATTAAGTAGTCACCTGTATTAAGCAGTCACCTGTATTAAGCAGTCACCTATATTAAGCAGTCACCTATATTAAGCAGTCACCTGTATTAAGTAGTCACCTGTATTAAGCAGTCACCTGTATTAAATGGTTACCTTTTTCTTTTCCTGTCATAGAACATTTCATATGAATTGAACCTCTTTTAAGAGGTCACCTATCTTAAAAGACCATTTTTGCTTTTCCCAAAGGTAACCTCTGACCTCTTAATACAGGATTGACTGTAGTTTTCATGCTATTTTACAAAGATCACATGATGGTTTGTGTATTTACAGTTGTTTGAGCTAGGATTATCAGTGAGTGTATTGTATTATGGTGGACATCTAGTTCTCACTAAGACTTTATCAGGAGGAAATCTTGTATCTTTTATATTATACGAGATGCAGCTTGGCAATTGTGTAGATGTAAGTAGACTGTAGTCTTGGAGATTCAGAAATGTTTGAAGATAGCAAAGGAGTAATCGGAAGCTCTGAATCAAAGGAGGGCAGACAATGCAATTGCCAAAAGAAAGAGGACAAAAAGCTTACAATGGTTGACAAAGCACAACATAGAAAACTAATGACTAGTCAACATAAACCCTATTAAAACAGGGGATGAACTTGGTTGCTCCGGAAGGGTAAGAAGTTCCTGTTCCATTAGTGACACAAATTGTATCATGACAGTTCATTACAAATCAACTTTCTGCACAATTTTACTGACCTTTCTGCACAGAGAATATACTCATTCCATTTTGAAAATGCTCTCTTGAGATATATTTCCTACTGAACCTAACGTTTGCGGTGTAGTTTCCACATTATTATTTTCTTACGGCTGACATTTATATGATTTTTATCAAAACAATTTCCTATATACATGTATATATTTATATCAAATCTATTACCAGTGTATATTATATAGGAAATGGGTGAGGTATTTACTGGACTCATGCAGGCAGCAGGAGCATCAGAGAAAGTATTTGAATATATTGATAGGGATCCAGTCATTAAAAACAAGTCAATCAAGGACAAACTGGTACCAGAGTCAGACATACAGAATGAAGTCATAGAACCAGTAGAAACAGCTGATCACTTATCTGGTCAGATAGAATTCAAACATGTTACATTTGCTTATCCTTCAAGACCAGAAACTAATGTTTTAAAGGTATGCTGTAGTCATAGATGAGGGGGAGGACAGGGGGGTAGTCTTTTCCTTTCTCTCACCCCTCTCCTCCTTTCTCCCACCCCTCTCCTCCTTTCTCCCACCCCTCTCCTCCTTTCCCCCACCCCTCTTCTCCTTTCTCCCACCGGAAAAATAAATCTCCCTATGAAAATATATTAAACAAAAGTTTTGTTAATTTTTAATAGAAATCTTGTAAATGTCTTGGTTTATTAACAATACGCCCTCGTCTCGTTTTTTTTTTTTCGTAGCTGTTATTGTATCTGTTTGTAGTAAACTTGTTAGTCTACTGTAGACGTCCTCATCTAAAATGTAATCATCGTCGGCTTCAAAATACAAAGATGGTGTGATTATTTCTAAAACGGAATCAGGTGCAATGTCTCTTATTATTTCTTGTTGGAAAGTGAGTCCATTTTTTCCCCTATATAGCAGCACTGTGCAAGATTTTGAGGACTCATACACACGTTCTGCTACTTTGCTACGTGAAGTCAAAATCAGCATTCCATCTATCTTGTTGATTATTGATCATTATTGTTATCAGTTTCATCTTTATCGTGAATTATGTTTATGTATTCGATTAAATGATAATGTTTCATTACCTTTCTGTCATTTTAGATCATTTTTGGGAGAGAGAAAAATTTAGTTTTTTTTGTTTCTGCATTTTCTCCTTTGGTCTCCTTTCTCTCCTTTCTCCCACCCCCTTTCTCCCTGTCTCCCTTCCCCTGTCCTCACCCTTATAGATGTGATCATGCTGTGTCCTATAGATTGAGTGAGTCAGTGATTGTTGTTTAAGACCAAGTGAACAGTTTTTCAGCTATACTATGGCAAGAACATGTTATGATGATGTCCCCTTTTTACTACACCAACATGCATAGATTGATTTGTATAGCAATTGCTCACTAAAACATCATCCTGTGAGTAAATATGTTGCTCCAACTCAAACACATTATCCTGATTTTGATATAACCAGTCTTTGATCTTTCTCCTTATTGTTGTATGCTTAGTCTTTTGTTTGACCTGACTGGGTTGAACGGACAATCTCTTGGTATTTAAAAAAAATTATTGATTGACAAATGGAAATGAATAACAACCACATGAACATACATAGGTATTTTCAATGATGTTCTAAAACATATATTTAAAGTTCTAAAAATAGATTTCTTTTTATCTAAATTAGGTATACTTAATAGTACCAAGACATATCAGACATTATACTGTATAAGTGTTTTTTTTTGCGGGAGTCAAATTTTATCGAATTGTCCGCTATATTAGAATAACATTATCTGTATTGTTTGACCAACAATTCAAAATACGAAATGTTTTTGAATAAATTGAGTTAGAGATTTTTGTATGCGATGCGATCTGTGGTATTTTAGAATTGTACACATGTTCCTTAATTGAAAATTGTGTAAGTATGCATGTATTATTACAAAACATTTACAAAAATTAAAAACAGATAAGTCTCATTCACAGACTTCAAAGAAAAATGTGATCAATTAATTAACACCAAAAAATGTCAACTTACCGGTAATTAAAAATTGTTGAATGGAAATGCTAGTATTAATTAAGAAAGGTGTGTTATACAGCAACAACTATTCAGGGTAATTATTGTTTTAAAGATAAAAGGACAATTAATTACATGTAAAATAATTTACCTGTTATTTGTCACCATATGACTTGTTTTCGGGAAGGATGTTTTCCATCCCTTTTTTTTTTAAAGATATTTTAAAAGCATCATTTCAACAACTTTAAGAATGACTGACCATAAAATTGTTAAATATTCAGTCATACTAGGGGGTAGATGTTGTATAATTATTTAAGAAAATAAAGTTATTTATGTAGTAAAGGGTGGAAATTTACGTCAGTTCTTTTTTTTGCTGATTGATGACTATCGCGAATAAAGCGAAAATTAGGTACCCACGAAAAAAAACACTTATACAGTATCTTAACTTCTTGTTTTTCGTCTTTATTTTTATGCCCCCGCAGCTAGGTATCAGGGGCATTAAATTTTACACATGTCCGCACATCCTGCATCTGAATTCTACTCAATAAGTTAAATTCTGATAAAGCAAATCATTCATACACACGGTCCGAGACCATAATAGATCATATTTGATTTTGAACTTTACTGCTGTTTCCATTCTGTTTACTTAAGCTGGAAACCTGGAGTTATGCCACTGTTTACTTAAGCTGGAAGCCTGGAGTTATGCCACTGTTTACTTAAGCTGGAAGCCTGGAGTTATGCCACTGTTTACTTAAGCTGGAAGCCTGGAGTTATGCCACTGTTTACTTAAGCTGGAAGCCTGGAGTTATGCCACTGTTTACTTAAGCTGGAAGCCTGGAGTTATGCCACTGTTTACTTAAGCTGGAAGCCTGGAGTTATGCCACTGTTTACTTAAGGTGAAAGCCTGGAGTTATGCCACTGTTTACTTAAGCTGGAAGCCGAGGACATATTCTTTCATTTTTATTTCTATTTTTAGGATGTGTCATTTACAGTAAGACCAGGAGAAGTTGTAGCTCTAGTGGGACCCAGTGGAGGGGGAAAGTCCTCATGTATCAATCTATTAGAACATTACTATGAACCGTCATCAGGACAAGTTCTATTGGATTCTAAACCTATTCACGATTATGACCACAAATTCTTACATGAAAAGGTACTTGTTATCATATCATAGTTAATACAGTGGAACTTGTGCAATCCGACATCCGAGTTTGTGACATCCTGCGACTTCCGACAAAAATTTATGGTCCCAAAGTGTTTCTGTTAACTAAAATAAAACCTGGGTATTCCTACATCCTGTACAATCTGACACATTTCCCTGGTCCCTTGGTGTATTGGATTAGACAGGTTCTGACCTCCTGTACAATCCAACACATTACCCTGGTTCCTTGATGTATTGGATTAGACAGGTTCTGACATCCTGTACAATCTGACACATTTCCCTGGTCCCTTGGTGTATCAGATTAGACAGGTTCTGACATCCTGTACAATCCAACACATTACCCTGGTTCCTTGATGTATTGGATTAGACAGGTTCTGACATCCTGTACAATCTGACACATTTCCCTGGTCCCTTGGTGTATCAGATTAGACAGGTTCTGACATCCTGTACAATCTGACACATTTCCCTGGTCCCTTGGTGTATTGGATTAGACAGGTTCTGACATCCTGTACAATCCAACACATTACCCTGGTTCCTTGATGTATTGGATTAGACAGGTTCTGACATCCTGTACAATCTGACACATTTCCCTGGTCCCTTGGTGTATCAGATTAGACAGGTTCTGACATCCTGTACAATCCAACACATTACCCTGGTTCCTTGAGGTATTGGATTAGACAGGTTCTGACATCCTGTACAATCTGACACATTTCCCTGGTCCCTTGGTGTATCAGATTAGACAGGTTCTGACATCCTGTACAATCTGACACATTTCCCTGGTCCCTTGGTGTATTGGATTAGACAGGTTCTGACATCCTGTACAATCCAACACATTACCCTGGTTCCTTGATGTATTGGATTAGACAGGTTCTGACATCCTGTACAATCTGACACATTTCCCTGGTCCCTTGGTGTATCAGATTAGACAGGTTCTGACATCCTGTACAATCCAACACATTACCCTGGTTCCTTGATGTATTGGATTAGACAGGTTCTGACATCCTGTACAATCTGACACATTTCCCTGGTCCCTTGGTGTATCAGATTAGACAGGTTCTGACATCCTGTACAATCCCACACATTACCCTGGTTCCTTGATGTATTGGATTAGACAGGTTCTGACATCCTGTACAATCCGACACATTTCCCTGGTTCCTTGATGTATTGGATTAGACAGGTTCTGACATCCTGTACAATCTGACACATTTTCCTGGTTCCTTGATGTATTGGATTAGACAGGTTCTGACATCCTGTACAATCTGACACATTTCCCTGGTTCCTTGATGTATTGGATTAGACAGGTTCTGACATCCTGTACAATCTGACACATTTCCCTGGTCCCTTGGTGTATCAGATTAGACAGGTTCTGACATCCTGTACAATCTGACACATTTCCCTGGTCCCTTGGTGTATTGGATTAGACAGGTTCTGACATCCTGTACAATCCAACACATTACCCTGGTTCCTTGATGTATTGGATTAGACAGGTTCTGACATCCTGTACAATCCAACACATTACCCTGGTTCCTTGATGTATTGGATTAGACAGGTTCTGACATCCTGTACAATCTGACACATTTCCCTGGTCCCTTGGTGTATCAGATTAGACAGGTTCTGACATCCTGTACAATCCAACACATTACCCTGGTTCCTTGATGTATTGGATTAGACAGGTTCTGACATCCTGTACAATCTGACACATTTCCCTGGTTCCTTGGTGTATCAGATTAGACAGGTTCTGACATCCTGTACAATCTGACACATTTCCCTGGTCCCTTGGTGTATTGGATTCGACAGGTTCTGACATCCTGTACAATCCAACACATTACCCTGGTTCCTTGATGTATTGGATTAGACAGGTTCTGACATCCTGTACAATCTGACACATTTCCCTGGTCCCTTGGTGTATCAGATTAGACAGGTTCTGACATCCTGTACAATCCAACACATTACCCTGGTTCCTTGATGTATTGGATTAGACAGGTTCTGACATCCTGTACAATCTGACACATTTCCCTGGTCCCTTGGTGTATCAGATTAGACAGGTTCTGACATCCTGTACAATCCCACACATTACCCTGGTTCCTTGATGTATTGGATTAGACAGGTTCTGACATCCTGTACAATCTGACACATTTCCCTGGTTCCTTGATGTATTGGATTAGACAGGTTCTGACATCCTGTACAATCTGACACATTTCCCTGGTTCCTTGATGTATTGGATTAGACAGGTTCTGACATCCTGTACAATCCGACACATTTCCCTGGTTCCTTGATGTATTGGATTAGACAGGTTCTGACATCCTGTACAATCTGACACATTTCCCTGGTTCCTTGATGTATTGGATTAGACAGGTTCTGACATCCTGTACAATCTGACACATTTCCCTGGTTCCTTGATGTATTGGATTAGACAGGTTCTGACATCCTGTACAATCTGACATCCTGTACAATCTGACACATTTCCCTGGTTCCTTGGTGTATTGGATTAGACAGGTTCTGACATCCTGTACAATCTGACACATTTCCCTGGTTCCTTGATGTATTGGATTAGACAGGTTCTGACATCCTGTACAATCTGACACATTTCCCTGGTTCCTTGATGTATTGGATTAGACAGGTTCTGACATCCTGTACAATCTGACACATTTCCCTGGTTCCTTGGTGTATTGGATTAGACAGGTTCTGACATCCTGTACAATCTGACACATTTCCCTGGTTCCTTGATGTATTGGATTAGACAGGTTCTGACATCCTGTACAATCTGACACATTTCCCTGGTTCCTTGATGTATTGGATTAGACAGGTTCTGACATCCTGTACAATCCGACACATTTCCCTGGTTCCTTGATGTATTGGATTAGACAGGTTCTGACATCCTGTACAATCTGACACATTTCCCTGGTTCCTTGATGTATTGGATTAGACAGGTTCTGACATCCTGTACAATCCGACACATTTCCCTGGTTCCTTGATGTATTGGATTAGACAGGTTCTGACATCCTGTACAATCTGACACATTTCCCTGGTTCCTTGATGTATTGGATTAGACAGGTTCTGACATCCTGTACAATCTGACACATTTCCCTGGTTCCTTGATGTATTGAATTAGACAGGTTCTGACATCCTGTACAATCTGACACATTTCCCTGGTTCCTTGATGTATTGGATTAGACAGGTTCTGACATCCTGTACAATCTGACACATTTCCCTGGTTCCTTGATGTATTGGATTAGACAGGTTCTGACATCCTGTACAATCTGACACATTTCCCTGGTTCCTTGATGTATTGGATTAGACAGGTTCTGACATCCTGTACAATCTGACACATTTCCCTGGTTCCTTGATGTATTGGATTAGACAGGTTCTGACATCCTGTACAATCTGACACATTTCCCTGGTTCCTTGATGTATTGGATTAGACAGGTTCTGACATCCTGTACAATCTGACACATTTCCCTGGTTCCTTGATGTATTGGATTAGACAGGTTCTGACATCCTGTACAATCTGACACATTTCCCTGGTTCCTTGATGTATTGGATTAGACAGGTTCTGACATCCTGTACAATCTGACACATTTCCCTGGTTCCTTGATGTATTGGATTAGACAGGTTCTGACATCCTGTACAATCTGACACATTTCCCTGGTTCCTTGATGTATTGGATTAGACAGGTTCTGACATCCTGTACAATCTGACACATTTCCCTGGTTCCTTGATGTATTGGATTAGACAGGTTCTGACATCCTGTACAATCTGACACATTTCCCTGGTTCCTTGATGTATTGGATTAGACAGGTTCTGACATCCTGTACAATCTGACACATTTCCCTGGTTCCTTGATGTATTGGATTAGACAGGTTCTGACATCCTGTACAATCTGACACATTTCCCTGGTTCCTTGATGTATTGGATTAGACAGGTTCTGACATCCTGTACAATCTGACACATTTCCCTGGTTCCTTGATGTATTGGATTAGACAGGTTCTGACATCCTGTACAATCTGACACATTTCCCTGGTTCCTTGATGTATTGGATTAGACAGGTTCTGACATCCTGTACAATCCGACACATTTCCCTGGTTCCTTGATGTATTGGATTAGACAGGT
The DNA here is from genome assembly GCA_963680875.1 of Bathymodiolus brooksi. Classification (NCBI taxonomy): domain Eukaryota; kingdom Metazoa; phylum Mollusca; class Bivalvia; order Mytilida; family Modiolidae; genus Bathymodiolus; species Bathymodiolus brooksi. The sequence goes on along the minus strand of OY804580.1, from coordinate 57,480,741 downwards.
TCTGACATCCTGTACAATCTGACACATTTCCCTGGTCCCTTGATGTATTGGATTAGACAGGTTCTGACATCCTGTACAATCCAACACATTACCCTGGTTCCTTGATGTATTGGATTAGACAGGTTCTGACATCCTGTACAATCTGACACATTTCCCTGGTCCCTTGGTGTATCAGATTAGACAGGTTCTGACATCCTGTACAATCCCACACATTACCCTGGTTCCTTGATGTATTGGATTAGACAGGTTCTGACATCCTGTACAATCCGACACATTTCCCTGGTTCCTTGATGTATTGGATTAGACAGGTTCTGACATCCTGTACAATCTGACACATTTTCCTGGTTCCTTGATGTATTGGATTAGACAGGTTCTGACATCCTGTACAATCTGACACATTTCCCTGGTTCCTTGATGTATTGGATTAGACAGGTTCTGACATCCTGTACAATCTGACACATTTCCCTGGTCCCTTGGTGTATCAGATTAGACAGGTTCTGACATCCTGTACAATCTGACACATTTCCCTGGTCCCTTGGTGTATTGGATTAGACAGGTTCTGACATCCTGTACAATCCAACACATTACCCTGGTTCCTTGATGTATTGGATTAGACAGGTTCTGACATCCTGTACAATCCAACACATTACCCTGGTTCCTTGATGTATTGGATTAGACAGGTTCTGACATCCTGTACAATCTGACACATTTCCCTGGTCCCTTGGTGTATCAGATTAGACAGGTTCTGACATCCTGTACAATCCAACACATTACCCTGGTTCCTTGATGTATTGGATTAGACAGGTTCTGACATCCTGTACAATCTGACACATTTCCCTGGTTCCTTGGTGTATCAGATTAGACAGGTTCTGACATCCTGTACAATCTGACACATTTCCCTGGTCCCTTGGTGTATTGGATTCGATAGGTTCTGACATCCTGTACAATCCAACACATTACCCTGGTTCCTTGATGTATTGGATTAGACAGGTTCTGACATCCTGTACAATCTGACACATTTCCCTGGTCCCTTGGTGTATCAGATTAGACAGGTTCTGACATCCTGTACAATCCAACACATTACCCTGGTTCCTTGATGTATTGGATTAGACAGGTTCTGACATCCTGTACAATCTGACACATTTCCCTGGTCCCTTGGTGTATCAGATTAGACAGGTTCTGACATCCTGTACAATCCCACACATTACCCTGGTTCCTTGATGTATTGGATTAGACAGGTTCTGACATCCTGTACAATCTGACACATTTCCCTGGTTCCTTGATGTATTGGATTAGACAGGTTCTGACATCCTGTACAATCTGACACATTTCCCTGGTTCCTTGATGTATTGGATTAGACAGGTTCTGACATCCTGTACAATCCGACACATTTCCCTGGTTCCTTGATGTATTGGATTAGACAGGTTCTGACATCCTGTACAATCTGACACATTTCCCTGGTTCCTTGATGTATTGGATTAGACAGGTTCTGACATCCTGTACAATCTGACACATTTCCCTGGTTCCTTGATGTATTGGATTAGACAGGTTCTGACATCCTGTACAATCTGACATCCTGTACAATCTGACACATTTCCCTGGTTCCTTGGTGTATTGGATTAGACAGGTTCTGACATCCTGTACAATCTGACACATTTCCCTGGTTCCTTGATGTATTGGATTAGACAGGTTCTGACATCCTGTACAATCTGACACATTTCCCTGGTTCCTTGATGTATTGGATTAGACAGGTTCTGACATCCTGTACAATCTGACACATTTCCCTGGTTCCTTGGTGTATTGGATTAGACAGGTTCTGACATCCTGTACAATCCGACACATTTCCCTGGTTCCTTGATGTATTGGATTAGACAGGTTCTGACATCCTGTACAATCTGACACATTTCCCTGGTTCCTTGATGTATTGGATTAGACAGGTTCTGACATCCTGTACAATCTGACACATTTCCCTGGTTCCTTGATGTATTGAATTAGACAGGTTCTGACATCCTGTACAATCCGACACATTTCCCTGGTTCCTTGATGTATTGGATTAGACAGGTTCTGACATCCTGTACAATCTGACACATTTCCCTGGTTCCTTGATGTATTGGATTAGACAGGTTCTGACATCCTGTACAATCTGACACATTTCCCTGGTTCCTTGATGTATTGGATTAGACAGGTTCTGACATCCTGTACAATCTGACACATTTCCCTGGTTCCTTGATGTATTGGATTAGACAGGTTCTGACATCCTGTACAATCTGACACATTTCCCTGGTTCCTTGATGTATTGGATTAGACAGGTTCTGACATCCTGTACAATCTGACACATTTCCCTGGTTCCTTGATGTATTGGATTAGACAGGTTCTGACATCCTGTACAATCTGACACATTTCCCTGGTTCCTTGATGTATTGGATTAGACAGGTTCTGACATCCTGTACAATCTGACACATTTCCCTGGTTCCTTGATGTATTGGATTAGACAGGTTCCACTGTAAATCTATATATAAATTATTGTTTTTAGTTTTGTTTGTTGTTTGTTTTTATTTTTAACATTTCAACAAGTTACAAATCATATTGGATACATTTAGATGTTGCAATACTTTAATTACTAGAAATATATATAATACTACATAAATATATACAAAATGCTATTTTGCATTCTAAAAAAATATATGCACCAATTTATCATGTAAAATTCATATAATAAATTTGTTGGCAATTTTTATATTTGAAAGAGAAAATGATAGAAAAGGGAGATAAGTGGTGTAATAATTTCTAAATGAAAAAAAGATCATAGGAGTGAAGTGGGGGATAATTTTTCATTGAGCAAGTGGGTGATTGTTGTTTAACTCAGCAATTTTTCAGCTATATCATGGCGAGAACAAGTTAATTTTTCAGCTATATCATGGCGAGAACAAGTTAATTTTCAATGAGATGATGATGAGGTGCGCTTTATACTAGAGCAACACGCTGAGTTGGATTTTTATAGTGCTAGCTCACTGAAACAACAGTCTGCTGGTAGACATGTCGCCCCACTCAGACACATTATTCTGATTCCGAGCCAACCAGTCTTTGCTCTTTCTCTTTAATGCTGCGTGCTTAGTGGAGAAGCAACAAATATTAATTTTATAGTCTTTGGTTTGACCCGTTCTGGGCTCGAACCCACAATCTACCACACTTGAGGTGAACATGCTAACCATTACACCACCGATGTGGTTTTTTAAGCTGTAAACTAAATATGAACAAAGCTCAATACAGTATACCTTCATAAATGTTCCATGTTTGACAGAATGTAAGATATAACAGCTAGCATTTTTTCTATATTAATACTATATATGATGTTTGGTTAAATTGGATTGGGAATGAAGATGTTAAACATCATTTTCAAAAGTATTTAAGTATGTATATACTAGTATTATTTAGTGTTGTTTAAAACCATATTTGGCAATATTTCAGCCATATCTTGGAATGAAATTTTTATTAAACAAGAAAATTTACAGTTATAAATTTTCAATATGCTAAAGAGTATTTATTTTTTTATTTTATCCAGCATAAAACCACAGAAGTTGGAAATTTTTTCAACATATACTAAATATTGGAGCAAAATATGTAAAAAGTAACAGTGAAGTTTCATGGACATAGTGTGCTTTCTTTTTAGTCATGCATCAATAATAGATTTTTTTTTATCATTTTGAAATTTTCTCTGTTTTACAGATTTCTTTAGTTGGACAAGAACCAGTGTTATATGCAAGGTCAATCAAGGAGAACATAAGTTATGGTTTACCTGTAGATGTTGCCATGGAGTCAGTACAACATGCAGCGGGTCTAGCTAATGCCCATCAGTTTATCATTGAAATGGAAAAACAGTATGAAACCGAGGCTGGTGAAAAAGGCCAGCAACTTTCTGGTAGATATCAATATAAAACAAAATAAATATGAAACAGGCTTGGGGAAAGACAAACACTATCTGGTGGGCAGTACAAAACTGTTGTCTTGTCAGTGTGTGTGTGGTATTAAAGTATCTTGTATGTATGAATGTGTATTTGATATATTATTCTTTCCCACTTTGTGTCAGTTACGATTGACATCACTGTATGTAAGCTTTCACATTTTAATCTTCACCAATTGTAAATAAATTTGGTGGGAATGTTTAATGGATGGGCCTCTACAAAGTTTATGCTTTTTGTTCTGATCAGAAAGCCACCACAGAAACTGAGAGGCCTCAAACTTCCAAAAAGAATGTTTTATGTTTTTTTTTTTAATGTTGAGTGTTTATTTTTCATGCCACTTTGATGATTTATATTTCTTATAAAATTATTCTCTATATGTAGTATCAACATATTTTACATGAGTGTTTCTGGTCCATGTACAAATTGTTATCATACTTAAAGATGCTACATATTTATTGTTTAAAACATTATTCTGAGAAATTAGCTCAAATATCTTATTTTATTTTGTTTTGAATTAAATTTTCAACTTTAACCTGTATACTTTATAACAATTTTAACAATGAATTGCTATCAACAAAGCTTTAAATAACTTTTTACTTGTACAATGTAGGTGGCCAAAAACAAAGGATTGCAATTGACAGATGTGGTGGTCATGATCCTATGGTAGTTGGATTTACACCTACCTATGCAATCAGTGCCTATCACCACTAACATTGTGAGTTCAAATCCTGCCTAGGTGAGGTGTACTCGATACAATATTATGTGATAAGTTTGTCAGTGACTAGCGACAGGTCGGTGGTTTTCTCCGGGTACTCCAGTTTCTTCTACCAATAAAACTGACCGCTGTGATACAACTGAAATATTGTTGAAAGTGGCGTTAAATACCATAACCCACACCCAACCCGACACTTTAATTTCACTTTTTATTCGTAGGTGGCCAGAAACAAAGGATTGCCATTGCCAGGGCTTTAATTAGGAAACCTATTGTACTGTTACTGGATGAGGCCACTAGTGCACTGGATTCTGAATCAGAACATGTGGTAGGTTAAAAGTCAACTACTTAATATATACCTTACATTATTCCACCTTGTACACAAATGTATAAAAATACTGATTATCTCCCCTTGATTTATTGCTGCATCATTAATGTCAAACAGTAAAACAAAATATATGATATGATATATCTTATTCAACTGAACACATAGTTCAGAAAATTTAATGAGAGTTGTATTTTTATATAAACATATTTTTTTTAACTGACAGAAATATTTAGAATTTCTATTTACTCCTGATTTTAACATGTGTTTTTATTGTAACCCCACAGGTTCAACAAGCTATTTATAGAAACTTAAAAGGACGAACTGTAATAATAATAGCCCACAGACTGAGTACTGTAGAGAAGGCTGACAGAATCATAGTTATAGACAAAGGTAAAGTCATGGAGGAAGGAACTCACATAGAACTCCTCAGAAATAATGGCAAATATGCCAGTCTGGTACAGAGACAACTTCTACAAACTGAAGAGGATATTCCTACCACTGTTACCACAGTTATCTCCCCTAAACATGATGTGACGAGTGTCGCAATTAATGTTACAGAGAAACCACTGTCATTTAGATCTACTTGTTTAATAACACCTCCGAGTTTTCATTAATTATTTAAGACCAAGCCAAGTCAATTAGTTTTGCCTTCTTGTAGAAGATTAATAAGTTCTTACACATGTCCATATTGAAGATGAATAAGTTCTTACACATGTCCATATTGAAGATTAATAAATTCTTACACATGTCCATATTGAAGATTAATAAGTTCTTACACATGTCCATATTGAAGATGAATAAGTTCTTACACATGTCCATATTGAAGATCAGCAATATCTTCTGAGTGTGAGAAATGTAACAGAAAAGGAAAATAGACATAGAATTTCTCACATGAGTGGAAGATATCCTGATTTTCAATTTTGGTTGAATGTCGGCTTCTATTTCTTCTATAAAATATGACAATAAATCTCCACAGACCAATGTGTTATTTTACCAAAGACAGCTGATATTTTAGCAATATCTATATGCAGAAAGCCAACTAAAGAAAAGCTTTAAAGTAACTGAAGTATTTTTTTTAATTATAGTTATGTTATTAGCAATCTACCGGTAATTAAAAATAGATATTTTTTTGTATCTTTTTAAAACATTTTTTTTGCTATGGCGATACATTAACATTTAACAACATGTCATTTGAGGTCATGTAAGGTAACATTTCATTCATCTTTGACCATCCAATCATATGCAAAACAGTTAAATATAATGACTAATCAAATAACAGCTCTTAATGTGTATTCAGGTTTGATACCTAATTTTTTTTATAAACTCATTGATTGGGACGGTAGGAAGTATGAACCCTGACATGACCCCAAATGGGAGGATGTTAGTGTATCACAAAAACAAAACAAGCATCTTATTTTAATTAGATTATGTTATTAAATAGCAATGTCAGCATGACTTTGTTTATCTATTTTGTTATATTTATGTTATAGTTTATGTTAGTTTTTTATAATCAGAAGACTATTCTATTATTTTTTGTATTCAGATACATTAACAATGTAATTTTTAGTCTTTATTTTTTTTGGTGTTTGATACACACTTGTTTTGTTTGTTAGTGCTTCACAATTTATATAGGTGTTAGTGCTTCACAATTTATATATGTGTTAGTGCTCCACAATTTATATATGTGTTAGTGCTTCACAATTTATATATGTGTTAGTGCTTCATAATTTATATATGTGTTAGTGCTTCACAATTTATATATGTGTTAGTGCTTCACAATTTATATATGTGTTAGTGCTCCACAATTTATATATGTGTTAGTGCTCCACAATTTATATATATGTTAGTGCTTCACAATTTATATATGTGTTAGTGCTTCACAATTTATATATGTGTTAGTGCTTCACAATTTATATATGTGTTAGTGTTTCACAATTTATATATGTGTTAGTGCTTCACAATTTATATGTGTTAGTGCATCACAATTTATATATGTGTTAGTGCTTCACAATTTATATATGTGTTAGTGCTTCATAATTTATATATGTGTTAGTGCTTCACAGTTTATATATATGTTAGTGCTTCACAATTTATATATGTGTTAGTGCTTCACAATTTATATATGTGTTAGTGCTTCACAATTCATATATGTGTTAGTGCTTCACAGTTTATATATATATTAGTGCTTCACAATTTATATATGTGTTAGTGCTTCACAATTTATATATATATTAGTGCTTCACAATTTATATATGTGTTAATGTTTCACAATTTATATATGTGTTAGTGCTTCACAATTTATATATGTGTTAGTGTTTCACAATTTATATATGTGTTAGTGCTTCACAATTTATATGTGTTAGTGCATCACAATTTATATATATGTTAGTGCTTCACAATTTATATATGTGTTAGTGCTTCACAGTTTATATATATGTTAGTGCTTCACAATTTATATATGTGTTAGTGCTTCACAATTTATATATGTGTTAGTGCTTCACAATTCATATATGTGTTAGTGCTTCACAGTTTATATATATATTAGTGCTTCACAATTTATATATGTGTTAGTGCTTCACAATTTATATATATATTAGTGCTTCACAATTTATATATGTGTTAATGTTTCACAATTTATATATGTGTTAGTGCTTCACAGTTTATATATGTGTTAGTGCTTCACAATTTATATATGTGTTAGTGCTTCACAATTTATATATATATTAGTGCTTCACAATTTATATATGTGTTAATGTTTCACAATTTATATATGTGTTAGTGCTTCACAGTTTATATATGTGTTAGTGCTTCACAATTTATATATGTGTTAGTGCTTCACAGTTTATATATGTGTTAGTGCTTCACAATTTATATATGTGTTAGTGCTTCATAATTTATATATGTGTTAGTGCTTCACAGTTTATATATGTGTTAGTGCTTCACAATTTATATATATATTAGTGCTTCACAATTTATATATGTGTTAATGTTTCACAATTTATATATGTGTTAGTGCTTCACAGTTTATATATGTGTTAGTGCTTCACAATTTATATATGTGTTAGTGCTTCACAATTTATATATGTGTTAGTGCTTCACAATTTATATATATGTTAGTGCTTCACAATTTATATATGTGTTAGTGCTTCACAATTTATATATATGTTAGTGCTTCACAATTTATATATGTGTTAGTGCTTCATAATTTATATATATGTTAGTGCTTCATAATTTATATATATGTTAGTGCTTCACAATTTATATATGTGTTAGTGCTTCACAATTTATATATATGTTAATGTTTCACAATTTATATATGTGTTAGTGCTTCACAATTTATATATGTGTTAGTGCTTCATAATTTATATATATATTAGTGCTTCACAATTTATATATGTGTTAATGTTTCACAATTTATATATGTGTTAGTGCTTCACAGTTTATATATGTGTTAGTGCTTCACAATTTATATATGTGTTAGTGCTTCACAGTTTATATATGTGTTAGTGCTTCACAATTTATATATGTGTTAGTGCTTCATAATTTATATATGTGTTAGTGCTTCATAATTTATATATGTGTTAGTGCTTCACAATTTATATATATGTTAGTGCTTCATAATTTATATATATGTTAGTGCTTCACAATTTATATATGTGTTAGTGCTTCACAATTTATATATATGTTAATGTTTCACAATTTATATATGTGTTAGTGCTTCACAATTTATATATGTGTTAGTGCTTCATAATTTATATATATGTTAGTGCTTCATAATTTATATATATGTTAGTGCTTCACAATTTATATATGTGTTAGTGCTTCACAATTTATATATGTGTTAATGTTTCACAATTTATATATGTGTTAGTGCTTCACAATTTATATATGTGTTAGTGCTTCACAATTTATATATGTGTTAGTGCTTCACAATTTATATATATGTTAGTGCTTCATAATTTATATATGTGTTACGGGAATCAATTTTGCCTCTTTTTACAATTTTTACAAATGATTTTGGAACTGTTCTGACAATGTGGTATATTTATTTTTCATTTTATTGCATTATTAAGAAATTCTTGCATATTAATGGTGTAGACCTGGGTTACCCTAAAATTTTCCCATCGTTCAATTTTTTTATATTTGCATCATGGAATAGTTATGTCTAAATACATTATCTGCCAATGTTTCAACAAATTTCACCGTGCCGTTTTCTCCATAAGCACATCCTAAATATAGCAATTTTGGGGGTATTCTTGACCCCAGATAGTAATACTAGTTTCTGAAGATTCTAATAGATATGCACATTTCTTTCTGATTGAAAGGGAATATTTTGGCTTTAATACACTTGAGAATGTTGTTGTTGAATAAATATGAAATATCTAGTATATCTGAATATCCTGTTTGGAGATAAGCACGTGCACAACAGTGGAAACTGCAAAAAAGGCGGGATGCCCTGAGGACCACCCTGGTATTAAAAATCGGATTAAAAAAATTCCTGTCGATTTATTTCCACCAAAAAATGTCACACTGAAGAATAGACATATAGACATCATTGCACCAAATTTTACAAACTTTTACCGTCCGATTTTTGAAATATTTAAATTTATGTTTTTCATGGATGGCACCCAGAAAAAAATGAATTGTCGAGGAAAGTTATCACACACCCATCCTTTGCTAGTTTCTTTGTTTGTGAGATAAAAAATAACTAGTTACCAATAACAAAAAGCTTTTGAATTCTTATAATTGACACAGTGGATGTCCAAATTACCAAATGAGGATCAGATATTACAATTTTTTTCCCAAACATAGCTTTCTATTTTTTTACTACCATAAAATGAATTTGCTCTATAGTTTCATAATATCTAAGATTCTGCTGTATATATTTAATTTTTTTTTGACAAACCCTTGAAATTCAATAGAAAAAGGTTGTCACACAAATTGTGTTACATTTCTGACATTTTTGACAACAAATTTCGATGAACATTTTTTCGGGAAAGAGATATTTCAATGATATTTTGTGGGCACCGGCATATAATAATAACACACTGCCTGACACTGGCATAAGCAGCAATAAGATATAAAAATACAAGGAGTACAGCTATGGAAAGGTAAAAGGAAAAGGAGTCAATTTTTTAACTGGCCATATCCATTGTAAACAATCTTTGTCACCAAGAAGCTTGGAATTGAGGGGGAATTTTCAAACGCATAGATGATCATATATTTGAGAAGACACTGAAAATAGAGTTATCTCCCATACCCCAGTCCTACACCCTTAAATGCCTAGTCATTTGAAGAAAGCATTAGAGTTACAAATACATGTATTATGTTTGTTTTACATTTAAATATACATACATGTAATATATAGCTTTGGTTGTTGTTTTGTTTGTTATATCAATATCTGCTGATAAAGAAAATTCATTATTTTAGGATATTTTTGAGTATTGTAGTTGGTCACATGGTCTTGTATATAAAGCTGAATGGTTTTGGTACATGTATCACCATTGTCATGGTAACCCATGGCTGATGATGAATCGATATCCTACAATCCTCATCCGTGGGTCAATTCATATAAAAATTGTTTTATTGATTGATTGGTATTTTATTCCAGATTTAGCAATATTTCAGCTATTATGAAAACTATCATTTTGGGTTTGATCCATAGCTGGTCTGTATTTAGTAGTTTCCATAGCAACATAACATCACTCAAATTTTCCTATTAGATGAATTGAACAGATTATGAATATATACATGTACACACGTATATTCAATATAGCAATTATTGTGAATAATCCACTGATAATTGTGACCTGTACATCTCTTTTTATTTTAATTTGGAAGGAATTCCTGGTCTTTTTAAAATCTGTGATTTGATTGGCTGTAAAGCAGTTAGTCGCAACTAAGCAAAATGTTTAAAAATGATCATGAATAATTTATGACTACGAGCATTTCTCTGTCAATTGACCGACAATAATAAGTGGAGAATATTGGAACGTGATTAGTCACAGTTTACAGAGGATGTGGTGTTACTAAAAATAGAATTATCAAAAAGTTAAATTGTATGGGTATTCCCATAAATAGAAAGAAGAAAATTGGTTCTTCAGTAGAAGACATTTGATCAGACACTATTTGGAGTATTAACCAATCACATTCAAGCTTTCATATTATATGACATTCCATTGTCAGGACATCATGTGTTAAGATCAAATGCAGCACACTAAGATTGATTGATCTTTAGTGTTTAATGCCACTTTCAGCAATATTTCAGCTATATCATGGCGACCAGTTTTAGTGGTGGAAGAAGCCGGAGAGAACTACCGACCATGGGCAAGCAACTGGTAAGCTTTATTACTTGCAGCTGCAAGTCGAGTGCACCTTTTTTTGTAATTTACAAAGCCGGACGCGAACCCACGCCGTATTGGTGATGGGCTTGTATGAGTTGCTAGGTAATCCAACTACCTAACTCATTAAGCCACCCGGGCCCTCCAGCATACTAGGTAATGTTATGAAGCAGTAAGTATTTGAACATATCCTTCCTTATTTAAATAACAATATTATTACTCCATGCTAGTCAGATTTCATTAAAGGATACTGGTATACCAACTATTAGATATGTACAATGGCATTGGTATAAAGGCTCTTGACCAAGGACAACAGTTATGGCTTATAGTTTACAATGTCAGTAAGGCATTTGACAAAGTTTAGAATACAGGATTGATTAAATAAAAATAAAATCATAAGACCTAAATGAGAATCTCATCAATTGTATAGCAAATTATTTGTAAAACAAAATCCAATGTGTTACTTTAAATGGCAGTCATTCGGTCTGGAAGTCAGTCTGTTCAGGTTCAGAAAGGGTCTACTTTAGATTCTTTATTATTTTTGATATGCATAGATGATCTTGCATCCAAAATTCATTCAAATATTAAATTATTTGCTCATGACACAACATTTATATCTTAATGTTGATGATGCCATAAAATCTTACACCTGTATACTTTTCTCAATAGCTTCAAAAATGTTCATTCTACAATACCAGAGACAGTTAGGAAATGACTATTTATCTTTTAGAGGGAGGTTATTATTTTCATTTCTGATGCCAGACTTTATGGGAAAAAAATTGACCTGAAAGATGCAATAAAATCTGACCCTGCACTTTTAACAAGAAATGTTGGTAAAATTTGAAAAAAATGCCGATTTGTCATGCAGAAAAAAAATCTGATTTTTCAATGGCAGGAAAAACAATCTGGTTTGAGCAGCCCTAAATGTTAAATGGTCATCCCTAACTCTATTCAATCTACAAAGCAGCTCAATCAGTTCATGCAATTTTTTTTGTTTTTTTTTTGTCTGTTGTTCATCTTTAGAATTCCCTATCACTTGAAATAAAACTGTCCAAATTGGACAGCAATGGTAGAAAGGTAGGATTATGGTGTTTAACGCCACTTTCAACAATATTTCAGTCATATCGTGGTGGTCAGTTTTATTGGTGGAGGAAACCGGAGTACCGGAGAAATCCACCGACCTGCCGGAAATCACTGACAAACTTTATCACATATTAGTAGAATAAATGTTATTCCAAAATACACCTGGTGGAAGAAAGGCAGAAGATACCAAGAGGTAGCTCAATACAACCAATTGTGGCATCATACCACATGTTTGTGTTTTGTTTGTGTTCAATGATTTGATGTGAGAGGTGATTGTTTGTTTCGTTGCTATTGGTGGAATTGTTGAAGAGAAACGTTTGAGCACAAAATAAAAATGTGAGAAAGGCAAACAATAAGGGTAATAACAAAATTACCGAACTCCGAGCAATCTTACAAAGGGAAAGTCAAAACTCATAAGTGTATAAACAGACAAAATCAGTCAACAACCGGAAAACTGTGAAAACAATATGAAGTGAACAAACCAAAAAGTAAATAGCAACATTGACACATCCAAGAAAAACAGGGATGAACTCGGGTGCTCCGAAGGGTAAGCAGATTCTGCTCGACATATGGCACGAACCTGTAACTCGGGCTAATGTTGAAATTCTTCATCTTAATTGGGATTGAACATATCTTTGTGGGTAACTAGAATCCACCGTAACTTTTTATCATTGTGTTCTAATATGGAATACAAGTTATATGTAACTATAGTAACATAACTAATTAGCAACTTGTCCAATCAAGGTAATACCTGCTTTATATTGTAGTCGATTTGAAAAGCTTATTAGAGCTTGTGTTGTAATGTTTAATTAATATCGACTTTAAACAAAACTTTATTATTATTATATTATAACAACACAAGTTGTATTTTATAACAGTCTAGCCAAAATACAGTCCACTTCCCTAATTCAAAGTCAGTTCGTCTCTGTTGTGTGCATAGAGGAGAAGCATCAACTGTTAGCATTAGTCTTTGGTTCGACCACAACGAAGATCGAACCAATGATATTCCGCACTCGAGGTGAACACGATAAATGGTAGATTGTTGATGATTGGAAGTAATAACTCGGGGTAGAACAATGGAATCAATTTAAAATCTAGAGTAAGTGAGTGATTGTTATTGTTTTGTTGTTGTTTGTTTGTTTGTTTGTTTGTTTGTTTTGTTTTGCCAACTCAGCAATGTTTCAGCTATATCATGGCGAGAACAAGGTTCATTCGATGAATTAAATGATAATGATGTCCCCATGCACTAGATTTTTATAGTGCTAGCTCATTGAAACAACAGTCCAACCAGTATTTGCTCTTTCTCCTTAATGCTGTATGAATAACAGACAAGCTACAAATACAAATTTTATAGTCTTTGATTTGACCTGGTAGTAATACTCCCATTTTTGACCCGACCCGACCGGGACTCGAACTCACGATCTACAGCACCAGTTAAAAAAGTTCTGTGGTTATACATTGGTTTATGATAACATTTATTTAACAGTAGATATTACCACGAGATAAATATTTTATTTTAATTATAATTCTAAAGCTACGTTTAAAGGAACTACCCCACAATTGCAATACAACATGTACTATACAAACGTACTATTATGTAGGCACATGCGCATTTATGTAACAACTAGCTATGTAGTCAATACCAAACAAACAAACAAACAAAATATCGTCAAAATCAAATTATGGCAATCACAAAGATGTACGATTGATTTAATAATTGATTTTCGGTAAACGTTTGAATTAATTATACCATGTAGAAAAAATGGTGGTCTATTGAATACTAGAAATAGTGCAGCCATTTAAATCGATATAAGTATTTCAATTTGGTATTTAATGCTTGGCTAATTGTAATCCGTGTTTGTGTATGGTATATATATTTAACTTTGACAGAAAAATTAGTTCTGGCCTGTCCGGCTACATAACTGGAAACACGACACCATTTTGTTGCAAACGAATTTTAAATGTTGAGTGCAATACTCGTCTGGTTTTACGTAAGAGATGCGCTTGTTTCGTTTGTAAATTGGCGAGCGGTAAGTAATATTTATACTTAAGAAACACGTGACGATGTTCTTCCTTTGTATTAATGTTTACATATTAATTTGTAACTCGATTAAAAGCACTACAAGATGGCGATCTATCGAAGTAAATCGTTAGTTCACATCCAGCAGTGCCATTCATGGAGACGTCGGTGTGTCTACCTGGAGAATAAAGGTATTGACCAACAGAATCATGACTGTACAATAAAGAGTGAGGGGGTCACATATTTTTTTCACGTTGAAACCAAGGATTTGTATAGTAGAAATCTTGATCTTATAAACTATACAAATCCTTGTTGAAACCCATTTCCAACGTTGAGATCATTCTAAATACATTTTAGAAGTTATCGTATTTGTAACCACCAAAATGGTCTGTCCGTCTGTATACAACTAAAAATACTTTGAAGATACCAAATCCAATCTTACTAATTATCTCCTCAATATTAAAAAAAAACTTTGTTCACATACCCTACACACGAATATTTCTATCTCTCTATATCTGATGGTGTGGCTAAGGTAACGACCATTTAACAGGGGATGTGTGGGGGGGACAAAAAGTATATAATATGACCCTTCAGCTATTAACGAAATATTTTTTTATGTATAATCTGGATTTAGTGCATAAACAATTCAATGACGGAAGAGGTGATTATACCTATTTGTTTTCTCAATATATTAAAACATTTTTCAACTGTAACATAAAACGAGGTTACATGTTTGTTCACCCCTAAGTTGTCTACATTTCTATGTATTTTACATTTCATCGCTCTGTCGAATAGTCATAGTCCTCTATCAATGCTTCCTTCCTTAAAAAACAAGTTAAATGCGTTTAACTAAAGAATACATATTAAACTTTTAAGTGATTAAAACAAGGAATTGGACAACACAGTAGCAAATCACTATTATTGTGATGGACATTCACTTGACGATTTTTTCGTTAAAAATATAGAAAATGTTTTTGGAAACGATGCTTTCCATCAATGTCTTCTTGGTTAGATAAGACAACGTACACTGGCACTGGAAAGAATCAAGAGTCAAATTGATTGACAGAATATATTTAAATAAGCCATTATTATCACAACTTGACTAGATAAACGTTAGAGAATACCGAAGGGACATTCAAAAATGAACAATCCAGAGAAACTGGCAGCATAGGGTACACAAGACACAGGACGAAGACAAACAAAAACACAACACAATATGTGTTGGACACCACTATGCAATCCTCCTAGCATCTGACAGGACGCTATACTAGAGATCATATCCGTATGAACCTTCTTATATGAATAATTACAAATAAATCAACCAATCAGAGAACTTTACATTTGCGATGATATGAAAAGGAAAGTGCGAAAGGCGCTGTTAAGATTTTGTCAGCGGTGTTTTCATTGGCTGATCGGGAGTTCATTTGGATATGACCTCTAATCAGGAGGTTCTGTCAGATGTTTGGGGAGCGCAACGAATTAAGCAGCTGTTATTAATCAGATTGATGTTATCCATGACAAATTTGCCTTTAGTATCTTTGGCATACTTGATTGGGTGCCTCCCATATCAGAAGAGCCAATCAAAAATGTAAAGTACGTGTTCATACATAGAAAATAACAGTAAACATGTACTGAATATATTTATTATATTTATCCGTTTTAGACATTTCATATAGCATTATGAGTATGGTGCACGTTCTTCTTTCTTATGCCCCTTTATTGAAATATTGGTCAGTTGAGTGTTTATCATGTATGTAATACTGTTATTGCTATGATAGCGATTACAGACATATATATCTGACAGCATGTCGTAAATTGGGCCAGTTCAATGTTATTGTTCTGTTCAACGATGCGAGGATCCCAAACTGAACACGAGTGCTGTAGTTTTGGAGCAAAATAATACATGATATGGTTGGCTCTTGATATTTTAGTTTGAAATCTTAACCTTTCTTTTGAAGAACTCAAAGGATATTTTGTCATTTGATATGATGTTGTCCGTGTGCACTGTACTGTTAATTGTAGTTTGTATATTTACACAATATGAACCACACGTTGAAATCAACATAAACAGATATCTATAGATAGACGAGATTAATAAAAGTTAAACGTATAAGCTATCCTAACTAAAAGTATACCATCGTCAGTAACCCAAATCTGGTTATGTACACTCCGATACTCGGAAATTGATTGACTGAAATAAAGAAGTTGTTAAGATTAAAAAAAATAATATTGTCATAGCCTGTAAGTGTTTTATTATCCACCATTATTGACTATGCAAATTATGGATCATGACATCACTAATTAGCATGACGAACACTGAGCTATATGAACAAATATGTTGTTTTTGTTTTGTTTTTGTTTTTGTTTTTTTTTTATATATATACAAGTGTGGACACAGCAATGTGCTGTCCAAAAGGCAAGTGTGGATGTCAATATTTCATATTATTAACTTTAAAAAAAAAAAAATCATGGAAACAGGGGTCCTGGATTTTTTTTAATAAAAAACTAATCCTGGATTATTATTTTTGTTTAAAGTCCGGTCCTGTGTTTTTATTTCAAATTTTCATCATAGTGTCCCCCCCCCCCCCCCCCCTCCCTCTCCCAAGGGATATACAATTGTATCATTTATAATAAATTAATAAATAATAAATTCAGATTTTCTATTTAAAATAAAACTCATTTACAAAGCAACTGATATTTGTTCAATTTTTAACGCTGATTTAAGCTTTAGTCGCAACAAATTTTTATTTTTCTCTTTAAACTGTCGAAACATAACATTTATTTAACTGTAAAATTCACAAATAAAATCCCCCCCCCTTTTTCCCCTTTTTTCTTGTTTAAATCAATGATCAACAATATTCCAGAATAAAACAAATGAATAAATATAACATAGATTTCTTTTACATGCATCTTTTTACCATGCGGAGTCAGTGTGTTTTAAATCGATCATTCAATCAGGACGCTCATTATTCTTGTCCAAGATAAAAATACATTGCTAAAATTACCTGTGGGTGTTTCCCCACTTCAACTCGTAAATTTACATAGAAATCGGAGATATTTCGTCATAAAACTTCACACATGGTTTTGTCTATCATATTTCTTGAAGACAAACATAAAATGTTATTGCATTTATCAATATTTTATGAGTATCAACAGTTTTTTCAACACCGTATCTGTTTCTCGATACAGCCGCTCGATTACAGTGACCCGTGACCCACTTTAGCACGTTCCACCAGTTTTTGTTCTTAATAATGTTGTTTAATTATATTGTTCAAGTGAATAGTAATTTTTAATTCGATACTTCAATTCTATGATATTTGGAATTTTGTCTTTTAGTTTACATTTATATATATAATTTTTAGCTATAAGGAACAGCAAGTTAAGAGTTAAATTTTTTTCTTTAAATCCAAGCAAAAATTGTTCTTTGTGAAATTCAATATTGTGAAAATAGCGTTTAAGACGGTCATAGAAAGCCCTCAGGAAAGGAAATATCAAAGGACAATTGAAAAATAAATGTTCAACCGTTTCATCTTCAACATTGCAAAATGAGCACAATTGTGTGTCTTTAATATGAATTTTTAATAATAATAAAAAAAAAAGGTATTAGAAGGTATAACTCTATGTAAAAACTTATACTGAAAATTGATCAGATATGTATCCTCGTCTGACAATAAGTCGGTCAGCAGGGGCGTAGCTAGCCTTTTTTGCAGTGCAAGCAACCAAACCTGGAAGGGGGGGTCTAGGGGGTCTAAAAATTGTTTGACTAGATGCAAAATGGTGCGTTCAGAGGTAAAACATGGGTAAATTGAATACATAAGCAACACATTGATTTCATGATTTTGTTAGACAGAATTTACTTAGAATTGCCCAAAATCTGTTCTTCGTGTCTTAGCAGACACGAACTTCTCCATAACTTTGTCTAAATCCACACTGAAATCGCGATGGATATGCATTAATGCTAGCGATGACAACCTATCGTTATTCATTGTTGATCGTACATATGTACATATGTCTTCAACCGACGTAGTACACTGAACGATCGCTCTGCGGTAGCACTTGTTACCGGCATTGTCAACATGATACACAAGATGGGTATCTATAGAAAGATATAGCACCGGGTTTACCGCATCAAGTGTCTCACAAAGTGAAGTTGGCATCTGATCGCGAGGTGTTATACTCCAGCGTGTTCGCCATCGAGCGACCTCCCTCTTGAATTCGTCTAAATGGGGATCATTCACCAAATTTCTTTCGACAGACGTCGCTGTTGTTCCATAAGTGGTTAGCAGAACGTTTTAATCTCGAGGACGCTTGAATTGTTAACGTTGGGTACAAGGACACGTCAATTAAATGAATTTGTTGTGTTCCTGTGTATTGTACATTATGGTTTTAATTTTTTACCCTTTTACCCAGATTTTTATTATTGGTCATAAAGGGAAAATAAATTTCCCAGAGCAAAAATTCTGCTTCAGAGTGCATTTTTTTTTCAGTAACAAAAATGTAGCATCGAAATCTTTTTATAAGAGTTAAATACACCCTTTTCCCCTATAGTACTAATGTTCATGTAAGAAATGAAATGTGATACACGTATACACCGTTAGGAATTTAATTAATAACCTAATATACCTGTCGTGCTGTAGTCAACTGTTCAAGCGAAATGGTTTTAAGTATAAAATACAGTACTATTTAAAAAAAAAGAATATCCCGCAATAGGTGCAACTTCTTTTGTTTCAATAGTAGTTTATCTAACTTGTACAATAATGTTATAATTTATAAAATAAATAGTCGTGAGAACAGTTTTGTTTGAGAACGAGTTTACAGAATTTTCCTATTCATGTTATAAGGGCATTACATGAATAGGAAAATTCTGTATTTTTTTTTAAATAGTACTGTATCTTATACTTAAAACCATTTCGCTTGAGCAGTTGACTACAGAACGACAGGTATATTAGGTTATTAATTAAATTCCTAACGGTGTATACGTGTATTAGATTTCATTTCTTACATGAACATTAGTACTATAGGGGAAAAGGGTGTATTTAACTCTTATAAAAAGATTTCGATGCTACATTTTTGTAACTGAAAAAAATAAAATGCACTCTGAAGCAGAATTTTTCTTCTGGGAAATTTGTTAACCCTTTATGACCAATAATAAAAATTTGGGTAAAAGGGTAAAAAATCAAAATCATACATGTACAATACACAGGAACACAACAAATTCATTTATACCTTTAGGCAGTAATATAAAATTTTAAACAAAAAAACAGAAAAAGAACAAGTAATAATAAAAAAAAAACTTGTATTAATGAACAAATGGACTATCTGTGTGTATAGACACCTTTTCAAGTACCATAGTTGGTACTTCATATCTTTGAAAGGGGAGTTTATTCAAAATAAATCCCAAAACGGCTAATGATTAAAAAAAAATAATAATAATAAATTTATGTTTGTAATAAACAATCCAAAGGGAAGATATTTGTGATTATTTTCCAAACTTTTCCAACAAAAAATATTCTTTATCTGTATGATATATCCAGATTAAAGAAAGAAAAAACTTAACTGACATTCCCTACAATATTTAACTCAGTAGTCCGTTAGGGGTTTTCGTGGACGTGATCGTTTGGTAGTTGGATTTACAACTACCTATGCAATCAGTACCTATCAACACTAATGTTATGAGTTCGAATCTCGCCCAGGCGATACAACATTATGTGATAAATTTTGCCAGCGACTTGTGGCAGGTACGTGGTTTTCTCTGTGCACTCCGTTTTCCTCCACCAATAAAACTGACCCCAACGATATAACTGAAATTTGTTGAAAGTGGTGTTAAGCACCAAACCCAGTAATCCGTACGTTTCCAATCGTGTAGTTTACATTTTATCTATGCTTTTTTTTTATTGTATAGAACGCTGGGTTTTATGCAAATTCCGATTTCTTCGTAGCATTTCTGAAATTGTAATTCAAATCGTTTGACTGTTCATTTCAATAACATGCAGCTAACTTAAGTTATAAATAACGTTTTTACCTGCATTAGAATGGAACAAACCCACAAAAAATAATGTGGCATATATACTACAATGAAATAAATTTGATAATTGGGATAGTATAGTGGTGCGTGAATAGGTCAACAGATAAGAAAAGTTTGTTTGTAGATGCCAAAAGAGTTATCGGAAGTCATAAATCGAAGACGGGCAGGCAATGCAATGGCCAATCGAAAAAGGAAAAAATGATAAACAGTGGTCTAATAAAAACTACACAGAAAACTGAAGATTGAGCAGCACGAATCCCACTTAAAACCCGGACGGAATTCTGTCGGTGACAATTTGAGTCTTTAGTTTTACATTGTATGGCAGTTCCAGGCTTTGTACCATGATCCGCCAGTCTGATCATCATTGTACAAACTATTTGAGTGCTACCAAAATCTGTCGAAAATAATTTAAAATAGTAAGAAACAGCGAATTTTCTTTATTTAACTATTTATCATGCTATTCATAATACATCTGCTCAAAATCTTTCCAAAATAAATGCTATGATTAATCCGTTTGTTGTCGAATCTTTAACAGTTAATAACACTACACAAAGAAGGAATATATTATATGTACAATTTTGTACCAACTAATTTTAAAGAGTGTGATTTAGATTTGAAGATTACTTAAATATAGATAGACCTAACATCTTGTACACCTAATATAGGCTACACCAACGTACATGCCGAAATGGCTTGTAAACGTCCGTTGTATTTCTTAATATGTTCATAATAAAACTCTTTTCATATGACTTTAAGACTTATACTTTTATTTCACATATACTCGTCAACTAAATCTATACTTCTAACTGTTAACAAGTAATACCATCCCGCGCTGTACTAGTTAAACCTTCAATGTTTGCACTGTTCAAGTTTGTGCCGTCATTAGGTTAACGTTAGATACAAGCGTCTTTGTGATTCAAGCGCACATGTAACCACTTATGGAACAGCAGCGTCACCAAACGGGAGAAGCGGTGAATGATCCCTATTACATGTCAGGTCAGTCTGGTATGTCTCATACAATGTCGCGATTTGTTCGTTCGTAATATTTCCTATAACACGAGAAAACAAAGACTCTTTGGAAATAGGTTCTTCTGTTGAAGCAATTTTGTCTGAAGAATCTTTCGTTTCTGTTGAAACAGGTTTAGTGAAGAAACTGTCAATTGTTTTCCATTTAGCCTTTTCACGTTTCGACGTCATGTTGTCATTCAACGCCGGAAAGGTCACGTACATGTATATATACCAGAAACGATGACGGATGCAACTCATACTAATGATACGGCCGTAACGTCATTTGAATAAAATTTGAAATGCCGTAATTTTTATAACATTGAATTTTCACAAAAAGCCACAACGAGACTAATAGGTTCTTATATACGTTCTTGGGAAAGACCGGGTGATCTTGTACGAGTGATAGAAATGTTATGTCTTTTCGCGAGTGGAGCGCAGCGAAACGAGCGAAAAGAAACAATTTATATCACGAGTGGAAGATCACCCGGGCTTTCCCAACAACGCATGTAAGTACCTATTTCTTCCGTAAACCAACAACTTTCACTATCGCGAACTCCTAGAGACCCCCACCATTGATCAGTAACTAATTTGTATAAATTATCAGATCAATATCATAATATTGAGCGTTATGAAATACACATCACATAAAATTAACTTTTGTGACACCGATTGATAAACTAAGTAGCTTTCTACTGATATTTGAGCTTTTCTCACTAATATTTTATTGAAAGTACAGTATTTTCCTTCATGAGACACCCCATACATGAAACTACATGACGTGACACATATTTTGACGTCATTGAAGAATGACGTCAAAGGTGCGGAAAAGGACATCTAGAAATACGAAAAAATGAAAATAAAAGACACAAATATATCTATTTAATACGGTTGGAGTCTGTATTTGAAAAAAAACCCAATGGTTAAATCCGTAATATATCTGTTATTCAGCTATCAGACAAGGTATATAATGTGACATTCCCGGCTTAGGATATACATGTATATTTAAACGATTTTTTTCTTGTTAGAGGCGTTCTGATTAGATGTCACAACGAGTAAAGACGAGTGCGCGTGCACTCGTCTTAACTCGGTCGTCTTAACCCGAAAATGACCATTTACGGAAGAATTTGTTTTCCACTTTTTTTTATAATTTTTATTATTCCTTATTTATTTTATTTTTTTGGCTCTTTATTTTTTTTTCAGCACGCCGATGTGCACGCAACTGCGTGTTGGCGTATATGGAGCTACGCGCCTGGTCAGTCATTGGATAATGTTTGATTATTTTTTTCATGTTTGAAAAGTAAACATTTTTTTCTTTTTAATTATGTTCCTCATCTATTCTTGCTCACATGTGTAAAGTTCCATGGAAAAAAGATCAATAATAATAACACACTGACCTGTATTTGTTTACCATCCATTTTCCAAATGGCGTCGTATGACGTCACATAAAGCCGGTCAAAGTTCAATAAAGCACATGATTTTGTCATAGGCCAACCAAACTTAAAAAGTAAACCAGATTAAGAAAGTACAGTATTTTAGCTTTTTCAGTGTAATTGATTTGTCTGAAAAATTTCAAAAGATGTTTTTTTTTTAAATAGTTTGAAATTGAAGTATTAAAAATTAATTATTTGATGCAAAAATTAAACTTGCTTACCCACATAAAAAGTATTTAATCCAGTGAATTTTGTGTTTTTGCTTTTGTCAATACAATCTATTAGACCGACATATTTTGGTAAAACAATTAATGACTGATTTCAATTTATTTTAATCACATTTATTATCACAGAGTGGTAACAATACAGTTTTGTTGATGCTATTTGTAATAATGACAGGTTTTTTTTAACCCAGATAATCTCATTTTTCTGTCTGGTTTAATTTAATTCTCTGTTCAATTTATGCTATAAATTTTGATTATTGCTGTTAAATTAATTCTTTTTCTATCTTCTCTGTGAATTTCATTTCAATACCCCAAGAAGTAAGGGGTATATTTGTTATTAAAGCAGCAGTGGAAATGCAAAATAATCTGCCATTTTGTGACTAATGGAGAGCACTTGCATGTATTTTCCCGGTAAAATCGGCCATTTTCTAGAAAATGGTGGAATCTGAATGATCAATCATCATATTTTCAAAGTATTTTAAAATACAATTTGCTTGGCCTACATTCCAGAAACGGTCATGAACTGTGATGACGATTATGTCAACAAACCGGAAAAATACAAATGTTTGTGGAATACCATCGATGGAAACATATTTAACAAGCATAATGATCAGGAAAAAAAGACATTAGTAAAAAGTCACAAAGTGAGAAGACTGAGAACTATGGCCATTGAGGTTTATAAAATTCTACATCAAGAAAGTCCTTCATATTTACATGACTTAATCAAAATTAAAGATACTAAATATTGTTTTAGGTACCACAACATTACAGAAATCCCTTCAGTACGAACAGCAAGGTATGGTCTAAAATCCTTTCGATATGCTGCTGCTAAACTGTGGAACGAGTTGCCAAACCACTTTAGAACACAAACATCTTTTAATCAATTCAAAAATTTAATAAACTCATGGAATGGCAACTCGTGCCGCTGCAATGCTTGCTGCTAGTATAAATTTTTCTAGAATAGACATTGCATGAAATTTACCTTACTGCTGCCTTCTTGCTTTTGTATGCTTTTCAGTTTAACTTTATTTTATTTTATTTTATTTTTATTTTAGTGCTTGGCTATTCTGCATGAATATTTTTAAAATATTTTTAAAGTATTCTTGAAATATTTTTGGAATATTTTTAAGATATGTTTTAGAGTGTGTTTTAGGAAGTACATAAATATTTTACTTTGTATGCTTTTCAATTTAACTTGTGCTTTATTTATTTTAGTGCTTGGCTATTTATGCATGACAATTTTTAAAATGTTTTTAGAATATTTTTGGAATATGTTTTAAAAGTACATGAATATTTTATATGTGTTTTGAGTTTATTTGCTTAAAATTTGCATGAATGTACTTGTATGTGTAATGGGTGCTATAAATGTCCGCATCTATTTTGTGTTTTGACTTCTGGTCCTATGACAATAAGTACACAGAGAGGCACTGGCTGTAGAGGTCCAGAAGTCAAAACACAGAAATGTATGCATAAATATTATCCGGATATGTATTTAATTTTGTATTGCATGACATGTTTTATTGTGCTGTATTTAATTTATGTAATTTATTATGCATGTCGGTTTGAAAAGCTCTTGAGAGCTTATGTTGTATTGTTATAAAATGTACCGACTTTAAATAAAACTTTTTGATTTGATTTGATTTTTTACTTGCATGGAATTTATTCAATTCAAACTTCTCTGTTTTAATCTCATCTTGTAATTTTGACGTTGAAAAGTATTCCCTCAATGACGTCATTGGTCTCGTGCTGCGCGAGAATTGTAAATCAAAACAAGTGATCGACTTTATTGCATGACCGAGCAGATGTCATGGTAGGATATCCCTACAACACTTTTTAAGAATTCGAAAATATATAGACCAGTCTGCAATGTCAATCCACAGGTCTCCGATGTTTATTTAGTCACATTGCCATTGCCAGACGGGCCCCCTATTGACCCTAATCCCTACAAATAATTGTTCAGAGACCTGTGGTCAATCCCAAGTATTTCTTCCCATTGAAAAATATGTTATTCAACTTATTGATAGACAAATTTGTCAATGTCCAAGATCTCTTTTGTCCTAGCTGTCATGTTTTCGGTATATAATTTATGCTAAATTTAATATATTGAATTTGAACAGTGCAAGACTTTTAAGGTGAAATATTATTAATAAGAATGGGATATAAATGTAGGAGCGCCTCTGGATGTATTTGAAATGGACAAGAGTTATCTTTTCTTACCGGAAGTTTACCGACGTCAACATTGAATGACAAATTGTTTACCTTGCTCACCAGGCGTGCTTTGGTTATCGGTATTTTTACCTGTTACAGCATTTTTTACTTTTCTAAATTTGGTAAGATTAATTAATAAATACAGTACATCAAGGTAATTAAATAATCAGTTAATTGACATTGTCAGGAAAGGTGATTCTCAAATAAATCCTTCGTATCTGAAACTCCAGCACAATTTTCCAAATCGTGGCAAATGAAAGTTTTTTGTTTACACTATTCATACGTATTCTACAGTAATTCCAAAATAATATATAAACTAGTCATAAAAAAAATGGAAATGATGTCCAAACTGTTTTTTTTTAACAGGACTCGAATCGACACGTCAAAAATAGTGAATACCCGGCCATTTCAGAAAATGATTGATTTCTCGGAAACAGACAATACGCCCCCTTTTATTGCCCCTCGTTTTATTTAACCTTTAAAGATAAATGACTATTTTTTTAACAGGTGATTGATACATTTGAGCCTCTAATTGTTAAATTGTCATGCTTGCTATTTTTTTATTTGTGTGTTTTATCTACTCCCACAATGTAAAAGGTTTTGGAATTCCATTCCTCTGTATAGTTACGGCCGCACGATTTACCACTAACTACTACACACTTCATGTTTTTAACGTTTTATCAACTTTTAAGCATTCTCAAAATATGATGTTTTCTAGTGTAAACACTTATAATTTTCATTCTAAGAAATCAAGAAAATATCGGCAAATCTACTGTTTCGACAGCGATTAATGGCGCGGTCCATAGATTTACCACAAAACACCCAAAAACATACAAAAACACCCCAAAACAAATACAAAAACCACCCAAAAACACATCATAAATAAAACGACAATATGAAATCAGCGGACAGATGAAAAAAATATGCATTTTGTGGACATTTGTTTTAGTTCTAGAAACAAGAAAAGTAAATTGAAGAGTTATTTCAAGGACGATAACTCCTTCCTTCAGCCATATATATATCTTATAGGCCTAAAATATCTTTGAAAAAAATTGGCAGATATTTTTCAGATTCGCGAGCATTCATGGCCCTGCCTGTTTCATAATATGAAACCGACACGGCCATGAATGCTCGCGAATCTGAAAATTATCTGGCAATTTCACGCTCATCCAGTGCATCAAAAAGTGTCGAGATTTTTTAGGCCGAGATATATCGGGGACAACTTTTTTTTAGGGCCGAATCTAGTCTCATTCAATCGAGCTGTCGTTCCTTACGAAATCTCAAAAGTTAACTTCCGCGTAGAAACAAAAATTCTTGCCAGTGACAGTATGTCAGAAGAGATTTAATAAATTAAAAAATATCAATATAAGTAAAACAAGCTAACAAAATGACTTTTATTACACACGGGTTCCAGGTTTCAGTGGTATCGGACGTACGAGAGAGGGTACAAGACTTACAATGTAGGATCACCTTTGCGCTTTATGTTAAGAAGATCTTCATTAGTGGAGTGTGTTAGTGTGTTACACGGAACGTGTTTACAAAGCATCAATTTTTTTTTTATTCATCAATATGTGCAGCCATGTTTGTCAAAAAATCCTAAGTACACATTTTATACCATAAAGAGCTCGCTGACGTTCGTATATTAACTAATGCATACATTTTTCTGTTTTTATTAATTTAAGAATTAACAATAATCAAGAGCAACAAAATGATAAATAAATACATTTAAAACATATAAAGTAAACTATTCCGGATAATATATGCTTGATCCTACAGGAAGAAATAACAAGCTGAGTTATTGCTCTTTGATTAACTCTTCAGTATTTTTGATTAATAATGAATAAATACACATAAAAACATAAATTTCACATTTGTTCATTATTTCTGTGTTTATTTAAATGTTTGTGTAAAATTCAATTCGTTTTTGTGGTGTTTTGGGTAAATTTACCAGGGGTTTCAAAGTTTTTTATAATAGGAGGTACTTCTTAAATTTTAGGAGGTACCTAAAAAATTAGGCTGAGGGCCATAAGGGGTCCAGGGGGTGGAAGCTCCTGAAATCTAGCATTTTGTGGACAAAAAAATGTACTTCAGAGACTGCAAAACATTAAATGTTTTTGAAAGAAAAATCACATT
This sequence comes from Bathymodiolus brooksi, assembly GCA_963680875.1. Taxonomy (NCBI): domain Eukaryota; kingdom Metazoa; phylum Mollusca; class Bivalvia; order Mytilida; family Modiolidae; genus Bathymodiolus; species Bathymodiolus brooksi. The sequence continues at coordinate 57,453,267 of OY804580.1, read as the reverse complement.
AACTTTAGAGTTCAGATTTCACCAAGAGTGAAGACCATGCATAATGCCTGGATTTTTTCCCCAATTTCTTTATTGAATATTTCAGTTTACAGACTTCAGCCAAGATTATTCATAGATAGTCCGCCATATCTTTAAAAAAAACAAAAAGACCATAAAGAGCTATGGTTCCGCAGCTAGGCTTGACCTAGTTCTAATAATAAAACCCTAAGTGCTCGCTTACTCGCAAGTTTGTCACAGGAGCTACATTATTGCAGCTAGGCTTGACCAAGCCATTGTTATCAAAGCTTAAGCTTCTCAAAATTCTTTTGTTGGCTTTGTCCTTTTCTTTTTCACAATACCTTGGCTTGTGTGTTTTTTTTTTACTTTATTACCAGTAATTAAGCTCATCAAAGACCATTGGCATGGATCAAGACATAATTTGCAATCATCAATCTTTCATAAAATTTATAATTTTAATAGATCAATACAAATATAATTAAACAAAAACAATATACATTGTTACTTTCACGACTTATGTGCAAAAAAAATGTTCGAACAAAAACGATTCGTGGGAAGACATTTATTAACATTTGAATCACAAAAGTTAAATTATTTTGGAAAAAAAAGTGGGGACAGCGTTTTGACATTACAATGTAATTCGTATTTGAGCCATATCCGGTCCTTTTTCAAGATTTCTAGTAATTTTCTATCCCTTATCTCCTCGTACCCCCTTTTAAAAATGTTTTTCAGCACACTTTCATTTCTGTGAACGACCGCGGTAGGGCCCCATCAAAATATATAAATAAATTAGCCATAGGTTTTTATTTTTTTAGACCGGAAGTTAAACAATATGGACGAAGTTAAGCAACAAAGACAGTACGCCCCAGAATGATTCGACCCTGGGTTTTAAATGGATAAAAAAAATCGCACAAAATATTGTGTAGTCATATATTCATAATACATAATGATCATACTTATATTACTGAAAATTACACTAAATTGTGTTTGAACATAATTTGTAATCGGTCATTTTTTATTTTGAAATGATGTCAGCTTTGTTCCGGTCCGAGTTTACACAAGGATGAAAAGATATTGGGGCGAAAACATATCTATTTACCGCATGCGCAAACTGCTATTTACGATTCCAAGGTAAATTTATTTTTAAAACAGGGAATAAATATCCCATCAACTTGGTCGTGATGCAGTTGTTCGATTTGAATGCGAGAATTCAGCAATTGACGTGATCATTAATTTTTTATGAAAAATATTCCACAAGCCTATCGTACTTGTGGTTTTGACCACCGCTAATTTGGGGGGGCTCAGTAATTTCTGCCGGTACTATACACGATCTCAGACGGGTAAAAGTACCGGGTACCGGCCCACTTTGAAACCCCTGATTTACGGACCCAATAATGGCGTCCACGATATTTACACACCGTGACAATCCAAAAGTTTTATCGGATCACGTGTTGACTTTTTTTAGACGGTGTGACTTTTTACCCAAATACAGCTTCAAATTATATTATTTCTATTATTTTGAGATGTTTTATGAATAATTAATGATTTATTAGCTCCTCTATCGTTATTTTTTCATGAATTTCAACAAAATAGTCGGGGTTTTTTTACGGACAATATCAAACGATAATCATTTCAATCATTGTAATTGATTATGCAGCTCGAATGATTGGCAAAAAAAAAAAAAATACAAACAAACAGAGACAAATAAAAGAATATTAATTTACCAATGGTATTTTGAACGAGTTTATGTTCAGCATGCAGTCTAGAAAATTGCACAAATGGAAATGAAAGATTTTTTTTTCTAAAAGAATACCAGTTAATAGAAAATGCATCAAAAAACTATCGACAAGTAGTTGCCGACAAGTCATAATGTAACTAGAAGTAGAAAGGTACAAATTATGACGGTTTGACCTAGTTATTTATATGCTTTTAGAAATAAAAGTTTACGGCTGTAAATAAGGCCAAAGAAAAAAATATGTGTGTTTACGGTCACCCGACCTACCCTAATTTTTGCTAGCGACCCTATGCATTTTTACACAGAATTCGGATAACCATTTTTGTTGTTTAACCAGCAGCAATGTTTTATTTATTCAACTGCTAGCTTTTTGTCGAAATTGAGAGCAAAGAAGGTAGAAAAACTGCATAATTCGTCATTTTTCCGGAATTTTCGAAAATTAAATACCGGAATCGGATTCCGGAACCGGGAACTACTATTTCCGGTTTTGTCGATAATAAAAAGAAAAAAAAAGAAATGAATCCCGACCGACCCTAGATTTTTTTGACATGTGACAGTAAACACACATATATTTTTTTTTGGCCTAAGGGTAATAACAAAATTACCGAACTCCAAACAATCTTACAAAGGGAAAGTCAAAACTCATAATTATATAAACAGACAAAATCAGTCAACAACCGGAAAACTGTGAAAACTATCCTGACATAAAGTTTTGAATAATGTGTTAACTTTCTTACAAAATTGACTATTTTTAAAATAAAAAGCTATTTGATAAACATTTAAGGAAAACAAGGATATGTGTTAATACAAATCAACACGCTTAATCACATGTAATATATACAGATTAAGCGGGCCAATATTGGGGTCTCGGGATGATAACCAGGCCAATATGGAAATGCCCATGTATTAAACTATTTATTACATACTACCGACATCTAGAAAAGAGACACCCATATTGGCCTGAGACGAAGTCGAGGCCAATATTGGCCTTTATATGGAAATGATCTTATAGTAATCCAATAACCGGTTATTTTCACGGGATGTGAAAATATGGACAGTTTACTTCCGGACATATGCCTTTATTTGAACTAAGTATGTAATAAATCACAGTATCTACCATTAAGTTAAATAGGGGTACATTTGTTAAGAAGAATATTGATACAGATGTTAAGATTTCTTAAAAGATAATGTGGTGGTATGTTATTTAATGACACGAGGATCCAAAGGGAGAATTATATCATATAAAATGTTAAAGAAATTAAAGTTGATTAATTTTGTAACAGACACTACTTTTGTTGTTGTTTCTCAGTATGTCAAAATCCAAATAAAGTGACAGAAATGAATTAGATATTGAACGACCTTTGTATCTTTTGCAATTTATTTTTATGATTTAATAAGGTTATCAATCTACATTGATACATGTAGTCTCTGTATTTCTACAATTATATGCCCTAGTTATTATTAAAGTCATTTGGGAAAACTTCAGTCTTTCAAGAAATCACATCAAATATTTATAGAAGAATTGATTGTGCATATGGTCAGGTAAAATCACATATACATGTATAGGGCTGGGCCTTTATATAGATTTTATGATAACTTGTCTTGATAAGATTTTGCATACGCTACAGTATGTACCAGTAATCTAGAAAATAGAATTTTGAATTTACCTTTTTAACTTTTAATTATTATAAAACGAAAAACAAAAAATATGTACACTATCGGAAATATCGTAGAAATGAGATTCAAATTTAGTAACAATGAAAACTTCGTAAAAAATGATTTTGTCAAACATTCCGTTAAAATGAGTCCACTAAGCATAAAATTGAGAACACATATGAGAAATTTATCAAATTAACCCAATAAGACAGTTTGCAATTTTGACTGAGTTCTTATAATTAAAGTATGACCTAATACATGTTTTTATTAGTAATTGCCCACATATACTGACTTAAACATCTGATCCAAATTTTAACATGGATTGCTCTAGACTTCTCCAATGTGGCTAATAATGATTTTTAGCATATTTTACAAGATTCAAGATTCTTTATTTCTCATGAAACCATAGTTCAAACAGTAGTACAGAGAATTTGCCAATTTAACATAAATAGATTTTAAATACACATGAGAAGACAAGATGGTCTACAAAATTGAATAATAATAACACAAATGAAATTACATAATTTTATTTGGATGACAGAGATACACATGTATATGGTTATGATCAGACACTGTTTATCAATAATAAACAAATAATGATAGCAACAAGAAATAATTTATGACAGAAAAGTTGAACTCTTAACCCTAATTGTTTGTATAAATAACAATTGGTCAAATTTATTGTAATCAATATTTTATGTATATTTTATCAGTAATACCTATTTAAGCTCCATTTGATTGGATGCATGTTGGCATTGTTGGATTTTTTTGTTGCTATATAACAGTTTTAATTGACCATTTGTACATTTTAAGCTTGAGTCTAAAATTATGTTTATTATACATATTTACAGGAGTTATTTCCCTTTAACGCTGTCAAATCTGTCTCTTTTCGTGCAAAGTTCAATTAAAATAACATATTTTTTTTCTTAATCTGTACTAAGTTTGAATGTTTTAACAATGTGTGTATTTCTTTTTATTTGTTAGAAGTTTCTGAATTTTAACATTGCCAGCAGATGCTAAATTATAATTATACACAATGTTGATGTTTTTTATCCTAAATTTAGTAAACAGGTCTTAATATAGTCACTTCTGATGAAAAGTTTGTGCATTTCATGTGTGTTTATTACAAAATGTAGGTCTTTAAAATTTTAATATCAAAATTCAGTTGTTTTATAGGGTATGAATCACTAAAAGCCGAAAAAACCCAAAGAATATCAGTAAATAAGTCAAAATCACTTTGATTCACAGGTATACGTTGTACATGTAAATAAATTAAGTTGTGAAACAAATGGGAGATAACCCTAAAAAAAACTGTTATGAAAATTATACATTTGTACTTCAATAAATGACTAAATAAAAAAAAATCACTTGTTCTAGTAGTTCCATGCCTGTCATATTTATAATCATATCAATAATTAAAATAATAGTCTTTTTATATGAGCGTGCCGTATTTTGAATACATATAAGAGTAGTTTGCCCATAAGTCGGACACCTTCTTTCATTTTACGACAGTCAGAGTCACAGATTTGATGGTAAATATGAGAGAACGTTCGAAAATCCTTTACTGGTACTTAGATAACAAGAAAAACAAAAAAAAATCTTTCGAAACTTCTTTTGAGTGTTCATTTAAGTCTTTAAAACACATTTGTGAATTTCGCCCTTGAAACGGACACATTCACCATTTACACAGACACTTCAAAATATACAACAATAAAATGAATATAACATATTTTTATTTATATTAAGTTGGCGCATATTTTCAATCGAACATTAAACATTAGCTTAAATCTATTTCATATTTGTTTTATTCAATAATGTATCGGTGAGGATAAAACAACCAAGACCGATCAATTCATCCTTATGTCGGACAATTGTGTCTGGGTCAAAGGCATATTTTATGCTCCAAATATCACCCTTTTCAGGAGCACTATGAAAGAATACAGACATTTACTGATGACAGACAATTCTATATTTAGATCTAGTTACGTTGTCGTAACTGGACATTTTGGATGCAAAATGATTAAATATTCGGAAATAACTTGAACTAGCCATCAAAGATGTCCGACACAAGGGGCATGTCCGACATAGAGGCAAACTACCCTATAGTGGCTGAAAATTGACTAAAGTTTTGTATGTACATGTAACACATGTAACACATGTACATACAAAGCTTTAGTAAATTTTTAGCCACCATAATAAAAGATAAACAACACTGATCTTGTTCTGTTTTGCTGTAAACTGGATCTGTTTTCTGTGAAAAGGTACCAGTTATTCCATTATTGTTTTTATTGTGTTATTTTTCCATACCTCTCCCTCCCAACCATTATCACTGCTACTCTCTTATAAGGCCCAAAGGCCACTCCTCTTATCAGCAGACATAGGGTAATCGTAATTGATTGTAATCTGTAATCGGACATTTTGGATAATATGAAGCAGCCGGCCGCGATACTGGTACTACAATACTGGTACACAATACTGGTAATACCAGTATTTTACCAGTATCTTCCAGTATCTGCAATACTGGTACAGATACTGGTAAATACTAGTATCCCAGTATCTTCCAGAATTTTCCAGTATCTGCAATACTAGAAGATACTGGTCATTGCCAAAATATGAGTATTGTAGATACTGGAAGATTCTGGGAAATACTGGTAATACCACCAGTATTGCAGATACTGGAAGATTCTGGAAAATACTGGTAATACCAGTATTGCAGATACTGGAAGATTCTGGAAAATACTGGTAATACCAGTATTGCAGATACTGGAAGATTCTGGAAAATACTGGTTATACCAGTATTGCAGATATTGGAAGATTAGGTAGAATTACGGTTAACCCGAGTTTTTATGTCTACATTATACTAAAAGAATTGAATATAATTCACTCGTACGTCATTTCTGCTGTACATAACATAAGAGGCAAAAGCCCTGTAATGTCAAAATATTTTGTATGGTCCCTTAGAGTTTGATATATATTGGTAAGGTAATTTGACATGACTGGGCGGAGCCTAATACTAACGGTAAATACAATGAGCTGTGATTTACAGTTAGAATTAGGCTCTGCCAACTCGTGTCAAATTACCAGATACTAGAGTTTCCAGTATTGTGTGTTTTACAATACTAGTATTACCAGTATTGCTGGATGAAGAATACTGGAGCTTCCAGTATTGTGTGTTTTACAATACTAGTATTACCAATATTGTGTGCTTTACAATACTAGTATTACCAATATTGTGTGCTTTACAATACTAGTATTACCAGTATTGTTGGATGAAGAATACTGGAGCTTCCAGTGTCGTGTGTTTTACAATACTAGTATTGCCAGTATTGTTGGATGAAGAATACTGGAGCTTCCGGTATTGTGAATAGATCAACGATTCTGGTATTCCAGTATTGTAAATGCACGATACTGGTACATCCAGTATTGTATATGTACGATACTGGTATTACCAGTATTGTAACATTACAATACTGGTATTTCTAGTATTGTACAGTGTTACAATACTGGTATTACCAGTATTGTAATATTTACAATACTGGTATTTCCAGTATTGTGAATATTATAATACTGGTAATACCAGTATTGTAAATATTACAATACTGGTAATACCAGTATCGCGGCCGGCTGCTTCATATTATCGGACATTTTTTATAATACATGTAATCGTAATGTAATCGATTACATTCATTTTAACCCTGTAATCATGGTTACTTTCTGATTACATTTAGATTACTTTTCATCATTTTGACTTATTTTGTCATAACTGAAACATATGTCCTTAGATATTTATTGTATGATTTATGTAAATGAATTTTCTTCATGAATTTATTAAACAAATAATGTAGATATTATTATATGCCTAATTGCAATCAAAACTATCACAGCTACATCAAATATTAAGTATAAATTATGACTTCAAAGACTTGATATCCAAACAAATAATATCTCAATATCAATTTCAATTTCTTTAGGGTTTCAAAAATTCAGTGAAAACAGTTTGTCGGCTTGTGTAAAACACAACAAGCTCTAAAATTTTAAATTATCTGACACAACTTTCAAGATTTCATATGTGAAATTGCTTCTATGAAAGACTATCACCACGTCCTCATGATTTGCATAAGATAAAGAAATATTTTATATAAAGCAAAACATAGGTATCCCATGAAGATTTCTTATACAAGTTTAAAAAGAGATTTAAATTTCAATAAAGATATTATATAAAAAGTAAAATGTAAATTATAATTTTCAGAAACATTTATTTATGATGCTCGTTCATACATGTATATTTCAAATTAACTGATAAATAGCAAGTTGTAGTATTTGTAAAATTTTGGATTTTTTTTTAAAGAATATTCTAATGGGGCTTGTATCTGATATTCAGATGGTAGCATCCCAAATTGCCGAGTCCAATTAGCCGATGCCCAAATTGCTGACATATGAAAAATAGTGTTATTGCAAGTAGAATAATGCTTCTAATTTATGAAGGAATATTGTAAATAATTAAATAAATAAAATAAAAAGGGAGTTTAGATTATAGCATTCGAGCTCAAAGTCAAAGGATATACAGTGGATTAGTCCTGCAGACAACCATGATTTCTGTCAAGATGAAGGATGCCAAGAAATAATTTCAAAACATATGCTCTGTGAATAATAACTAGCATAAACATGAGAGAATACACATTTTTTGTTTTGTAAATAGGTCCCAAATTTTGCATTTGAGCGAGACTTAGTAAAACTCTAAATAAACATTTACTTATTTGTAGTTTATTTCCATTGTTCTTCAATTATTTGAGTAATGAGGATCGGCATCTCCTATTCATCAGTGCATTTGATTGTGGTTTTTCTAATTAAAATTGCGCGAAAAATTACTGCTTTCAATAAAATATGTACACATCATCAATATTTTTTTTTAAATAAAAAATAATATTATGAAACTTTGTCATTTTTAGCTCACCTGACCCAAAGGGTCATGTGAGCTATTCTCATCACTTGGCGTCCGTCGTCGTCGTCCGTCGTACGTCGTAAACTTTTTCAAAAATCTTCTCCTCTGAAAGTACTAGACCAATGGAAACCAAACTTGGTCTGAATCATTACTAGGGTATCTAGTTTCAAAATTGTGTCCGGTGATGCCGTGCACCAACCAACATGGCCGCTGTTACTAAAAATAGAACATATGGTAAAATTGCAGGTTTTTGGTAATAACTCAAAAACCGTTAGTAATATCAAAAATCTGACATGGGGTAAAAATGATCAGCACATCAAGATCTACCTACCCTGCAATTTTGAAGTAAATCTGATTACCCATCTTGGAGTTATTGCCCTTTTTTCATCAAATTTGTAAAATTTTAATGCTTTTCGTCTTATATTTCAAAAACTATAAGAGATAAAGGTTAACTTTAAATTGCAAAAATGTGCGGCATATCAAGGTCTACCTACCCTGCAATTTTGAAGTAAATCCCATTACTCATTTTGGAGTTATTTCCCTTTTTTCATCAAATTTTCAAAATTTTAATACTTTTCGTCCTTTATTTCAAAAACTATAACAGACAGATAGTAAGTTGAAACTGCAAACATGCTCAGCATGTCAAGATCTACCTACCCTGCAATTTTGAAGTAAATCTGATTACCCATCTTGGAGTTATTGCCCTTTTTTCATCAAATTTGTAAAATTTTAATGCTTTTCGTCTTATATTTCAAAAACTATAAGAGATAAAGGTTAACTTTAAATTGCAAAAATGTGCGGCATATCAAGATCTACCTACCCTGCAATTTTGAAGTAAATCCCATTACTCATTTTGGAGTTATTTCCCTTTTTTCACCAAATTTTCTAAATTTTAATACTTTTCGTCCTTTATTTCAAAAACTATAACAGACAGATGGTAAGTTGAAACTGCAAACATGCTCAGCATGTCAAGATCTACCTACCCTGCAATTTTGAAGTAAATTTGATTACACATCTTGGAGTTATTGCCCTTTTTTCAACAATTTTTTTTTTTCATTTTAATACTTTTCGTCTTGTATTTCAAAAACTATTTAGAGATAGATGTTAAGTTTATTGCAAAAATGTGCAGCATATCAAGATCTACCTACCCTGCAATTTTGAAGTAAATCCCATTACCCATTTTGACCGATTATGCAAATTAGAAAAAAGGGGGGATGAAATTAAAAAAAAATCTTCTCCTCTGAAACTGCTGAACCAATCTCAACCAAACTTTGCTGAAATGATCCTTAGGTGGTCCCCTTTCAAAATTGTGTCCGTTAGCACCGTCCTGTATCCAAGATGGCCACCATTACTAAAAATAGAAATTTCTTCAAATGGTCAAAACTGCTCTATTTTAAGCCAGAAAGTGCCCAAATTTGAACTGTATAAGCATAATGATGAGCTTTTTAACATATATTACGGGATTTTTTATGAACTTTGAACTTTTACCGATTTTGACCGATTATGAAATAAAAAAAAAGGGGGGATAAAATTAAAAAAAAATCTTCTCCTCTGAAACTACTGAGCCAATTTCAACCAAACTTTGCTGAAATGATCCTTAGATGATCCCCTTTTAAAATTGTGTCCGTCAGTGCCGTCCTGTATCCAAGATGGCCGCCATTACTAAAAATAGAAATTTCTTCAAATGGCCAAAACTGCTCTATTTTAAGCCAGAAAGTGCCAAAATTTGAACTGTATAAGCACAATGATAAGCTTTTTAACATATATTACGGGATTTTTTATGAACTTTGAAATTTTGCCGATTTTGACCGATTATGCAAATTAGAAAAAAGGGGGGATGAAATTAAAAAAAATATCTTCTCCTCTGAAACTACTGAGCCAATCTCAGCCAAACTTTGCTGAAATGATCCTTAGGTGGTCCCCTTTTAAAATTGTGTCCGTCAGCGCCGTCCTGTATCCAAGATGGCTGCCATTACTAAAAATAGAAATTTCTTCAAATGGCCAAAACTGCTCTATTTTAAGCCAGAAAGTGCTCAAATTTGAACTGTATAAGCATAATAATGAGCTTTTTAACATATATTACGGGATTTTTTATGAACTTTGAACTTTTACCGATTTTGACCGATTATGCAAATTAGAAAAAAGGGGGGATGAAATTAAAAAAATCTTCCACTCTGAAACTACTGAGCCAATCTCAACAAAACTTTGCTGAAATGATCCTTAGGTGGTCCCCTTTCCAAATTGTGTCCGTCAGTGCCGTCCTGTATCCAAGATGGCCACCATTACTAAAAATAGAAATTTCTTTAAATGGCCAAAACTGCTCTATTTTAAGCCAGAAAGTGCCAAAATTTGAACTGTATAAGCATAATGATGAGCTTTTTAACATATATTACGGGATTTTTAAAGAACTTTGAACTTTTACTGATTTTGACCGATTATGCAAATTAGAAAAAAGGGGGGATGAAATTTAAAAAAAATCTTCTCTGAAACTATTGAGCCAATCTCAACCAAACTTTGCTGAAATGATCCTTAGGTGGTCCCCTTTCAAAATTGTGTCCGTCAGCGCCGTCCTGTATCCAAGATGGCCACCATTACTAAAAATAGAAATTTCTTCAAATGGCCAAAACTGCTCTATTTTAAGCCAGAAAGTGCCCAAATTTGAACTGTATAAGCATAATGATGAGCTTTTTAACATATATTACGGGATTTTTTTATGAACTTTGAACTTTTACCGAGTTTGACCGATTATGCAAATTAGAAAAAAGGGGGGATGAAATTAAAAAAATCTTCTTCTCTGAAACTACAGAGCCAATCTCAACCAAACTTTACTGAAATGATTCTTGGGTGGTCCTCTTCCAAAATTGTGTCCAACATTTCAGAACACCGACCAAGATGGCCACCACAGCCGAACTTAATTTAACATAGGACCCTATGGGAAATTCCCATAAAAATCTTTTTGTCTGAAACCATTTGCTCAATAAGAACAAAATTTTTATGAAATAGTCATTGGATGGTTCTCTTCCAAAAATGTGTCTGGCGGTTCGACCCTTCGTTCAATTTTTTTTTTTACCTGCAATTTTGAAGTAAATCTGATTACCCATGAATGTTTGCCCTTTTTTCATCAAATTTATAAAAATGACGAAGGCTACAATTGTTAATTTTTTTTACCGAAGTTATCAAGTTTTATTGACTGATGTTGTTATTATACCCAGGTGAGCTATACAGGCTCCTGGGAGCCTCTAGTTAACAAAAGTCGGCAATATGGGATTCGGTAAAATGGACTCGGCAATATGGTACTAATTCATTCAGATATATGTGATATTTCTGCTTTTTATTTTGGTGCTGATTTTCCTTTTAATATTGGATTATATGATAATTTTTTCATTACTTGTGGGTTACTATGCAACTTGTAATGAATATTTTATTAAACCTATTTACATAAATTAAGGATTTAGTTTTCATATTTAGACTGAGAAATTATGTACATTTTTAAGCAAGTTTTTAGAATCAGAATGATTTTTGTTTTTTTATCTTCTGAATTATATATCAAGGACAAACATTCAAATGGTGTGAAATTTAGTATTATGCCAATGGTGATTGTTACATAATTTGGTGTCATAAATAATACCTTAATTACAAATTTTATCAGGTAATTAACTGCTAGTTTATTATCCCCAAGAGACTTTCACAGGATGTTTGAAATTATTTGATATATATTATTAAAATGTGCAAATGTATGTTGTAATATTTACTAATAGTATAAGATGTTTGTTATTGCATGTAATGATCACATTACAACTGAATTGTAATTCATAGTTCTGATTAAGAAATACATTAAAAAAAAGAAGAGATATTGGACAGATGCACACAAGACAAAATAACATAAAACACTATTATATTGGTTGTCATGACATTAAATGTAATCAGTAATGTAATCGATTACATTTACAAAATGATTGTAATTTAATCGATTACATTTGAAAATTGATGTAATCGTAATGTAATGTAATCATGAAAATTGCAAAGTAATTGTAATGTAATTGATTACATTTGAAAGTAATTGACCCCTAGTCTGCTTTATATTAGGCCAGATTTCAGATTTCAGATTCACTGAAATATTGAAATATTACTAAATTGTCCACCTCTCTTATAGGTCCACTTTTTTTTTCATTGTAGAAGGAATGGCATTATAAGAGTGGTACTATTTAATAATAACTGTTTAAATTTTTGAAGAACATACCAATACCACAATGATAATATTTTACAGGATGGAAATTATATGATAGCATTATCTAACGCCGCTAGACGACTAAGTGCAAAAATTGGGCAGTCAAAACCAAGTAGGATGAAGATTGGTGAGCTTCACCAGAAAGCTCGAATAGAGATATATCCACGTACCAAAGATGTGAAGCGCTGTAAAGTACCTGACAACAAAGTACCATGGAATATTCCTTTCCCAGAATACAGCCCAACCGCATTCACTACAGAAACAGTACTGAGTGGACCTTATTACGCAGACCCAGATATACCGTAAGTACCTTAAATGTAAAATACATTCCATTCTCTACCAACATTGAATGTGACTCACACTTATAAGTACTTACATGTATAAATTAAAAAATAAATGACTCTAAAATTGGTATTTGTTGCTTCTCCTATAAGCACACAGCATAAAGGAGAAAAAACAAAGTCTGGTTGTCTCAGAATCAGGATAATGTGTCCAAGTGGGGCGACATGTCTATCTGCAGACTGTTGTTTCAGTGACCTAGCACCATGAAAACTCAACAAATGATCTAGTACAAAGTGGACCTCATCAGCATCTCTTTGAAAATTAACTAGTTCTCGTCATAATATACCGGTAGCTGAAAAATTGCTGAGTTGGCGTTAAACAACACTCACTCATTCACTAATATACTGAATGGACTTTAACGAAACGGTCAGATATACACCATGTACATTCTCTATGTACCCTACAGTTAATTGAACATATTCATGAAAACAGTTCCCAACAAGAGAAAAAGACATTTTCTTCTCACTTTCAAAGTAGCAGAATATATATATGTACATGTACATGTACCTCTGTTTGAGAAACAAAAAAAAAATTCTACCTTGCTGGCTTTGTTTGTACATGTACTAATTAGTATTGAGTCTTTTAGTATGTTACTGGAAGTTGTGATACAGTACAACTTGTGAAAACAAAACACCTGATGCACCCAACCTTTCTTCTTCTGAATTAGCAGGGATTTTCAGTATTGATAGGTTTAATAGAAGAGATTTTATTTTTAATTTATTTGCTTCTTTTCAATCCTTTAGACAATTTCATCTTGGACTCTCTATTTATGAATGATATTTAATTAGAACATTGTCATAAAGATGAAACTCAAACCAGCATGTCTGTACGAGTTTAAGTGTATAATGTAACAAATTTTCAGATCTGGAAAAGGGGAGATAACTAAATGGAATGAGATAGATGGGAATGTTAGCAGAGTAAGCTTCCTAGGGAAATATGATGTTGTTGATGGTCTTCCACGGTATGTCATTAATTAGTTTTTTGTTCTCGTCATGTTATAATATTATTTCCTTTTACAGTAGTTCCCCTCTTTAGTCCTCACGATAAACACCGGTTTTCTGACCCAAGACCATTAAAACTTTGTTCCCCTCTTTAGTCCTCACGATGAACACCAGTCTTCTGACCCAAGACCATTAAAACTTTGTCCCCCTCTTTAGTCCTCACAATGAACACCGGTCTTCTGACCCAAGACCAGTAAAACTTTGTCCCCCTCTTTAGTCCTCACAATGAACACTGGTCTTCTGACCCAAGACCAGTAAACTTTGTCCCCCTCTTTAGTCCTCACGATGAACACCGGTCTTCTGACCCAAGACCAGTAAAACTTTGTCCCCCTCTTTAGTCCTCACGATGAACACACCGATCTTCTGACCCAAGACCAGTAAAACTTTGTTCCCCTCTTTAGTCCTCACGATGAACACCGGTCTTCTGACCCAAGACCAGTAAAACTTTGTCCCCCTCTTTAGTCCTCACGATGAACACCGGTCTTTTGACCCAAGACCAGTAAACTTTGTCCCCCTCTTTAGTCCTCACGATGAACACCGGTCTTCTGACCCAAGACCAGTAAAACTTTGTCCCCCTCTTTAGTCCTCACGATGAACACACCGATCTTCTGACCCAAGACCAGTAAAACTTTGTTCCCCTCTTTAGTCCTCACGATGAACACACCGGTCTTCTGACCCAAGACCAGTAAAACTTTGTCCCCCTCTTTAGTCCTCACGATGAACACCGGTCTTTTGACCCAAGACCAGTAAACTTTGTCCCCCTCTTAGTCCTCACAATGAACACCGGTCTTCTGACCCAAGACTAGTAAAACTTTGTTCATACCAGTAAATTTTTCAGTTTTTATTTAGGAATAAATAAAAAATGAATTCTAGAATTTGATTCTGACCAGTAGATCCAAATTTTCATTTCGAGGACTGCCTCTTATAAGACCCCTCTTGCCAAATGCCACCTCATTTATCAGGCCAGACTTCAGATGCACTGAGATAGTAAAATATTAGTTACTTGTCCCCGCATTAGGCCACCTTTTTCGTTGCAAAAGGGGGACCTTATTATACCCCCTGCAGCAAAGTTGTAGGGAGGTATACTGGTTTCACCATGTCCGTCCGTCTGTCCGTCCATCCGTCCGTCCATCCGTCTGTAGACAAATCCTATGTCATATGATAACTTGAGTTGTGTTTCTTAGAATCTTTTAAAATTTTATCAGCTGTTTACTGGTGAAGAGAGGAGGATCCCTTTCATTTTTGACGATTTTCACTTTTGCCGTTCCAGAGTTATTGGACTTGATATGACGGAAAATAGGATTTTTACCCTATGTCGTATGATAACTTGAGTAGTGTTTCTCAAAATGTTTTGAAATTTTATCAGCAGCTTACTGGTGAAGAGAGGAGGATCCCTTTCATTTTTGATGATTTTCACTTTTGCCGTTCCAGAGTTATTGGACTTGATATGACGGAAAATAGGATTTTTACCCTATGTCATATGATAACTTGAGTAGTGTTTCTCAGAATGTTTTGAAATTTTATCAGCAGCTTACTGGTGAAGAGAGGAGGATCCCTTTCATTTTTGACGATTTTCACTTCTCAGAATGTTTTGAAATTTTATCAGCAGCTTACCGGTGAAGAGAGGAGGGCCCCTTTCATTTTTGGTCAGAACAATCAGTAATGTTTTGATTATGGAAATAGGTTGAACAGATGTGGGGAGCGGGGGTATATCTTAGTGAGCTGTGCTCACAGTAATACTAGTTAAAGGGGGACTAGTGTATATGGTATTTTGCTTGTCTGCTTTCAGTAGCTCCAATGGCTGGTTGGTTCATGCAGAGACTTCAATGGCTGGGTTGATATATTTTGATTTCAATGACTTGATCATAACTTCTTTAACATGCATTATATTTTGTAGTTGATGATAAGATACATGTAGCCTTACATTATGTTATGTAGTTAATTTTTTCTCACAATATTATTTGTGATAGAAGTTGTCTACTACAATCAAGATTTTTGTACATCAACATTACAAAAAAGTTGTAAAATCACACCAGTCACTCCTTTTTTAGCTCACCTTGCCAAAGGCAATGTGAGTTTTTGCCATCACTTGGCATCCGTCGTCTGTCGTCCGTTAACTTTTCACATTTTAATCTTCTCCTCTGAAACCCCTCAGCCAAATGAACTGAAACTTTATAGGAAGCATCTATGGAAGGTCCTCTGTTAAGATTGCTTATTTCGTCCCGATCCGTTAACAAACATGGTCGCCACAGGCAACTCTTGTTTCTGATTGGCTGATTTTTAAAATTCTTCTCCTCTGAAACTGCTTGGCCAAATGAACCGAAACATGGTAGGAAGCATGTATGGGCGGTCCTCTATAAAGAATGCTCATTTCGTCCCGATCCATTAACAAATATGGCCACCACAGGCAATTCTTGTTTCTGATTGGTCAATTTCTAAAAATTTTCTCCTCTGAAACCACTTTGCCAAATGTACCGAAACTTAGTAGGAAGCATCTATGGAAGGTCCTCTGTAAAGATTTCTCATTTTGTCCTGATCCATTAACAAGCATGACCGCCACAGGCAATTCTTGTTTCTGATTGGACGATTTCTAAAAATCTTCTACTCTGAAACAGCTAGGGCAAATGGACCGAAACGTGGTAGGAAGCATGTATGGGAATTGCTCATTCCGTTTTGATCCATTAACAAACATGGCCGTCATAGACAATTCTTGTTTCGTATTGGTCGATTTCTAATACAGCTTTTCCTCTGAAACCGCTTTGCCAAATGATATGAAACTTGGTACATTTGTAGGCATCTATGGAAGGTCCTCTATAGAGATTTCTCATTTCGTTTTGATCCATTAACAAACATTGCTGCCACAGGCAATTCTTGTTTTAGATTGGTTGATTTCTAAAAATCTTCTTCTCTGAAACTGCTTTGCCAAAATGAAATGAAATTTGGTGGGAAGCACCTATGGAAGGTTCTGTATTAAGTGTCCTCAAAGCAGAATGAGAGGTGAGCGACACAGGCTCAGCCCAATGAGCCTCTAGTATTAAAGTGGGAGGGAGGGGGGTGTCAAATTTTGCATTTTTCAATTATAAACTATGTGGTAACAATTACAATTGTATTATGTAATGTAAATAGATCAGGTTCTGATTATATTTTATTCTTTATAGAAACCCAATGGGAAGAACAGGTTTAGTTCATAGAGGATGTTTAGGAAGATGGGGACCAAATCATGCAGCAGACCCTATTGTCACAAGGTAAGAACTGATACATGTGTATGTAAGGTCAAGTGTACTTTTAGTATTAGTACAAAGTTTTATGACTATAAGCTTGGGACATTTTCTTAATGAGATTAAATAACATTTGACAAATATTTCACACAGTATTTGTTAGCCAATGTCAGTTGAAGCTCATGGAATATAATGGATCCGTAATGACCTATGTATAATGTGTAGATTTTACATAGATTCTTTATTTTGCCCATTATAAACAAGAACAATGTGTTTCACTCTTTTTTTTCAGACCGCGAAATCACATTCACCATTTTTGCATACCTGTTAACCCTCCCCCTTTTCGCGGGAGTCTCCAGCGTAAGAGCCTTATCTCCCACATGGACTGGGTCTCATGCGCGGGAGACATTAATCTCCCGCACACATCTTTTCCTCCCGCACGATCTCCCCCCAACAAAAAAATCAAGTACAATAAAATCTTGACCTACATTTTGCGATCAATATTTTGGAAATTCCCCATTTGGAACTCCCGCGCTGATGAAAAACGCCGAGAGATACGAATGGTAAAGGTGTTTAAATGATATCCGGTTATTGATCTGTTTGACACCTTTACAGGTAAATTGGGTCATGGAGATTAATTAAGGTGTTGATGATTATACAACAATTATCCACTGATTGACAGTTAATTGGGGATAAGGAAGTGGGTTTGTGGCACATGCTTAGATGATTAGAAGTGTGATAGCGGCAATTAAAAATAGTTATAAACCGTTGTGCAAACAGGAGTCGGACAACCTTTGATGCAGAGGAAAACTTCTTATTTCGATCAAACGTGCAATGAATTCATCTCGGATTGAGTTGTTATGGCTTGTTTGGGACCAAATCCGATCAAAATATTATTTAAGGACTAAGTTCCAGGATGGAATTGATAAACCACAAAAATGCCAAGACGTATGCTATCACCCAACACACCAGCAACAAAGTGACTTTTTAATTTTAGTGCTCTATGACTTTATTGTTCAGAGCATTCTGTCTTCATTGTTATTGCTACCTTATGATTATGAATGATTATGAATAAATTATAATTTTATACAGTTTTTATCCTTCATTCATCATATGAAACACTACTAATAAGACAGAAATGTAAACAATATATATTGAAATGGGATGCAGTTGGTTCAATACTGAAACAAACAAAAAGAAAACATCAATTAACAATAAAAACATGCATCAAATACGTCAATAAAAAATCTCCAGTTATGAGACCAAACCTTCAGCCAAAAATTTACAAATCTCCAGTTGTAGCATAGCAGCTCTATCACATGTATGCAACTACAAAGTACAATTTTGTGCGTTTAAAGGCGACGCACAAAATCTCCCCCTTAGAAGAGTTGGTAGGGGGGAGATCTCCCCCCAAGCAGTTCCCAGAGGTTAACAGGTATGTTTTTGGTGTTACTAATTGTCAACATTTATCAAATATTTTTGGTACTTTGAATTATTTGGACACTATTCCAAAAAATCATTAAATGCATCTAATAAGTTTTAATTACTGAAGAGTTAAGACGTTTTATTGCAATTATGTTTTCTAAATGTTTACTGTTGTTACGGAAATAAATCCAATAGTGAATACACCAAATATAGAAGTGTGTCAAATAATCAATAATGTTTCCGATAAGGTTCAGTGTGTGTTTGTATAAAGGTGTTGTAATTACTAAGTGTATAATTAGACTCTCAAACTGTGTTTACACAAGATTTTAATGACTGAAATAAAAAGAAAAGAAATCATGAAATGTATTTGTCAATTTTAATGATTTCAAGTAATTAATAATCAGATTAACAAAGAAGTACATTGTATCTATAGCAGTCTCAATCATGATGCTATGGCTTAGATGTTATTTCCTCACTAAAATAAACAAGACATTGCTTGTAGTTCATTCATGATCATTAATTTTAAAGATGCAAAAAATAACTGGATGTCAATGCTATTTATATACATGTATGTACAAATGTATGCAACAACAGTATTCCTTACAACTCGTCACAAGCTGTAAAAAGACCACATACTATCACAAAAATGAATGACAACATAAACATGAACAATACAATAACAGAGTCTTTTATTAGTGTATGCTTGTTATTAACTGAGTACTAGTTAAAAAATGAAGGTACACCTAGTTAGGATTGTATTCAAATCCATGTACTATGTATGACCTTTCTGTTTCTAGCATTGTGAATACTGTATTTGAAATTTGATAGTAAATACTGAACTTTTTTTACTGTTTTGTCATCGATAAACAAACTTTAAGGAGAAAGAGCAAAAACTGGTTGGGTCAGAATCAGGATAATGTGTACAAGTGGTGCGACATGTCTGCCCGCGTACTGTTGCTTCAGTGAGCTAACACTATAAAAATCCAAGTAAACGTGTTGGTCTAGTACAAAGCTGACATCATCATCATTTCATTGAAAATTAACCTGTTCTCGCCATGATATAGCTGAAAAATAGCTGAATTGACCTTAAATAACAATCACTCACTCAAAATTTTGATTCAGTTGCATTAATTTTTTACTTGCATGACATTACTACTTCTTTGTATTGTTTTTCAGTGATTTATGGTGTATAGGTAGCAGCTTGTGCCCATTGGCTGTTCCTAATCCTCATTAAGTAAATAAATAAATAAAATTAAATTCCTTATTTTTAGATGGAAAAGAGACGATGACGGAGAAGTGATAAAAGACGAGAATGGCAAACCAATAGCTCAGTTTGTAGCTGTCCAACGACGGGATAATCATGAGTGGGCTATACCAGGGGTATGATATCATTAAACAGTATTTAATTCTTTACTTAAAAAGTGGGATATACCAGGGGTATGATATCATTAAACAGTATTTAATTCTTTACTTAAAAAGTGGGATATATCAGGGGTATGATATTCATTAAACAGTATTTAATTCTTTACTTAAAAAGTGGGCTATATCAGGGGTATGATATTCATTAAACAGTATTTAATTCTTTACTTAAAAAGTGGGCTATACTAGGGGTATGATATCATTAAACAGTATTTAATTCTTTACTTAAAAAGTGGGATATACCAGGGGTATGATATCATTAAACAGTATTTAATTCTTTACTTAAAAAGTGGGATATATCAGGGGTATGATAATCATTAAACAGTATTTAATTCTTTACTTAAAAAGTGGGCTATATCAGGGGTATGATATTCATTAAACAGTATTTAATTCTTTACTTAAAAAGTGGGCTATACTAGGGGTATGATATCATTAAACAGTATTTAATTCTTTACTTAAAAGTGGGATATACCAGGGGTATGATATCATTAAACAGTATTTAATTCTTTACTTAAAAAGTGGGATATACCAGGGGTATGATATCATTAAACAGTATTTAATTCTTTACTTAAAAAGTGGGCTATACCAGGGGTATGATATTCATTAAACATTATTTAATTCTTTACTTCAAAAGTGGGATATATCAGGGGTATGATATTCATTAAACAGTATTTAATTCTTTACTTAAAAAGTGGGCTATACCAGGAATATGATATCATTAAACAGTATTTAATTCTTTACTTAAAAAGTGGGCTATACCAGGGGTATGATATCATTAAACAGTATTTAATTCTTTACTTAAAAGTGGGATATACCAGGGGTATGATATTCATTAAACAGTATTTAATTCTTTACTTAAAAAGTGGGCTATGCCAGGGGTATGATATTCATTAAACAGTATTTAATTCTTTACTTAAAAAGTGGGCTATACCAGGGGTATGATATCATTAAACAGTATTTAATTCTTTACTTAAAAAGTGGGATATACCAGGGGTATGATATCATTAAACAGTATTTAATTCTTTACTTAAAAGTGGGATATACCAGGGGTATGATATCATTAAACAGTATTTAATTCTTTACTTAAAAAGTGGGATATACCAGGGGTATGATATCATTAAACAGTATTTAATTCTTTACTTAAAAAGTGGGCTATACCAGGGGTATGATATTCATTAAACATTATTTAATTCTTTACTTAAAAAGTGGGCTATACCAGGGGTATGATATCATTAAACAGTATTTAATTCTTTACTTAAAAAGTGGGATATACCAGGGGTATGATATCATTAAACAGTATTTAATTCTTTACTTAAAAGTGGGATATACCAGGGGTATGATATCATTAAACAGTATTTAATTCTTTACTTAAAAAGTGGGATATACCAGGGGTATGATATCATTAAACAGTATTTAATTCTTTACTTAAAAAGTGGGCTATACCAGGGGTATGATATTCATTAAACATTATTTAATTCTTTACTTCAAAAGTGGGATATATCAGGGGTATGATATTCATTAAACAGTATTTAATTCTTTACTTAAAAAGTGGGCTATACCAGGAATATGATATCATTAAACATTATTTAATTCTTTACTTCAAAAGTGGGATATATCAGGGGTATGATATTCATTAAACAGTATTTAATTCTTTACTTAAAAAGTGGGCTATACCAGGAATATGATATCATTAAACAGTATTTAATTCTTTACTTAAAAAGTGGGATATACCAGGGGTATGATATTCATTAAACAGTATTTAATTCTTTACTTAAAAAGTGGGCTATGCCAGGGGTATGATATTCATTAAACAGTATTTAATTCTTTACTTAAAAAGTGGGCTATACCAGGGGTATGATATTCATTAAACAGTATTTAATTCTTTACTTAAAAAGTGGGCTATACCAGGGGTATGATATTCATTAAACAGTATTTAATTCTTTACTTAAAAAGTGAGATATACCAGGGGTATGATATCATTAAACAGTATTTAATTCTTTACTTAAAAAGTGGGATATACCAGGGGTATGATATCATTAAACAGTATTTAATTCTTTACTTAAAAAGTGGGCTATACCAAGGGTATGATATCATTAAACAGTATTTAATTCTTTACTTAAAAAGTGGGCTTATACCAGGGGTATGATATTCATTAAACAGTTTTTAATTCTTTACTTAAAAATTGGGCTATACCAGGGGTATGATATCATTAAACAGTATTTAATTCTTTACTTAAAAAGTGGGATATACCAGGGGTATGATATTCATTAAACAGTATTTAATTCTTTACTTAAAAAGTGGGATATATCAGGGGTATGATATTCATTAAACAGTATTCAATTCTTTACTTAAAAAGTGGGCTATACCAGAGGTATGATATTCATTAAACAGTATTTAATTCTTTACTTAAAAAGTGGGATATATCAGGGGTATGATATTCATTAAACATTATTTAATTCTTTACTTCAAAAGTGGGATATATCAGGGGTATGATATTCATTAAACAGTATTTAATTCTTTACTTAAAAAGTGGGCTATACCAGGAATATGATATCATTAAACAGTATTTAATTCTTTACTTAAAAAGTGGGATATACCAGGGGTATGATATTCATTAAACAGTATTTAATTCTTTACTTAAAAAGTGGGCTATGCCAGGGGTATGATATTCATTAAACAGTATTTAATTCTTTACTTAAAAAGTGGGCTATACCAGGGGTATGATATTCATTAAACAGTATTTAATTCTTTACTTAAAAAGTGGGCTATACCAGGGGTATGATATTCATTAAACAGTATTTAATTCTTTACTTAAAAAGTGAGATATACCAGGGGTATGATATCATTAAACAGTATTTAATTCTTTACTTAAAAAGTGGGATATACCAGGGGTATGATATCATTAAACAGTATTTAATTCTTTACTTAAAAAGTGGGCTATACCAAGGGTATGATATCATTAAACAGTATTTAATTCTTTACTTAAAAAGTGGGCTTATACCAGGGGTATGATATTCATTAAACAGTTTTTAATTCTTTACTTAAAAATTGGGCTATACCAGGGGTATGATATCATTAAACAGTATTTAATTCTTTACTTAAAAAGTGGGATATACCAGGGGTATGATATTCATTAAACAGTATTTAATTCTTTACTTAAAAAGTGGGATATATCAGGGGTATGATATTCATTAAACAGTATTCAATTCTTTACTTAAAAAGTGGGCTATACCAGAGGTATGATATTCATTAAACAGTATTTAATTCTTTACTTAAAAAGTGGGATATATCAGGGGTATGATATTCATTAAACAGTATTTAATTCTTTACTTAAAAAGTGGGATATATCAGGGGTATGATATTCATTAAACAGTATTTAATTCTTTACTTAAAAAGTGGGCTATACCAGAGGTATGATATCATTAAACAGTATTTAATTCTTTACTTAAAAAGTGGGCTATACCAGAGGTATGATATCATTAAACAGTATTTAATTCTTTACTTTTGTGTTTCTTTAAAGTTGATAACTACATTTTGTGTCTTATATTTTTAGCTCAAAGTATTTGAGTTATCCAGGAGATTATTAGTGAGTGATTGTTGTTTAAAGAGAGTAATATTTAAGCTATATCATGGCGAGAACAAGTTACATTTTGATGAGATGATGATGTAATCTGCTTTCTTGTAGACCAACACTCGTAGTTATAGTAATAACTCATGGAAAGAATATTCACAGGTAGAGATGTTGCTCCACTCAGACACATTATCCTGTATCTGAACTTACAAGTCTTTGTTCTTACTCATTTATGCTTCATGCTTTACGGAGAAGCTGCAAATACCAATTTATTTTCTTTGCTTGACCGGGGCTCAAGCTCACGATGTTCCGTGATCAAGACGAGCATGCTAACCGTTACACCACCGATGTGATCTTTAAATTAAAAGCTACTACGAATGAACAAAATATTTATTTGAAGCAATATTCAACGAAGCAACTTAATAGCAATGATTGAGATAATGAGGTTTGATACATGCCAGAATTATGTCCCTTTGTATGATATAGTATTGTAGTACATGTATGAAGTATTTACCAATTATAATTCAGGGAATGGTCGACCCAGGAGAGTTAGTCAGCGTTACTGTTAAAAAAGAATTTGGTGAAGAAGCTTTAAATACTTTAGAAATGACGGAAGCAGAAAAAGCAGAAATGTCCAAAATGGTGGAGAAATTTTTATCAGACGGTGATGAGGTATGTCTGTTATTTAAAAGTTTTCTCTTTTGTTTAGGGTAAAGTGGATGCTGGGGAAGTGGTGACAGATACTGTTCTACGTGAATTTGGAGAAGAAGCACTAAGTACCAAAGAAATCTCTGAAGAAGAGAAGGCAACCATCTTGAAATCTCTTCAAGAGTTCTTTCAAAATGGAGATGAGGTTTAAGCAATATTTTTTCCATTATGTGTCTGTATTATCTGTGTCATGTTGGTTGTCATAGCAACAGGCATTCCATCCCACTGTCAGAGATCAATTATAATATTCTTTTATTAGCTGACCTCACCCAAAGGGTCATGTGAGGTATTGCCATCACTTGGCGTCCGTCGTCCGTCCGTTAACTTTTTCATATTTTAATCTACTCCTCTGAAACAACTGGGCCAAATGGAACCAAACTTGGCAGGAAGCATCTATGTAAGATCCTCTATAAAAACTTCTTCATTTGGTTCCATTCGGCCAACAAACATGGCCGCTGTTACTAAAGATAGAACATATGGTAAAATTGCACGTTTTTGGTAATAACTCAAAAACCGTTAATAATATCAGAAATCTGACGGGATAGAAATGATCAGCACAACAAGATCTAACTACCCTGAAATTTTGAAGAAAAATCTGATTACCTATCTTGGAGTTATTGCCCTTTTTTCATCAAATTTTCAAAATTTTTGTTTTTTATTTCAAAAACTATAAGAGATAGATGTTAAGTGTAAACTGAAAACATGTTCAGCTTGTCAAGATCTACATGCCCTACAATTTTGAAGTAAATCTGATTACCCGTCTAGGAGTTATTGCCATTTTTTCTTTTTTAATTTAATACTTTTTGTCTGATATTTCAAAAACTATTAGAAATAAAGGTTAAGTTTAAATTGCAAAAATGTGCAGCATATCAAGATCTACCTACCCTGCAATTTTGAAGTTAATATGAGTACCCAATTTGGAGTTATTGCTCTTTTTTCATCATTTTTTAGCTCACTTGACCATTTTTTACCTGGCCCAAAGGGCCATGTGAGGTATTGCCATCACTTGGCGTCCGTCTTCCGTCCGTTAACTTTTTCATATTTTAATCTTCTCCTCTGAAACAACTTGGCCAAATGGAACCAAACTTGGCAGTAAGCATCTATGTAAGGTCCTCTATAAAGTTTCTCCATTTCGTTCCGTTCCACCAACAAATATGGCAGCCATGGGCAATTCTTGTTTCTGATTGGCTACTGTTTAAAAAAATCTTCTCCTCTGAAACTCCTTGGCAAAATGGAGTCAAACTTGGAAGGAAGCATCTATGTAAGGTGTCCAAACCTGGCATAGATGATCCCTGGGTGTGTCCCTTTCAAAATTGTGTCCGACAGCCCCACCCTCCATTCAAGATGGCTGCTGTTTTTTAAGGTAATGATTATCTCCCTTTGAAATTTGCTTCAGTATCATTCTATTGTCAGGTGAGCGATACAGGCTCAGTGGGCTAAGCCTCTAGTTCTTTTTAGCAAGTTTTTTTTGGCATTAAATAATCTTTTTTCAGATATCTAAAAGAAAAAAAAGCTTAATCTACCAATTTTTTGTCTGATTGCAGACAAGAGTATTTTTTTTAGGGTGGCCTTATAGTAACCTAACATCTGGTTTAATAAAAGAACATGTGATGTTGGGTGTAGATGTGATGTTTAATATTAAACAATCTAATAATTGTTGTCTTGGTGATGTGAAGTTGTGTATATTGTATAACGACAAAAAAAAAAAACTGCCCACACTTACTCAAATATTTTTATTAGGAATTCTAAAGCAGAATTTTGTTTATTACTAATTTCTTTGGTTTACTTGCTCCCAAAGACTTAAATTATTTAGCTTTCCAAACTTTTTGATGTTGAGCGTACACGATGAAGCTTATTCAGGAAATTTGTAGTGCACAATAAATAGTTATCTACCTTTTTTATTTTTGAAAGCTTTTTATAGATGTTTGATAGAAAAAATATTTTCCTATCTACCTACCCGCTTCAAAAAAATGGAAACCAGGCTACAACAAAACTACGTTTTTTTTCAGAAATGGCCTCAGTGAAACCTGTCTAAACCGAACTTCATTGGAACCAACTTTTTGTCTTTGAAATAGACAGTTGTCCATATATACGGGTTAAATTAACAAAGATTTTCCTTAAAAACAGAACTTTATTTCAAGTTCAGTTTTAACAGGATTCGAGTTTATTCAAAATGTCGCTGTATTAATATATAAAAGAAGGGATAATATAGAACCATGTCAGAATACTACTATAGTCTTGATCAAGTCTAAACCATGTCACAATACTACTATAGCCTTGATCAAGTCTGAACCATGTCACAATACTACTATAGTCTTGATCAAGTCTAAACCATGTCACAATACTACTATAGCCTTGATCAAGTCTAAACCATGTCACAGTACTACTATAGTCTTGATCAAGTCTAAACCATGTCACAATACTACTATAGTCTTGATCAAGTCTAAACCATGTCACAATACTACTATAGCCTTGATCAAGTCTGTATCATGTCACAATACTACTATAGCCTTGATCAAGTCTGTATCATGTCACAATACTACTATAGCCTTGATCAAGTCTGTATCATGTCACAATACTACTATAGCCTTGATCAAGTCTAAACCATGTCACAATACTACTATAGCCTTGATCAAGTCTGAACCATGTCACAATACTACTATAGCCTTGATCAAGTCTGAACCATGTCACAATACTACTATAGCCTTGATCAAGTCTGTATCATGTCACAATACTACTATAGCCTTGATCAAGTCTGTATCATGTCACAATACTACTATAGCCTTGATCAAGTCTGTATCATGTCACAATACTACTATAGCCTTGATCAAGTCTAAACCATGTCAGAATACTACTATAGCCTTGATCAAGTCTGAACCATGTCACAATACTACTATAGCCTTGATCAAGTCTAAACCATGTCACAATACTACTATAGCCTTGATCAAGTCTAAACCATGTCACAATACTACTATAGCCTTGATCAAGTCTAAACCATGTCACAATACTACTATAGTCTTGATCAAGTCTAAACCATGTCACAATACTACTATAGCCTTGATCAAGTCTAAACCATGTCACAATACTACTATAGCCTTGATCAAGTCTAAACCATGTCACAATACTACTATAGTCTTGATCAAGTCTAAACCATGTCACAATACTACTATAGCCTTGATCAAGTCTAAACCATGTCACAATACTACTATAGTCTTGATCAAGTCTAAACCATGTCACAGTACTACTATAGCCTTGATCAAGTCTAAACCATGTCACAATACTACTATAGCCTTGATCAAGTCTAAACCATGTCACAATACTACTATAGCCTTGATCAAGTCTAAACCATGTCACAATACTACTATAGTCTTGATCAAGTCTAAACCATGTCACAATACTACTATAGCCTTGATCAAGTCTAAACCATGTCACAATACTACTATAGCCTTGATCAAGTCTGTATCATGTCACAATACTACTATAGTCTTGATCAAGTCTGTATCATGTCACAATACTACTATAGCCTTGATCAAGTCTAAACCATGTCACAATACTACTATAGCCTTGATCAAGTCTAAACCATGTCACAATACTACTATAGCCTTGATCAAGTCTAAACCATGTCACAATACTACTATAGTCTTGATCAAGTCTAAACCATGTCACAATACTACTATAGCCTTGATCAAGTCTGTATCATGTCACAATACTACTATAGCCTTGATCAAGTCTGTATCATGTCACAATACTACTATAGCCTTGATCAAGTCTAAACCATGTCAGAATACTACTATAGCCTTGATCAAGTCTAAACCATGTCACAATACTACTATAGTCTTGATCAAGTCTAAACCATGTCACAATACTACTATAGCCTTGATCAAGTCTGTATCATGTCACAATACTACTATAGCCTTGATCAAGTCTGTATCATGTCACAATACTACTATAGCCTTGATCAAGTCTAAACCATGTCAGAATACTACTATAGCCTTGATCAAGTCTAAACCATGTCACAATACTACTATAGCCTTGATCAAGTCTAAACCATGTCACAATACTACTATAGTCTTGATCAAGTCTGTATCATGTCACAATACTACTATAGCCTTGATCAAGTCTAAACCATGTCACAATACTACTATAGCCTTGATCAAGTCTAAACCATGTCAGAATACTACTATAGTCTTGATCAAGTCTAAACCATGTCACAATACTACTATAGTCTTGATCAAGTCTAAACCATGTCACAATACTACTATAGTCTTGATCAAGTCTAAACCATGTCACAATACTACTATAGCCTTGATCAAGTCTGAACCATGTCACAATACTACTATAGCCTTGATCAAGTCTAAACCATGTCAGAATACTACTATAGCCTTGATCAAGTCTGTATCATGTCACAATACTACTATAGCCTTGATCAAGTCTAAACCATGTCACAATACTACTATAGCCTTGATCAAGTCTGAACCATGTCACAATACTACTATAGCCTTGATCAAGTCTAAACCATGTCAGAATACTACTATAGCCTTGATCAAGTCTGTATCATGTCACAATACTACTATAGCCTTGATCAAGTCTGAACCATGTCACAATACTACTATAGCCTTGATCAAGTCTGAACCATGTCACAGTACTACTATAGTCTTGATCAAGTCTAAACCATGTCACAATACTACTATAGTCTTGATCAAGTCTAAACCATGTCACAGTACTACTATAGTCTTGATCAAGTCTGTATCATGTCACAATACTACTATAGCCTTGATCAAGTCTAAACCATGTCAGAATACTACTATAGCCTTGATCAAGTCTAAACCATGTCAGAATACTACTATAGCCTTGATCAAGTCTAAACCATGTCACAATACTACTATAGCCTTGATCAAGTCTGAACCATGTCACAATACTACTATAGCCTTGATCAAGTCTGAACCATGTCACAATACTACTATAGTCTTGATCAAGTCTAAACCATGTCAGAATACTACTATAGCCTTGATCAAGTCTGAACCATGTCACAATACTACTATAGCCTTGATCAAGTCTGTATCATGTCACAATACTACTATAGCCTTGATCAAGTCTAAACCATGTCAGAATACTACTATAGCCTTGATCAAGTCTAAACCATGTCAGAATACTACTATAGCCTTGATCAAGTCTGAACCATGTCACAATACTACTATAGTCTTGATCAAGTCTAAACCATGTCAGAATACTACTATAGCCTTGATCAAGTCTGAACCATGTCACAATACTACTATAGCCTTGATCAAGTCTGTATCATGTCACAATACTACTATAGCCTTGATCAAGTCTAAACCATGTCAGAATACTACTATAGCCTTGATCAAGTCTAAACCATGTCAGAATACTACTATAGCCTTGATCAAGTCTGAACCATGTCACAATACTACTATAGTCTTGATCAAGTCTAAACCATGTCAGAATACTACTATAGCCTTGATCAAGTCTAAACCATGTCAGAATACTACTATAGCCTTGATCAAGTCTGAACCATGTCACAATACTACTATAGTCTTGATCAAGTCTAAACCATGTCAGAATACTACTATAGCCTTGATCAAGTCTGTATCATGTCACAATACTACTATAGCCTTGATCAAGTCTGAACCATGTCACAATACTACTATAGCCTTGATCAAGTCTAAACCATGTCACAATACTACTATAGCCTTGATCAAGTCTAAACCATGTCACAATACTACTATAGCCTTGATCAAGTCTAAACCATGTCAGAATACTACTATAGCCTTGATCAAGTCTAAACCATGTCACAATACTACTATAGCCTTGATCAAGTCTGAACCATGTCACAATACTACTATAGTCTTGATCAAGTCTGAACCATGTCACAATACTACTATAGCCTTGATCAAGTCTGAACCATGTCACAATACTACTATAGTCTTGATCAAGTCTAAACCATGTCACAATACTACTATAGCCTTGATCAAGTCTAAACCATGTCACAATACTACTATAGTCTTGATCAAGTCTAAACCATGTCACAATACTACTATAGCCTTGATCAAGTCTAAACCATGTCACAATACTACTATAGTCTTGATCAAGTCTAAACCATGTCACAATACTACTATAGCCTTGATCAAGTCTAAACCATGTCACAATACTACTATAGTCTTGATCAAGTCTAAACCATGTCACAATACTACTATAGCCTTGATCAAGTCTAAACCATGTCACAATACTACTATAGTCTTGATCAAGTCTAAACCATGTCACAATACTACTATAGCCTTGATCAAGTCTAAACCATGTCACAATACTACTATAGTCTTGATCAAGTCTAAACCATGTCACAATACTACTATAGCCTTGATCAAGTCTAAACCATGTCACAATACTACTATAGCCTTGATCAAGTCTAAACCATGTCACAATACTACTATAGCCTTGATCAAGTCTAAACCATGTCACAATACTACTATAGTCTTGATCAAGTCTGTACCATGTCACAATACTACTATAGCCTTGATCAAGTCTAAACCATGTCACAATACTACTATAGCCTTGATCAAGTCTGAACCATGTCACAATACTACTATAGCCTTGATCAAGTCTAAACCATGTCACAATACTACTATAGTCTTGATCAAGTCTAAACCATGTCACAATACTACTATAGCCTTGATCAAGTCTGAACCATGTCACAATACTACTATAGCCTTGATCAAGTCTAAACCATGTCACAATACTACTATAGTCTTGATCAAGTCTGAACCATGTCACAATACTACTATAGCCTTGATCAAGTCTAAACCATGTCACAATACTACTATAGTCTTGATCAAGTCTGAACCATGTCACAATACTACTATAGTCTTGATCAAGTCTGAACCATGTCACAATACTACTATAGCCTTGATCAAGTCTAAACCATGTCACAGTACTACTATAGCCTTGATCAAGTCTGTTTAGTGATAATGGTTGTAACTTATTTATATTGATAGGTCTACACAGGGTATGTAGATGACCCGAGGAACACAGACAATGCTTGGATGGAAACTACTGCATATAATTTCCATGACGATGATGGAAGTAAAGTGGGACAGTTTAATTTACATGCAGGTAATGAAATAAAAAACAAAACACGACAATGTTGTAACGACAGCATGCCCCGTCCTCACATATTTTAAACTGATCAGTTTTGACAGTGCATCTGCCTTTTAGTTTACAGTTTATTAACACTATAAGAAACGATTATCCAGCCCCCCAAACCGATTCCGTAATTACCCCAATTTTTCAATAAAAGTCTACTGTTTCCAAAGTACACAATGCCCCTCTAAATAATATGGTCAACTAACTATATTGAAAATGCATGAAAAAAGTTAAAGTCCCATAACTCCTACTCAAATTATCAAATAAAAATGGCAATATAATATGACGTCCTTCAAACGCTTTGAGTCCAAACCAGTGGTAAAAATAATATTAATCTATGACCGATTCGTCGACAATTTATAACGATATTTTACCAATTTTTACATATTAGAATCGAAATAATTCATGGAAGCCATATGTATATACTGTTTTTACTACGGGTAGGCCTTTATGTCAGCTTTTTACCCCTCGCTTGCGCTCTGGGTAAAACTTCGTGACATAAAGGCCTACCCGTGGTAAAAACAATATATACATATGGCTTCCATGAATTATTTCTTAAATATAATTTGATCAACTAACATCATACTACCAAATATATGAAAGCTATCGGATTAACAATTTTTTTTGGTGCAGATCAAACTGAAATATTACCAAGTGATATTGTCAGAATCAATGAACTGATTGATGCTGTAAATTATTGGTCAGTGTGACTTCAAACAGATTATGACATTGCTGATAAAATCAATAGCATCAGTTTTCAATGTTTCGACCTTTAAAACGGCTGTTATTCTATATATATACCCATAACTCAACCCAAAATAAATATGATTCCATGGAAGCTTGAATATTGTTGAAAGACCAATAAGATATCAGAATTGTGTGCTAACTATTGTGCTTGGTTGATAGACTTGTTTTTTTTTTCTCTTTATAGGTGATGATGCAATGGCTGTACAATGGATGGATCTTGGTAGTAATTTAAAGCTCTATGCTAGCCATATACATTTCTTAGAAGAAGTAGCTAAAAGATTGAAAGCCAGCTGGTGATAGACTCGATTTTAGGACATCATTTTGTAAATTGATCAAGATCATTGTACTTTTTATACGTTTAATTCTGGGACTGACAAACTAATAAACAATATAGTCCTTGCCATGGCCTGATAAACCAATGAACCACATAATCCATGTAAGGGCCTGATAAACCAATAAACAATATAGTTCTGTCAGGGCCTGATAAACCAATGAGCAATATAGTCCTTGTCAAGGCCTGATAAACCAGTTAACGACATTAGTCTTTATCAGGACCTGATAAACCAGTAAACCACATAGTCATTGTCAGGGCTGAATAAACCAATAAACCATCTTAGTTCTTGTCAGGGCATGATAAACCAGTAAACAATATAGTCCTTGTCAGGGCCTGATAAACCAATAAACCACATAGTCATTGCCAGGACCTAATAA
This sequence comes from Bathymodiolus brooksi, assembly GCA_963680875.1. Taxonomy (NCBI): domain Eukaryota; kingdom Metazoa; phylum Mollusca; class Bivalvia; order Mytilida; family Modiolidae; genus Bathymodiolus; species Bathymodiolus brooksi. Next base: position 57,420,412 of record OY804580.1, on the reverse strand, counting down.
ACCACATAGTCATTGTCAGGACCTAATACACCACATAGTCATTGTCAGAACCTAATAAACCACATAGTCATTGTCAGGACCTAATAAACCACATAGTCATTGTCAGGACCTAATAAACCACATAGTCATTGTCAGGACCTAATAAACCACATAGTCCCTTGTGCTACTCAACATTTTTTATCCATTAATTAATATTATTTATTTAAGGAATTCAGCCATTGTGTACATATTACACATTTTTTTGTAACCACAAATGAACTTTGTATGGAATTATTATAATTTCCCACGGACTAAATAATTAAAAAGAAAAAAAATTAAACAGCGTAATGCTTTAGTTTGTACTAGCTTGTAAACAAATCACCTTCTTTTGAGGAAATTGAGGAAAACTGCTCGTAGCTATCGGCTATCCTAGTTAAATAAATTAATTTTAAACTCTAAAATATTTATTGTAATTCTATCATACAAATTCTTCTACTCTGACATTTACTTGTAATACTTAAATTTACAAGAAACTGCAGCACATGTTTTCCTATGCTGATCTTGTCAGCTTATGAATTACATGATTATCGTGTGTTCATATTTTCAACTAATAATCATATGATTGTCATGTGCTTTTATTTTTAACTGATAAACCCATTTTTATCATATAAATATGATGAATTTAAAATTTTGTATAGTTAAATGACGATTTTTGCAAATAACATTTTTTTCTGTGAAATTTATGCTGTTCACTAATAGCTTTTTTAATTTTTCATTGTAGCTATGTGAAGTTATGTCATTCATTATACATGTACATGTAGTACCATTGCAAAGAAAAGTAATTTTCAACCTGCAAATTAATTGCAATAAAAATAAATAATTTAATTTGATTTGAATATTTCAATCTGATTGGCTAATCCGCCTGGAGAAAATTTTGGTTATACTCGATAACCTGGGTTGGTATTGTGACGTCACCAATGTGTTCATCTGCCAACGACAAATTCAAATAGTCACATGAAATAATCATAATTAAAATCGAGGAATCATTAAATTTTGTTGTCAAAATTAAATTATAAGGAATATTTGAAATTGTGGAACAGGTTATACTTGCATAACCTGGTTTGGGTCAGTTTACGCTTTTCATAAACCACTTTGCAGTTTATTAAGCTTAAACTGACCCAACCCAACCCAATATCGTATAACCTGTTCAACAATTTCAAATATTCCTTAAATAAATAAATAAATAAATAAATAAATACAACCAATATCTTATCATAATTTTTCTACTGATATTTTTTTTTATTATGGTATTAAGAAGGTTTGATTTAAATGTTCTTTTCTTTTCTTCTAATTCATTACTTGTTATATTTTTTAAAATGCCAAAAATTACAGAATTATCAAAAATATGAAAAATGACGATGACCAATAAATAAAAACAAATTATTAAAAGGAAATGGGAATTGATGGAAAATCTTTTTCAGTCTGATGAGTAAGATATATATATATTTTTTTTTCTGTATTAGAAATAATATGCTAAAATAATGTGTACAAATATGTTTGCATGGTTACTGAAAATATTATGTCAAACTTTCATTGCTTTTGATCAAAATAAAATTATATATGACCAAAAAAAAACAAAAAAAAAAAACAATACTGTCAGTAATAGTCTGCAATTTTACCAACCAAAGACAACATAAGCAACTCACTTTCATTCACTACAAATTAAAAAAAATACAAAGAGAAACTGACCGAAATCTGGGTTATAGCTTGATACAGGCATAGACATATGACAGGATTAAATCAGTTAATTGTATAGAATAAGTTTTTTTCCTTGGATAGTTTGAGTTAAAGATTTGGTCTTTTTGTAGTATCTTTCTGTATAATGTTATTCCCTTTGATCTGAACCCATCATAGTTCAATTATTATTAGAATTGTCATCCGATGCCACACTTTTTATATACCATTATCTATTATTAGTTTTTGAGTGCATGTGTCAATTATATTAGTATTTAATGTAGATATATCATACCAGTGAAAGTTTATAATATAGAACGTTGAGGGGTTTTCCAGAAAAAAACCCAGATGTATGTGGCAGGGGAATGTACTGTAATATATCGCTCATGTTTGGATGAGTAGCAATTTGACCAATGCATAAGATTTTATAATAGAATTTCATGCATAATGTGATCAGTAAAACAATCTATTTAAAATGAGATGTTTGTTGTATATTTTAATTTTTATTTCTAAGGCAATGCACTAACACTAACATTTAGCTACATCCGGTATAAGGCCATGCCAGGGCTCACGATTTCAAATGGTAATTGGTAATGAGCCTAATAAATGAAACCAAAAAAACCAACGAGCATCTAGATTTAATTAGATTGGTAAGTCCACCCTCCTGTTAATTTTTTTCTGGAAAAGCCCATAGATATGTAAAATTTACTGCTAATCTTAAATTGTATAAATATGTACGACTGAATAATAAATAGTTAATTCTTAACCAATAAATCTTACAATTGTCATTTTTTTTATGCGACTAGTAATTAACCTTATTATCTCCTTGTTTATAATGTTGTTAGGGGATTTTTTTTATCCATAATAAAATCTTTTTTAAGTTTAATCATATGAAAATCTGGATGTTTCAGATTTTTTTATTCATAGTCAGAAATTAAGTATGTATGTTAGACACATATTATAGTGTATAATATATTTAACAGTAGTATGGTAAATATAGATTCTTCTTCGACCAAAAATGTCAAAAATATTTTTATGATGTTAATTTCTGTTGTTAATGACGTTGAAAGGAAATTGATGAGAATTTTCATGCAGAAATTTATCCACTGTTGTGATTAAAAATATTAAGAAATTTTAACCAACTGGTTCAACAAGCTAAGAATATTAGAATTGACAGGTGTTCTCATGCAGAAATTTAACCACCGGTGATTAAGAATATTACGAGAATTTTCCCAACTGGTTAAACACTTTAAGAATGGGAGAATATTTTTTACAGTATACTGGTACAAAGAAGGGTAGACAACTTTGACATTAGAATAACTTTTGTTGTAATCCTGTACAACTGTTTTAAGTTGTCCAATAGCTGTCTTATATACACACAATAATTTTATTGGGTGTGACAGGTTTATACTTTTCTTCTTTAATTTGATACAATAACCTTGAAACTTTTCCTAATAAAATATATACATGAATTATTACCTTGTTTGTCTTCCTGATAAACCACTGTTGTGAAAAGACAGTTTAAACACTTTGACATGGTTTATTAGATATATTTATTACTGAAATTTACAGTTCCTAAATAATGTAATTATTATTAAAACTAAGGTTCTCCTCCCTCAGGCATAACTTGTGACCTTAGCCAAGTTTGGTTATTCTGTTTAGGCCATGCATTTGGTTTTTGCTCCCAAAACTTTAAATTATTTGGCTTTCCAATCTTTCCATTTTGAGCATACTCCAGAATTCCAGAAATCAAGAAACGTGTTTTGGGCACTAAATTTGATATCTATGTTTTTATTAAACTGTACTGTGATGGTCATCAATTTCACCAATATCAACAAAATGAACAATCACCTCTCATCTTAACACACTGAACATAAAAAAAGATGACATATGACATTGGAAATCCAGGTCCTGGCTTGGGACAGGCAAACAAATGTATTTGACTTGAACCATCATTATAAAATGTAGATTGAATTAATCAAAATAACAAGTGCTTAATTATTAAACATCCAGTTAGCAGTATTACAGCTATATTAATGACATATGCCAAGTCTACTAACAAAGCCATTCTAAATCTAATAATGAATAAAAACCAGGCCTTATTCAAATGTTTTTAAACAACAATATATTTGTCCTGTTTGGATGAGTCTTTTAACAAACAATTGGTATTCCAATGGGTAAGAATATTGCTCCACTGCTGCTGATATGTTTTTACATGCTTATGAGGAATAATTATTTCAAGGGCTTCTCAAGAAGAAAGATAGAAAATTAGCCTAAACCTCTAATTTCAACTTCCACTATATAGAGGATGTTCTGTCACTGAACAATTCTCCATTATGACATTATCTACATTGCATGTATCCAAATGAGCTTGAAGTTAAGAATACTACTGATACTCACAAGTCTGCTTCTTACCCTGACCTTCACATTGAAATCAACTACGGAGAAAAATTAATAACAAAACTTTACGACAAACATGATGACTTTTCCAATAGTCAACTTCCCGTTTATCAGTAGCAATATTCCAATATCACCATCGTATGGAGTTTATATTTCACGCCTCATACGTTGTTTTATAGCTTGTTGCCAATACAGTGATCTTCAGGACAGAGCACAGCTGCTGATGCAAAAGCTACTCAAACAAGGATACGTGGCTCGTAAGTTGAAGTCATCGCTACAGAAATTCTACGGTCGTCATCACGATCTAGTTGACCGGAATGGAATATCCATTTTTCAAATGACAATGGAAGTTTTACTTTTTAGGTAGATTTTCCCCCTGTATAACTGCCAAGACATTGACCAGGCTTGACTCAGGCGCGGATCCAGAGACTCTTGACGGGGGGGGGGGGGGGCTCAGTTTATGTGAAAGGAGTGATTGTTGCTTAACGCCAACTCCGCATTTTTTCAGCTAACTCATGGCGAGAATAAGTTAAATATCAATGAAATGATGATGAGGTCCACTTTGTAATAGACCAACACACTTATTTGGATTTTTATAGTGCTAACTCACTGAAATAACAGTCCGCGGAAAGACATGTCGCCCCACTCGGACACATTACAGTATCCTGGTTCCGAGCCAACCAGTCTTTATTCTTTCTCCTTAATGCTGCGTATACGTACGTACTTAGCGGAGAAGCAACAGATACCAATTTTATAGTCTTTGATTTGACCCGATTGGAGCTCGAACCCATGAGCTACGGCACTAGAGTGGAATACCACTGAGCCAATTCTGCATGCAAAGTATCTTTACATGGAAAGTCGGTTTAAAAAAAAAGATAAATCTTCTGTCTTTGGTAACATTGACATTAGATGAAACCGACTGAAGCCCCAAAGCGGCTCTGGGTGCTCATGGATAAAATTATAAAACCTAACTTAACGGGCACATACATAAAACATAATGGAGGTGTGCATGTCCACAGGATTTTGATTTTCTTGAAATATTCTCAAAATGACAGGTAGTTGGACTTAGTCATTTGTTTCATACTAGCTGCATAAAGGGAACATGGTTTGTCCGGCTAACCCCTCCTACAGTTTTAGAGCTACAGCTTTAATATTTTGCAGAATATTTATACACATAATGGAGGTGTGCATGTCTACAGGATTTAGATTTTCTTCAAATATTCTCAAAATGACAGGTAGTTGGACTTGGTCATTTTGTTCGTCCGTCCGGATATAGATACATGATTTGTCCGGCTATCTCCTCCTACAGTTTTGGAGCTACAGCTTTAATATTTTGCATGATGTTTATACACATAATGGAGGTGTGCATGTCCACAGGATTTTGATGGTCAGGCGGGGGCATCATTTGTGTCTTACAGACGCACTTCATTTTTAAAAAAAAAAATCACTCCTAACAAAACAAGTTTGTCCATAATTATCAAGTGCGGGGGCATAGACTGTACTTCTTTTCTAGTTTTTTGTAAAAATGTCGTAGACTTAGACTAAAACGTATTCTGAGAATGAGAGTGTGGAATGAGACTATGTTACGAACTTACGATTGCGAATATTGAAATATATGAGGTTATGAAGAGATTTGTAAAAAAACATAAATCCAGACTAATTTACAAGTAGAAAGCTGTTTTCTAAATCACAATTCATCAATGATTCCTTGCTTATGACACACCGTGGTGGAGTTAGTTTGAGTATCATTATTTGGAGAATTGGAGGTGGTAGCCAAGTTTCCTTTTGCCATGGAGCCCAAAAATTCTCTTGGTGGCCCTGTGGTTAGGGTTATGGTGTTTAACGCCACTTTTAACAATATTTCAGCTATATGGTGGCGGTCAATTTTATAGTTGGGGGAAACTTAAGTGCCCAGAGAAAAGCACCGACCGGCCGAAATCACTGACAAGACGAGCTTGAAGATGGTAAAGGGGTATTCAGAATCTGGACATCGAAGAAGGACAGACAACACAATGAACAAAAGATAACGGACATAAGGAAAAACAACGATCTACAAAAAACTACACAGAAAACTAAAGATCGAGCAACATGAACCTCTCTAAAAGCTGGGAGTGAACTCAGGTGCTCCAGAAGGGTAGGAAGTTCCTGCTCTACTAGTGACACCTGTCGTGTTACTCTAGTGATAAGTCATTTATAAACGAGGATAAAATAAAGGACTTGCAAGTGCTTACGACAAGTGGAACATATCCATGGTCATTTGTGACATAGACAAAATTTATCACATAATGTTGTATCGTCATGAGCAGAAATCAAATTAAAAAAAACGTTAGTGGTGATATGCACTGATTACACAGGTAGTTGTAAATCCAACTACGATATGATCACGACCACAAATGACAATACAGATATAAATAAACAATAAAAAAAAACAATCACAGATTTCCATTAATATATTATTTGTTGATGTTGGTTGAATTTCTTTCAATAATACTGAATTTCAAGTAATTCATCAGATGATTGGAAACAGTTGCCACTAGTTACGGACAAGCTTTATGATGTAAAGTTGTTTTGAGTATGGTACATGCAGCAATCAATTTCACAACTTAACTGGTGATGATTTGATGATTTTTGGTGTTTAACGCCACTTTCAGCAATATTTTAGCTATATCACGGCGACCAGTTTTAGTGGTGGAAGAGGCCGGAGTACCCGGAGAGAACCACCTACCATGAGCAAGCAACTGGTAAACTTTATCACTTGCGGCTGCGAGTCGAGTGCACCCTTTTTTGTAATTTACAAAGCCAGGCGCGAACCCACGCCGTATTGGTGATAGGCTTGTATGAGTCGTTAGGTAATCCAACTACATAACTCATTGAGCCACCCGGGCCCTAGCAACTTATTGGTCATAGGCACGTATTCCATATCATAAGATAACGGCCATGATGGCCTGTAGAAGGATTGAATTTATATTGTGGCAGTCAGTTTTATTGGTGGAGGAAACCAGAGGACCCGGAGAAACCACCGTCCTGTTGCAAGTCATTGACAAATTCTATCACATAATGCTGTATCAAGTACACCTCGCCTGAATGGGATTCGAACTCACAACTTCAATGGTGATAGGCACTGATTGCATATGTAGTTTTAAATCCCAACTACCATACGATCATGACCACGACGATACCGGCAGAAAAATAATGTAATTACTAGTCAACTTATTCACACTCTAAATTAGCATCTTTCTCAATTATAATGAATATAAATTGACAGTTTTAAAATTATTATAGCTTTTCAAATTTCTCCTAAGTAAAGAATTTGTACACTTTAATTATAATGTAAATTAATTATTTATTCTTATTATTATGCATGTACATGATGTCCCTAATTATTGAGGGCTATGCCTGATGTGCAATCCCATTGGATATTGTATAATTAAATTGTACACTTAATTCAATAAAATAATTGAATTGAAAATTTAATTAATTTACTTGACCGGGTCAATGACCCTTTTGACCAGGTTATGAATAAACATTAAAATTGAATGAAAAATAAAAAATTTCCAATTTATGAAATTGGCATTTTTTTTTTTGCCACTTTCTGCCCACTTTATCTCCACAACTACAAAAAGGGAGGAAATTTGTCCATACTACCTACCATAAGCTCCTGACACAATCAATTCAAACAAACAAAAAATCTATACACATTGTAATTTGCACAATTTCTGAATTTAGACCTCTTTTCGAATTAAAATAGCAAAAATGATATAATGGACCACCAATAACCCACATAGATGAACATTTAGCACAAAAAATTACATTAAAATTGGATGAAAAAAAAATTAAAAATTACATTTTGAAATTCCCCCTTTTGCCCCTTTTATGTCAAAAACCATAATAGTTACATAACACTATACATTTTTCTGATAGGGATTTTCCTGACAAATTCATTAAAAAAACTTCATCAAAATAGAATTTGCTATGATTATATATAGATGAACAACAAAAGTAATTTATACCCATATAAGGCATATTAAAAAAAACTCTATTAGGCACTTTTTACTGTAATTACCTCAGGATAACATTTTTGTGAAAATAATGTTACCAATGTTAAAACTGTAAACTATGGCTTCCATGAATTATTTTCGATTCTAGTAGGGAAAATCTAACTTATTTTTGGAAGTGTAAGTTAGTAATGGAAATGCATGTCATAACAAAAAGTCAAAATTCACTAACCTTCACTGAAAGTTAAATGAAGTTTTGGAATAGTAAAGAATGGATAATTACGCACTTATCTTATTATATATTCAAACATATATTAAAAAAACAACCTTATCTATAATTGATAATTTTCAGTAAAAGAAAAAAAAAATCATAATATTACCTATAAGTGCTAATTTAAGCAATGTAGAAGTTTAAAATTTCTGAATAACGATAATAAATTAATTTTGTTATTCTCATATGTGCAGAAAAGAAGTTTTCAAAAGTGTGCACATGCAGATGATTTGAACCAAGAAAACTATTCCTGTACAATAACCATTAATATTGAAATGATTCTTTTTTGTCCTTTTTCTTTAGGCCATTGTGTTGTCTGTCCTCGATTTACGTATTATGATTACAGCTTTGGCATCTTCAAACTCTTCTTGTCTATGTTATGAGTGCTATTTATTCATTATTGATGATCTTCTTTAGAAATGTGATAGTTTTATATGTATACAACTGTACATGTTTTTTTCATTTATATTCTGAGGTGCATAATTTAAGAGAATAACATTTTTAAAGTTGTTTTTCACATCAAAGTTTATGAATTCTTTAATAGGATAAGAAGGGTTTGAAGATACCAAAGGGGTAATCAGAATCCGTCATAAGCATATGACTTGGTGCTAATTGAATATGAATGAGTACATTGTAATATCCCCTGCTAACAAATATCATCAATGAACAATAAGTTTAATAAATTTTATATATTGTAATAGCTAGTCGAACAAACCGTGCATTCTGTGTAGTTAGTTCGACTTGTCTAGAAATTTCAGTTTATAAATTCATTGAAAATGTATTCAAACTCATAAATACTATCATTACAGAAATAGAAATAGACATCCCATAGGTTCATACATTGGCTACGTTTTCAGACGTTTTTATATATATAGGGAGCGGATGTGGTCGAGTGGTCTAGGGCGCTGGACCTAAGGCTAAGCAAATGGTGTTGCAGTGTATCAATGGTGCGAGTTTAAATCCCGTCGAGGGAAGAACAAAAATTTGACAGCTCATAAATCTAATTCTAACACTGTTTGGTTTAATTTTCAGACGAAATTGATATATATATATATATATATCCCTTTCGCAAGCACATAAGTTTTGGCGGGGTCGATGTTGCTTATCTTTTTAGTTTTTTTGAGTTATTTTGTGTATTTGCGTTCTTAGTTTCGTGTTGTAATGTCCGTTACGATTTCTGCATTAAAAACGATGTTTGGTTCGTCTTTACCTCCAGTTCATTGTAGGAGGGCTCATGTCTTATTGCGTTTTTTGTGTATGCTTGTGTATAGTGATGTCCAACATTTTATTCTATCAAATGTCTTTACTTTCTGAGTTCTGTGCTGTAATTGTCTTCTACAATTTCCGCATAAAAACTACGCTAGGTTCCTTTTTACCTCCAGTTGTTTGTAGAAGGGATCATGTCTTGGTTCCTTTTTACCTCCAGTTGTTTGTAGGAGGGATAATGTCTTGGTTCCTTTTTACCCCCAGTTGTTTGTACGAGGGATCATGTCTTGGTTCCTTTTTACCCCCAGTTGTTTGTACGAGGGATCATGTCTTGGTTCCTTTTTACCCTCAGTTGTTTGTAGGAGGGATCATGTCTTGGTTCTTTTTTACCCCCAGTTATTTGTAGGAGGGATCATGTCTTGGTTCCTATTTACCCTCAGTTGTTTGTAGGAGGGATCATGTCTTGGTTCCTTTTTACCCTCAGTTGTTTGTAGGAGGGATCATGTCTTGGTTCCTTTTTATCCCCAGTTATTTGTAAGAGGGATGATGTCTTGGTTCCTTTTTACCCTCAGTTATTTGTAGGAGGGATCATGTCTTGGTTCCTTTTTACCCCCAGTTATTTGTAAGAGGGATGATGTCTTGGTTCCTTTTTTCCCTCAGTTATTTGTAGGAGGGATGATGTCTTGGTTCCTTTTTACCCTCAGTTATTTGTAGGAGGGATGATGTCTTGGTTCCTTTTTACCCTCAGTTATTTGTAGGAGGGATCATGTCTTGGTTCCTTTTTACCCTCAGTTGTTTGTAGGAGGGATCATGTCTTGGTTCCTTTTTACCCTCAGTTGTTTGTAGGAGGGATCATGTCTTGGTTCCTTTTTACCCTCAGTTGTTTGTAGGAGGGATCATGTCTTGGTTCCTTTTTACCCTCAGTTGTTTGTAGGAGGGATCATGTCTTGGTTCCTTTTTACCCTCAGTTGTTTGTAGGAGGGATCATGTCTTGGTTCCTTTTCATCCTCAGTTGTTTGTAGGAGGGATGATGTCTTGGATCCTTTTTACCCTCAGTTGTTTGTTGGAGGGATCATGTCTTGGTTCCTTTTTACCCCCAGTTATTTGTAGGAGGGATCATGTCTTGGTTCCTTTTTACCCTCAGTTGTTTGTAGGAGGGATGATGTCTTGGTTCCTTTTTACCCCCAGTTATTTGTAGGAGGGATCATGTCTTGGTTCCTTTTTACACCCCAGTTATTTGTAAGAGGGATGATGTCTTGGTTCCTTTTTACCCTCAGTTGTTTGTAGGAGGGATCATGTCTTGGTTCCTTTTTACCTCCAGTTATTTGTAGGAGGGATCATGTCTTGGTTCCTTTTTACCTCCAGTTGTTTGTAGGAGGGATGATGTCTTGGTTCCTTTTTTACCCCCAGTTATTTGTAGGAGGGATCATGTCTTGGTTCCTTTTTACCCTCAGTTATTTGTAGGAGGGATCATGTCTTGGTTCCTTTTTACCCTCAGTTGTTTGTAGGAGGGATCATGTCTTGGTTCCTTTTTACCTCCAGTTATTTGTAGGAGGGATCATGTCTTGGTTCCTTTTTACCCTCAGTTGTTTGTAGGAGGGATCATGTCTTGGTTCCTTTTTACCCCCAGTTATTTGTAGGAGGGATGATGTCTTGGTTCCTTTTTACCCCAGTTATTTGTAAGAGGGATGATGTCTTGGTTCCTTTTTACCCTCAGTTGTTTGTAGGAGGGATCATGTCTTGGTTCCTTTTTACCTCCAGTTATTTGTAGGAGGGATCATGTCTTGGGTCCTTTTTACCCTCAGTTGTTTGTAGGAGGGATGATGTCTTGGTTCCTTTTTACCCCCAGTTATTTGTAGGAGGGATCATGTCTTGGTTCCTTTTTACCCTCAGTTATTTGTAGGAGGGATCATGTCTTGGTTCCTTTTTACCCCCAGTTGTTTGTACGAGGGATCATGTCTTGGTTCCTTTTTACCTCCAGTTATTTGTAGGAGGGATCATGTCTTGGTTCCTTTTTACCCTCAGTTGTTTGTAGGAGGGATCATGTCTTGGTTCCTTTTTACCCTCAGTTATTTGTAGGAGGGATCATGTCTTGGTTCCTATTTACCCTCAGTTGTTTGTAGGAGGGATCATGTCTTGGTTCCTTTTTACCCTCAGTTGTTTGTAGGAGGGATCATGTCTTGGTTCCTTTTTATCCCCAGTTATTTGTAAGAGGGATGATGTCTTGGTTCCTTTTTACCCTCAGTTATTTGTAGGAGGGATCATGTCTTGGTTCCTTTTTACCCTCAGTTATTTGTAAGAGGGATGATGTCTTGGTTCCTTTTTACCCTCAGTTATTTGTAGGAGGGATCATGTCTTGGTTCCTTTTTACCCTCAGTTGTTTGTAGGAGGGATCATGTCTTGGTTCCTTTTTACCCTCAGTTGTTTGTAGGAGGGATCATGTCTTGGTTCCTTTTTACCCTCAGTTGTTTGTAGGAGGGATCATGTCTTGGTTCCTTTTTACCCTCAGTTGTTTGCAGGAGGGATCATGTCTTGGTTCCTTTTCACCCCCAGTTGTTTGTAGGAGGGATGATGTCTTGGTTCCTTTTTACCCTCAGTTGTTTGTAAGAGGGATCATGTCTTGGTTCCTTTTTACCCCCAGTTATTTGTAGGAGGGATGATGTCTTGGTTCCTTTTTACCCCAGTTATTTGTAGGAGGGATGATGTCTTGGTTCCTTTTTACCCCCAGTTATTTGTAAGAGGGATGATGTCTTGGTTCCTTTTTACCCTCAGTTGTTTGTAGGAGGGATCATGTCTTGTTTCCTTTTTACCTCCAGTTATTTGTAGGAGGGATCATGTCTTGGTTCCTTTTTACCCTCAGTTGTTTGTAGGAGGGATCATGTCTTGGTTCCTTTTTACCCCCAGTTATTTGTAGGAGGGATCATGTCTTGGTTCCTTTTTACCCTCAGTTATTTGTAGGAGGGATCATATCTTGGTTCCTTTTTACCCTCAGTTGTTTGTAGGAGGGATCATGTCATAGTTCCTTTTTACCTCCAGTTATTTGTAGGAGGGATCATGTCTTGGTTCCTTTTTACCCTCAGTTGTTTGTAGGAGGGATCATGTCTTGGTTCCTTTTTACCCCCAGTTGTTTGTAAGAGGGATCATGTCTTGGTTCCTTTTCACCCTCAGTTATTTGTAGGAGGGATGATGTCTTGGTTCCTTTTTACCTCCAGTTGTTTGTAGGAGGGATAATGTCTTGGTTCCTTTTTACCCCCAGTTGTTTGTACGAGGGATCATGTCTTGGTTCCTTTTTACCCCCCGTTATTTGTAGGAGGGATCATGTCTTGGTTCCTTTTTACCCTCAGTTATTTGTAGGAGGGATCATGTCTTGGTTCCTTTTTACCCTCAGTTATTTGTAGGAGGGATCATGTCTTGGTTCCTTTTTACCCCCAGTTGTTTGTAGGAGGGATCATGTCTTGGTTCCTTTTTACCCTCAGTTATTTGTAGGAGGGATGATGTCTTGGTTCCTTTTTACCCTCAGTTATTTGTAGGAGGGATGATGTCTTGGTTCCTTTTTACCCCCAGTTATTTGTAGGAGGGATCATGTCTTGGTTCCTTTTTACCCTCAGTTGTTTGTAGGAGGGATCATGTCTTGGTTCCTTTTTACCCTCAGTTGTTTGTAGGAGGGATCATGTCTTGGTTCCTTTTTACCCTCAGTTGTTTGTAGGAGGGATCATGTCTTGGTTCCTTTTTACCCTCAGTTGTTTGTAGGAGGGATCATGTCTTGGTTCCTTTTTACCCTCAGTTGTTTGTAGGAGGGATCATGTCTTGGTTCCTTTTCACCCTGTTGTTTGTAGGAGGGATGATGTCTTGGATCCTTTTTACCCTCAGTTGTTTGTAGGAGGGATCATGTCTTGGTTCCTTTTTACCTCCAGTTATTTGTAGGAGGGATCATGTCTTGGTTCCTTTTTACCCTCAGTTGTTTGTAGGAGGGATCATGTCTTGGTTCCTTTTTACCTCCAGTTATTTGTAGGAGGGATCATGTCTTGGTTCCTTTTTACCCTCAGTTGTTTATAGGAGGGATGATGTCTTGGTTCCTTTTTACCCCCAGTTATTTGTAGGAGGGATGATGTCTTGGTTCCTTTTTACCCCCAGTTATTTGTAAGAGGGATGATGTCTTGGTTCCTTTTTACCCTCAGTTGTTTGTAGGAGGGATCATGTCTTGGTTCCTTTTTACCTCCAGTTATTTGTAGGAGGGATCATGTCTTGGTTCCTTTTTACCCTCAGTTGTTTGTAGGAGGGATGATGTCTTGGTTCCTTTTTACCCCCAGTTATTTGTAGGAGGGATCATGTCTTGGTTCCTTTTTACCTCCAGTTATTTGTAGGAGGGATCATGTCTTGGTTCCTTTTTACCCTCAGTTGTTTGTAGGAGGGATCATGTCTTGGTTCCTTTTTACCTCGTTATTTGTAGGAGGGATCATGTCTTGGTTCCTTTTTACCCTCAGTTGTTTGTAGGAGGGATGATGTCTTGGTTCCTTTTTACCCCCAGTTATTTGTAGGAGGGATGATGTCTTGGTTCCTTTTTACCCCCAGTTATTTGTAAGAGGGATGATGTCTTGGTTCCTTTTTGCCCTCAGTTGTTTGTAGGAGGGATCATGTCTTGGTTCCTTTCTACCCCCAGTTATTTGTAGGAGGGATCATGTCTTGGGTCCTTTTTACCCCCAGTTATTTGTAGGAGGGATCATGTCTTGGTTCCTTTTTACCCTCAGTTATTTGTAGGAGGGATCATGTCTTGGTTCCTTTTTACACTCAGTTGTTTGTAGGAGGGATCATGTCTTGGTTCCTTTTTACCTCCAGTTATTTGTAGGAGGGATCATGTCTTGGTTCCTTTTTACCCTCAGTTGTTTGTAGGAGGGATCATGTCTTGGTTCCTTTTTACCCCCAGTTATTTGTAGGAGGGATCATGTCTTGGTTCCTTTTTACCCTGTTATTTGTAAGAGGGATCATGTCTTGGTTCCTTTTTACCCTCAGTTGTTTGTAGGAGGGATCATGTCTTGGTTCCTTTTTACCTCCAGTTATTTGTAGGAGGGATCATGTCTTGGTTCCTTTTTACCCTCAGTTATTTGTAGGAGGGATCATGTCTTGGTTCCTTTTTACCCCCAGTTATTTGTAGGAGGGATCATGTCTTGGTTCCCTTTTACCCCCAGTTGTTTGTAGGAGGGATCATGTCTTGGTTCCTTTTTACCCTCAGTTGTTTGTAGGAGGGATCATGTCTTGGTTCCTTTTTACCCCCAGTTGTTTGTAAGAGGGATCATGTCTTGGTTCCTTTTCACCCCAGTTATTTGTAGGAGGGATGATGTCTTGGTTCCTTTTTACCTCCAGTTGTTTGTAGGAGGGATAATGTCTTGGTTCCTTTTTACCCCCAGTTGTTTGTACGAGGGATCATGTCTTGGTTCCTTTTTACCCCCAGTTATTTGTAGGAGGGATCATGTCTTGGTTCCCTTTTACCCCCAGTTGTTTGTAGGAGGGATCATGTCTTGGTTCCTTTTTACCCTCAGTTGTTTGTAGGAGGGATCATGTCTTGGTTCCTTTTTACCCCCAGTTGTTTGTAAGAGGGATCATGTCTTGGTTCCTTTTCACCCCAGTTATTTGTAGGAGGGATGATGTCTTGGTTCCTTTTTACCTCCAGTTGTTTGTAGGAGGGATAATGTCTTGGTTCCTTTTTACCCCCAGTTGTTTGTACGAGGGATCATGTCTTGGTTCCTTTTTACCCCCAGTTATTTGTAGGAGGGATCATGTCTTGGTTCCTTTTTACCTCCAGTTATTTGTAGGAGGGATCATGTCTTGGTTCCTTTTTACCCTCAGTTATTTGTAGGAGGGATCATGTCTTGGTTCCTTTTTACCCTCAGTTGTTTGTAGGAGGGATGATGTCTTGGTTCCTTTTTACCCCGTTATTTGTAAGAGGGATGATGTCTTGGTTCCTTTTTACCCTCAGTTGTTTGTAGGAGGGATCATGTCTTGGTTCCTTTTTACCCTCAGTTGTTTGTAGGAGGGATCATGTCTTGGTTCCTTTTTACCCTCAGTTGTTTGTAGGAGGGATCATGTCTTGGTTCCTTTTTACCCTCAGTTGTTTGTAGGAGGGATCATGTCTTGGTTCCTTTTTACCCCCAGTTGTTTGTAAGAGGGATCATGTCTTAGTTCCTTTTTACCTTTTGTTTTGTTTGTCTTCGTCTTGTGTACCCAATGTTTCCAGTTTCTCTGGATTGTCCATTCTTGTTTGCTCCTTCTAATTTCTCTAACGTTTACTTATATACATCAGCATTAGGTTAAAAGGTGGCTCAGAGATTGATAAGCATACTGGAAAATGTTTTAAATTACCATAACAAAAAATGGAGATAAAATAGCTTAAATAAAAGGGACAAAAGACAACCAATGGTCCAAAAACAAAACAATTTAGCAACAGTAACCTCACAGAAATGAACACAGTGGAATCCATCGTGCTACTCGTGTTAGAAATCTGTGGATAAGTCATATTCCGTGATTAATCATGAATGAGGAAAGAAGAACGGGATGGAGTGTGACTGTGTAAATAAAACATGATCGTGGTCATCTATGACACAGATATTCCAAATGAGTAACATAAACAATTAATATCATCGTCAGCCCTCTGATGTCTTTTTTGTAACACTACCACTATGCATTGGATGCGAGCCTTTGTCGAGTCAAACCAAAGAATATAAAATTAGTATTTGCTCATTCACCACAAAACATGCAGCTTTAAGGTGGTACCTAACACTACAGGGAGATAACTCTTTAAAATCAGTTGAACGTTTTGATCATATGATATTTGTATGCAGATTTCAAGCATCTCGGTGATCAAAACCACAGAGAGAAAAGCTGCTATGTGGCTAGTGAATTTATAGCTCTGAGTCTGTTGGTTGGAATTTGTTAAAATTTTGATATTTATTACAGTGGATATATTCAAACACACTGCCATAAAAATAAGAAAATTAAACGAGCAGATCAAATTTTACCTGAAGTGTATGTTACCACCTTAAGGAGTAGGACTAGTTGGCTTGGAATCGGTATAATGTGTCCAATTGAAGCGACATGTGTAATCACGGATTATAAAGATCTAACTAAGCGTGTTGATCTAGTACAAAGCGGACATCATTATCACTGTCAGCATCTCATTGAATGTAACTAGTTCTCGCCATGATGTAGCTGACTCTCATTTAGAGTTGAGTAACAATCACTCACTGTACTCTATCATTGAATGTAACTAGTTCTCGCCATGATGTTGCTGACTCTCATTTAGAGTTACTGTACTCTATCATTGAATGTAACTAGTTCTCGCCATGATGTAGCTGACTCTCATTTAGAGTTGAGTAACAATCACTCACTGTACTCTATCATTGAATGTAACTAGTTCTCGCTATGATGTAGCTGACTCTCATTTAGAGTTGAGCAACAATCACTCACTGTACTCTATGCATTGTAGTTCGAGTCTTGAATCATATTACAGGAAAATTGAAAATGTTGTTTTGAATTGCAACAAATATTATGGTTATGACAAGATCTTAAAATAACGTCAACCGGGGTAATACATGAAGGGTAGTTACATTTGAATCCGGCACTCTCAAACACGGATAACTCGAAGTCAGGCTGTGGTGTTATGGGTCATAAAACTGTCGAGTTCGAGTTTCGCACTCGTGCTAAAAAAACAACCAATCAGAACGTCATATCCAATAAATACAATATTTTGATTGGGCAATTTTAGAGCTCGAGTACGAAATATCGAAGTAACAAGTTTTATTATCGTGAGGTCAAGTCTGTCCGTGCCAGTTGATTGTTCAATTTATTTTAAATAAGCCAAATAATATGATGGAAAATCGTCAGTACTTTCTACTGCTGCTTTGAACGACTTCTGATAGTCTGTTATTATTGTGAGTTCATGTAATAAATAAAATCTCTTGCTTTGCAACATTTTCTTCTTGACACTTTATTTTATGTCTATCACATCTTTCATCTGGAAAAAAACAATCATATTAATATATTTTTTTATATTATTGTTAACGTCTATAGTATATATTATTGCTAAGAGCAACCAATATGTCTGTTTTGTTTTGATAATTAGGAAAAGAAAGATTAAACAGTGATGGTCAACAATTCCACCAACATCATTAAAACGAACATATTTGCTATGCTTGGTGGACGTGTTTTTCAACAGACAGTGGGCATACTTATGGGCACAAAATGTGCTCTTTTTCTCACCGACTTGTTCTTTTATTCGTATGAGGCAGACTTCATACAGGGGCTTTTCAAGAAAAACGTAAAGAAGCTAGCCCGATCCTTTAATTTCACGTTCCGCTTTATACCTTTTAGTAGATGATGTCCTTTCATTAAATAATTCTAGATTCTGTGATTTCGTTGATCGCATCTACATGTATCCCATTGAGCTTGAAATAAAGAATACCACAGATACAGATAGATCTGCTTTATACCTTGACCTACACCTCAAAATTTACATTAAGGAGCGGTTAAGAACGAAACTTTACGACAAAGTGATGATTTCAATCTTCCCATTGAGAACTTTCCATTTATACATATGTATGTAGCAACATTCTAGCAGCACTTGCATATGGAGTATATATCTCTCAGTTGATACGATATTCCAGAGCTTGTGGTTCCTATCAGGATTTCCTTGATAGAGGGTTGCTGCTAACAAGGACGATGCTGAATCAAGAGCTCCTCTTTCGAAGTGATGACTTCAACTGGCGAAAGTTTTACAGTCGCCACCATGACTTGGTTGACCGTTATGGAATATCCGTGTCACAAATGACCACGGATATGTTCCACTTGTCGTAAGCACTTCCCTGTCATTTCCTCATTCATGACTTATCACCGGGTTTGCAACTAGATTAACACGACGGGTGCCACTAGTTGAGCAGGAACTGCTTACCCTTCCAGAGCACCCGAGTTCATTCCTAGTTTTTAGTGAGGTTCGTGTTACTCGATCTTTATTTTTATGTGTATGTTATGTAGATCGTTGTTTGTCCTTTTGTACTTTTTCTTATGGCCACTGTGTTGTCTGTTATTCTTCAATATACGGATTCTGATTACCTCTTTGGTATCTTCAAACTCTTCTTAGATAAGTTTCTCTATACATGTATATGTCATTAATCTTATTTGTAATCGAGATAAAAACTTACATGATTTATATGTAGAACTGTTATAATATTGAGCATAAACAGCACAACGAATCCAATATACTGTACAAAATTTAAAAACTCCTACAAATATTGAAGGTTATAAAAATGTAAGTGATAATCGTCTAAAACATGGTTAAGGAATAAAATGGAAAAAACAATATCACACTGATTTCTTATGGTTCAACCGAATGTTTGTCGACTAAAAATGAGGTATGACAGAAGACGTTAATTGACAAAACTTAAAAGCTCAAAATATTAGAACCTTTAAATGTTGAAAAGTCTATATCAAGGCCATGGACTGGTAATTGACAATAAAACATCAGAAACTGCAATATATATTTATATATATATATACGTCTGAAAATTAAACCAAACAGTGTTAGAATTAGATTTTAGAGCTGTCAAATTTTTGTTCTTCCCTCGACGGGATTTGAACCCACACCATTGTTACACTGCAGCACCATTCGCTTAGCCTTACGTCCAGCGCCCTAGACCACTCGACTACATCCACTCCCTAAAAAAGGAGCTTCAATAGTCGTAGTGTTACCTTGTCTCGTAAGGCAAATCTAGGGATAGGCGTAAGACATGTGTATAAGCGTGTGTAGATGGTACATATATACTTAATATTATAATTTGACAGCAATCTAACTCAGCAATTTTTAATATATTGGATAGGATAATGAAGAATTATTCATTATACAGTCACAGGAAATAAAGTATATTATACAAACGTCTAGAAGCAAGTGACAACCATACAATATATCTGTCCCACTGGATCTCAAAGTTACTTTTAAAGGATACTAGGTTAATACTAAATATTATATACGTCTGAAAATTAAACCAAACAGTGTTAGAATTAGATTTTAGAGCTGTCAAATTTTTGTTCTTCCCTCGAACATATATATATACATGAATACCGATTTTTTTTTAAAACTGAAATGAAAATACGTTCTATATTTGACTTTGCTCTTATCTATATTATGATTGCAACTGCAATATCGAGCTCTATTATAAAAGGTTTGATAGAAAAATTTGGAACGTTTGGTTCAAGGTGGAAAAAGAAAAATGAAATTATACTACATGTATGGAAATACCTTTGACAATTGAACATGAAATTATTTTCAATTCGGCATTGAGATGGTTCATCAGATATATTTTTATAGAAATGTACAGTTCCTATATTAGGTAATTATTATTAACACTAAGATTTCCTCCATCACGCATAGGTAACCGCAGCCGATTATTTGGCTTGAGTGTTTAGGCCCTTTGGTTGTCGTGCTCATGCAGACTCTTACTTTATTTCTTTTTTGCATGTTTTGGCTTTGAGTGTACCTGCTGGTGGTTATTGACTTTGAGTGTACCTGCTGGTGGTTATTGACTTAGTGTACCTGCTGGTGGTTATTGACTTTGAGTGTACCTGCTGGTGGTTATTGACTTAGTGTACCTGCTGGTGGTTATTGACTTAGTGTACCTGCTGGTGGTTATTGACTTTGAGTGTCCCTGCTGGTGGTTATTGACTTTGAGTGTACCTGCTGGTGGTTATTGACTTTGAGTGTACCTGCTGGTGGTTATTGACTTTGAGTGTACCTGCTGGTGGTTATTGACTTAGTGTACCTGCTGGTGGTTATTGACTTAGTGTACCTGCTGGTGGTTATTGACTTTGAGTGTACCTGCTGGTGGTTATTGACTTTGAGTGTACCTGCTGGTGGTTATTGACTTTGAGTGTACCTGCTGGTGGTTATTGACTTTGAGTGTACCTGCTGGTGGTTATTGACTTTGAGTGTACCTGCTGGTGGTTATTGACTTAGTGTACCTGCTGGTGGTTATTGACTTTGAGTGTACCTACTAGTGGTTATTGACTTAGTGTACCTGCTGGTGGTTATTGACTTTGAGTGTATCTGCTGGTGGTTATTGACTTAGTGTACCTGCTGGTGGTTATTGACTTTGAGTGTACCTGCTGGTGGTTATTGACTTTGAGTGTACCTGCTGGTGGTTATTGACTTTGAGTGTACCTGCTGGTGGTTATTGACTTAGTGTACCTGCTGGTGGTTATTGACTTAGTGTACCTACTGGTGGTTATTGACTTTGAGTGTACCTGCTGGTGGTTATTGACTTTGAGTGTACCTGCTGGTAGTTATTGACTTAGTGTACCTGCTGGTGGTTATTGACTTTGAGTGTACCTGCTGGTGGTTATAGACTTTGAGTGTACCTGCTGGTGGTTATTGACTTTAAGTGTACCTGCTGGTGGTTATTGACTTAGTGTACCTGCTGGTGGTTATTGACTTTGAGTGTACCTGCTGGTGGTTATTGACTTTGAGTGTACCTGCTGGTGGTTATTGACTTAGTGTACCTGCTGGTGGTTATTGACTTTGAGTGTACCTGCTGGTGGTTATTGACTTAGTGTACCTGCTGGTGGTTATTGACTTAGTGTACCTGCTGGTGGTTATTGACTTTGAGTGTCCCTGCTGGTGGTTATTGACTTTGAGTGTACCTGCTGGTGGTTATTGACTTTGAGTGTACCTGCTGGTGGTTATTGACTTTGAGTGTACCTGCTGGTGGTTATTGACTTAGTGTACCTGCTGGTGGTTATTGACTTAGTGTGCCTGCTGGTGGTTATTGACTTTGAGTGTCCCTGATGGTGGTTATTGACTTTGAGTGTACCTGCTGGTGGTTATTGACTTTGAGTGTACCTGCTGGTGGTTATTGACTTTGAGTGTACCTGCTGGTGGTTATTGACTTTGAGTGTACCTGCTGGTGGTTATTGACTTAGTGTACCTGCTGGTGGTTATTGACTTTGAGTGTACCTACTGGTGGTTATTGGCTTAGTGTACCTGCTGGTGGTTATTGACTTTGAGTGTATCTGCTGGTGGTTATTGACTTAGTGTACCTGCTGGTGGTTATTGACTTTGAGTGTACCTGCTGGTGGTTATTGACTTTGAGTGTACCTGCTGGTGGTTATTGACTTTGAGTGTACCTGCTGGTGGTTATTGACTTAGTGTACCTGCTGGTGGTTATTGACTTAGTGTACCTACTGGTGGTTATTGACTTTGAGTGTACCTGCTGGTGGTTATTGACTTTGAGTGTACCTGCTGGTGGTTATTGACTTAGTGTACCTGCTGGTGGTTATTGACTTTGAGTGTACCTGCTGGTGGTTATAGACTTTGAGTGTACCTGCTGGTGGTTATTGACTTTAAGTGTACCTGCTGGTGGTTATTGACTTAGTGTACCTGCTGGTGGTTATTGACTTTGAGTGTACCTGCTGGTGGTTATTGACTTTAAGTGTACCTGCTGGTGGTTATTGACTTAGTGTACCTGCTGGTGGTTATTGACTTTGAGTGTACCTGCTGGTGGTTATTGACTTTGAGTGTACCTGCTGGTGGTTATTGACTTAGTGTACCTGCTGGTGGTTATTGACTTTGAGTGTACCTGCTGGTGGTTATTGACTTTGAGTGTACCTGCTGGTGGTTATTGACTTAGTGTACCTGCTGGTGGTTATTGACTTTGAGTGTACCTGCTGGTGGTTATTGACTTGAGTGTACCTGCTGGTGGTTATTGACTTTGAGTGTACCTGTTGGTGGTTATTGACTTAGTGTACCTGCTGGTGGTTATTGACTTTGAGTGTACCTGCTGGTGGTTATTGACTTTGAGTGTACCTGCTGGTGGTTATTGACTTTGAGTGTACCTGCTGGTGGTTATTGACTTAGTGTACCTACTGGTGGTTATTGACTTTGAGTGTACCTGCTGGTGGTTATTGACTTAGTGTACCTGCTGGTGGTTATTGACTTTGAGTGTACCTGCTGGTGGTTATTGACTTTGAGTGTACCTGCTGGTGGTTATTGACTCTGAGTGTACCTGCTGGTGGTTATTGACTTTGAGTGTACCTGCTGGTGGTTATTGACTTTGAGTGTACCTACTGGTGGTTATTGACTTAGTGTACCTGCTGGTGGTTATTGACTTTGAGTGTACCTGCTGGTGGTTATTGACTTAGTGTACCTGCTGGTGGTTATTGACTTTGAGTGTACCTGCTGGTGGTTATTGACTTTGAGTGTACCTGCTGGTGGTTATTGACTTAGTGTACCTGCTGGTGGTTATTGACTCTGAGTGTACCTGCTGGTGGTTATTGACTTTGAGTGTACCTGCTGGTGGTTATTGACTTAGTGTACCTGCTTGTGGTTATTGACTTTGAGTGTACCTGCTGGTGGTTATTGACTTTGAGTGTCCCTGCTGGTGGTTATTGACTTTGAGTGTACCTGCTGGTGTTTATTGGCTTTGAGTGTACTTGCTGGTGACTATTGACTTTGAGTGTACCTGCTGGTGGTTATTGACTTGAGTGTATCGGCTGGTGGTTATTGACTTTGAGTGTACCTGCTGGTGGTTATTGACTTTGAGTGTACCTGCTGGTGGTTATTGACTTTGAGTGTACCTGCTGGTGGTTATTGACTTTGAGTGTACCTGCTGGTGGCTATTGACTTTGAGTGTACCTGCTGGTGGTTATTGATTTTGAGTGTACCTGCTGGTGGCTATTGACTTTGAGTGTACCTGCTGGTGGTTATTGACTTTTGAGTGTATCGGCTGGTGGTTATTGACTTGAGTGTATCGGCTGGTGGTTATTGACTTTGAGTGTACCTGCTGGTGGTTATTGACTTTGAGTGTACCTGCTGGTGGTTATTGACTCTGAGTGTACCTGCTGGTGGTTATTGACTGAGTGTACCTGCTGGTGGTTATTGACTCTGAGTGTACCTGCTGGTGGTTATTGACTCTGAGTGTACCTGCTGGTGGTTATTGACTCTTGAGTGTACCTGCTGGTGGTTATTGACTTTGAGTGTACCTGCTGGTGGTTATTGCCTTTGAGTGTACCTGCTGGTGGTTATTGACTCTGAGTGTACCTGCTGGTGGTTATTGACTCTGAGTGTACCTGCTGGTGGTTATTGACTCTGAGTGTACCTGCTGGTGGTTATTGACTCTTGAGTGTACCTGCTGGTGGTTATTGACTTTGAGTGTACCTGCTGGTGGTTATTGCCTTTGAGTGTACCTGCTGGTGGTTATTGACTGAGTGTACCTGCTGGTGGTTATTGACTCTGAGTGTACCTGCTGGTGGTTATTGACTCTGAGTGTACCCGCTGGTGGTTATTGACTCTTGAGTGTACCTGCTGGTGGTTATTGACTTTGAGTGTACCTGCTGGTGGTTATTGACTCTGAGTGTACCCGCTGGTGGTTATTGACTCTTGAGTGTACCTGCTGGTGGTTATTGACTTTGAGTGTACCTGCTGGTGGTTGTTCCGGATGCTCGTCGTGTGTACTAAAATTGATATCCATGTTTTTATTAATACAAAATATTCCATGCAGAATTACAGCTACTTCAAACGATATAAGAATGATTAAAACATACCCAAATTTTGTCCATGAATATCACAACCATATAAACCTGTAGTAATGACAAACCACAAAATAGTTTCCATAGATACATTACACACCACGTGGTCAAAGAATGCAACATGGACGTCTGCAACGCCTAAAACATCAAACAACAATATTTTTGGTTGTTTTAAAGTGATAAAAAAAAACATATATGGAAAACAGCAACAACAAAAAAACTAAAAAAAAAGCCAAATATACCAGTGTCGGAACATTCCAAAATCAAATATACCACAGTGTCGGAACATTCCAAAATCAAATATACCACAGTGTCGGAACATTCCAAAAACAAATATACCACAGTGTCGGAACATTCCAAAAACAAATATACCACAGTGTCGGAACATTCCAAAAACAAATATACCAGTGTCGGAACATTCCAAAAACAAATATACCATAGTCATTCCAAAAACAAATATACCACAGTGTCGGAACATTCCAAAATCAAATATACCACAGTGTCGGAACATTCCAAAATCAAATATACCACAGTGTCGGAACATTCCAAAAACAAATATCAAAATCGTAGAGAGAGGCAAAACTGTTACTCACAACACACGAATATATGACCGCTACCCACAACACACAAATATATGACCGCTACTCACATCACACGAATATATGACCGCTACTCACATTACACGAATACATGACCGCTACTCACATCACACGAATATATGACCGCTACTCACATCACACGAATATATGACCGCTACTCACAACACACGAATATATGATCGCTACTCACAACACACGAATATATGACCGCTACTCACAACACACGAATATATGACCGCTACTCACAACACACGATTACATGACTGCTACTCACAACACACGAATACATGACCGCTACTCACAACACACGAATATATGACCGCTACTCACAACACACGAATATATGACCGCTACTCACAACACACGAATACATGACCGCTACTGACAACACACGAATATATGACCGCTACTCACAACACACGAATATATGAATGCTACTCCCAACACACGAATATATGAATGCTACTCACAACACACGAATACATGACTGCTACTCACAACACACGAATACATAACCGCTACTGACAACACACGAATACATGACAGCTACTGACAACACACGAATATATGACCGCTACTCACAACACACGAATACATGACTGCTACTCACAACACACGAATATATGAATGCTACTCACAACACACGAATACATGACTGCTACTCACAACACACGAATACATGACCGCTACTCACAACACACGAATACATGACCGCTACTCACAACACACGAATATATGACCGCTACTCACAACACACGAATACTTGTCCGCTACTCACAACACACGAATACATGACCACTACTCACAACACACGAATATATGACCGCTACTCACAACACACGATTACATGACTGCTACTCACAACACACGAATACATGACCGCTACTCACAACACACGAAGATATGACCGCTACTCACAACACACGAATACATGACCGCTACTGACAACACACGAATACATGACCGCTACTCACAACACACGAATATATGAATGCTACTCACAACACACGAATACATGACTGCTACTCACAACACACAAATACATGACCACTACTCACAACACACGAATACATGATCGCTACTCACAACACACAAATACATGACCACTACTCACAACACACGAATATAGGACCGCTACTCACAACACACGAATACATGACCGCTACTTACAACACACGAATACATGACCGCTACTCACAACACACGAATATATGACCGCTACTCACAACACACGAATACATGACCGCTCACTTTTCCGGATTGGGGTGAAACTAGTTGTATGGACCAAAACCTCCCCTCTTAGTGACAATGATGTGGTCGTGCAAGTTATTGTTGTTGAACACAAGCTGATTAATTTGTCAGCTAAATCAGGGCGAGAAAATGTTACTTTTTGAAAAGCGGAAGATATTATCTGTTTTGTACTGAAATAATACGCAGAGCTGATTTGTTAAGTAATAGCTCACTGAAACAACAGTCTACAACTAAACATTTAGCTTAACACGGATACACTATTCTGATTCTGAACAAACATGGCTTTGTGATCTACAGAACAATAGAGTACAGCTCCTCGTCATGCTATGTTCTGTTTCACACTCATATCAGGGTATGAGTAATGGTCATTATTGAAGATCCTACTTTGACTTTGAAACGTAGAAAAACAGTAAAAGCGCTGTCCTTCATCATCATTTACATCCATATGTTTTCTTGTCAATTGTGTTGGTGCCCTCTTGTGTTCTTGGTTTGTTGAAGGATTATATTGCCATACAAAATTATTTATGAATAAATATTCCCACATCATTTCAAGCGCCTCTATTAAGAAAAGTTTGAAGATATCAAAGAGGTAATCAGAAGCCTTAAATCTAAGATACCAAAGAGGTCATCAGAAGCCGAAAATCTAAGATACCAAAGAGGTAATCAGAAGCCGTAAATCTAAGATACCAAAGAGGTAATCAGAAGCCGAAAATCTAAGATACCAAAGAGGTAATCGGAAGCCGTAAATCTAAGATACCAAAGAGGTAATCAGAAGCCGTAAATCTAAGATACCAAAGAGGTAATCAGAAGCCGAAAATCTAAGATACCAAAGAGGTAATCAGAAGCCGTAAATCTAAGATACCAAAGAGGTAATCAGAAGCCGAAAATCTAAGATACCAAAGAGGTAATCAGAAGCCGTAAATCTAAGATACCAAAGAGGTAATCAGAAGCCGTAAATCTAAGATACCAAAGAGGTAATCAGAAGCCGAAAATCTAAGATACCAAAGAGGTAATCAGAAGCCGTAAATCGGAGGACAGACAATACAATGGTTTTCTGTGTAGTGCTTTGCATATCGTTGTTTGTTCTGTTGTCTCTTTTTGTTTTGGTCATTGTATTTTCTGTCTGTCGATTTACGGTCTCTGATTATCTCTTAGGTAACTTCTTTTCTACTTACAGTTTGTGTCTTATTTTTAAGGTCAGTCTGTAGAACATATTCCATTCCTTCTATTCTTTTGTCCCAGCTCGCAGATGCAACAGCTATTTGAAATCCATAGCACCAACATATCCATAGCAACGGTCTTATATTATTTTCTGGTAAATAAACCTTTTCGTAATTGTCATTGTTGTTTTCGATATCTGGTGGCAAATTTGTTTTCCTAACTTTATTGTTCCCAAGCCTCGTTTTAAATAAGAAAAACAAAACTCCCAGTGATATCCCAACACCACCGATTGCGTCGCTTATAGCATCAACAAAATAGCCTTGTGTTGCTTTATGTGATTTATAAACTGGTTCATATGAATGGCTACGATGTATTACACCATCTAGACTGTCTAGCCATGTTTTGATCTCGAACATAATCACTCCAATTCTTCTGTCTTTTAAATTTCCAGATGCAATATATTTAGAAGCAATTAGCGCAATAATCATATGAATCATTGACACCATATTTGGAGTAACGGAAGGAAACTTTTTACTAAAGCCGTCCAAAGATCAAAATATTCTGCCGTCAAAACCATCACATAGTTATTGGTTTGGTCACTCATAAGTAATTTTATTGTCATTGGACGAAATATCGAGAAAGTTCCGTTTTGTGATTGGTCAATCAATGTTATGTTCTGTAGAGTAATGTACGTAACGATATCCATAATAAAGTAATAACTAAATATAACGGAAAATGTGAAATATACGTTACACGACAACATAACGGAAATGATGTCTCTTTTCTGAAAATATAGTATATAAATTATAAATAAACCAAGAAATAATTCTTACTTAAGCAACAGATTCTAATTCAGAAAAGTTCAAGATACCAAAGAGATAATCAAAGCCAAAGAAGGATAGACAATACAATGGCCAAAAGAAAAACAACGGTATACAACAAACTACACAGAAAACTAAAGATTGAACAATGATAATCCCATTTAAAAATTAGAGTTATGTCATATTTTCTGGTTTTAAAAGCGATATTCTTGCATAAATCCACTGATATCACCATGCCAGTGTTTTCCACATGTGAGCAAATTTCCAACCCTGACATAACTGGATAGTAGCGTTAAATAAAGAACGCTCTAGTCTTGAACTTTATACATAATATATTTATAGATCGTCCTGAGATAGAAACTTCTTTCCAAATTGTTAGCAGCTATTCCATCAGCGGTCAAAACTGGTCCTCAGAGTTACCGTGACACTAGATGTGGCACTGACTACTCAAGGGGTGGTGTGAATCAGATGTCGATTCTGAAAACTTCTAAAGAACTTTGTTCAGTGAGTAAAGATGCGAGGTGAATGTTTGTTTTGTTGATATTGGTCGTATTGTTGACCTTCACTGTTTAGAGGTAATTGTTTGTTTTGTTGATATTGGTGGTATTGTTGACCTTCACTGTTTAGAGGTGATTGTTTGTTTTGTTGATATTGGTGGGATTGTTGACCTTCACTGTTTAGAGGTGATTGTTTGTTTTGTTGATATTGGTGGGATTGTTGACCTTCACTGTTTAGAGGTGATTGTTTGTTTTGTTGACCTTCACTGTTTAGAGGTGATTGTTTGTTTTGTTGATATTGGTGGGATTGTTGACCTTCACTGTTTAGAGGTGATTATTTGTTTTGTTGATATTGGTGGTATTGTTGACCTTCACTGTTTAGAGGTGATTGTTTGTTTTGTTGATATTGGTGGGATTGTTGACCTTCACTGTTTAGAGGTGATTGTTTGTTTTGTTGATATTGGTGGGATTGTTGACCTTCACTGTTTAGAGGTAATTGTTTGTTTTGTTGATATTGGTGGGATTGTTGATCTTCACTGTTTAGAGGTGATTATTTGTTTTGTTGATATTGGTGGTATTGTTGACCTTCACTGTTTAGAGGTGATTGTTTGTTTTGTTGATATTGGTGGGATTGTTGACCTTCACTGTTTAGAGGTGATTGTTTGTTTTGTTGATATTGGTGGGATTGTTGACCTTCACTGTTTAGAGGTGATTGTTTGTTTTGTTGATATTGGTGGGATTGTTGACCTTCACTGTTTAGAGGTGATTATTTGTTTTGTTGATATTGGTGGTATTGTTGACCTTCACTGTTTAGAGGTGATTGTTTGTTTTGTTGATATTGGTGGGATTGTTGACCTTCACTGTTTAGAGGTGATTGTTTGTTTTGTTGATATTGGTGGGATTGTTGACCTTCACTGTTTAGAGGCGATTGTTTGTTTTGTTGACCTTCACTGTTTAGAGGTGATTGTTTGTTTTGTTGATATTGGTGGGATTGTTGACCTTCACTGTTTAGAGGTGATTATTTGTTTTGTTGATATTGGTGGTATTGTTGACCTTCACTGTTTAGAGGTGATTGTTTGTTTTGTTGATATTGGTGGGATTGTTGACCTTCACTGTTTAGAGGTGATTATTTGTTTTGTTGATATTGGTGGTATTGTTGACCTTCACTGTTTAGAGGTGATTGTTTGTTTTGTTGATATTGGTGGGATTGTTGACCTTCACTGTTTAGAGGTGATTGTTTGTTTTGTTGATATTGGTGGGTTTGTTGACCTTCACTGTTTAGAGGTGATTGTTTGTTTTGTTGACCTTCACTGTTTAGAGGTGATTGTTTGTTTTGTTGACCTTCACTGTTTAGAGGTGATTGTTTGTTTTGTTGATATTGGTGGGATTGTTGACCTTCACTGTTTAGAGGTGATTGTTTGTTTTGTTGATATTGGTGAGATTGTTGACCTTCACTGTTTAGAGGTGGTTGTTTGTTTTGTTGATATTGGTGGGATTGTTGACCTTCACTGTTTAGAGGTGATTATTTGTTTTGTTGATATTGGTGGGATTGTTGACCTTCACTGTTTAGAGGTGATTGTTTGTTTTGTTGATATTGGTGAGATTGTTGACCTTCACTGTTTAGAGGTGATTGTTTGTTTTGTTGATATTGGTGGGATTGTTGACCTTCACTGTTTAGAGGTGATTGTTTGTTTTGTTGATATTGGTGAGATTGTTGACCTTCACTGTTTAGAGGTGATTGTTTGTTTTGTTGATATTGGTGGGATTGTTGACCTTCACTGTTTAGAGGTGATTGTTTGTTTTGTTGATATTGGTGGGATTGTTGACCTTCACTGTTTAGAGGTGATTGTTTGTTTTGTTGATATTGGTGAGATTGTTGACCTTCACTGTTTAGAGGTGATTGTTTGTTTTGTTGATATTGGTGGGATTGTTGACCTTCACTGTTTAGAGGTGATTGTTTGTTTTGTTGATATTGGTGAGATTGTTGACCTTCACTGTTTAGAGGTGATTGTTTGTTTTGTTGATATTGGTGGGATTGTTGACCTTCACTGTTTAGAGGTGATTGTTTGTTCTGTTGATATTGGTGGGATTGTTGACCATCACTGTTTACAGGTGATTGTTTGTTCTGTTGATATTGGTGAGATTGTTGACCTTCACTGTTTAGAGGTGATTGTTTGTTCTGTTGATATTGGTGAGATTGTTGACCTTCACTGTTTAGAGGTGATTGTTTGTTTTGTTGATATTGGTGGGATTGTTGACCTTCACTGTTTAGAGGTGATTGTTTGTTCTGTTGATATTGGTGAGATTGTTGACCTTCACTGTTTAGAGGTGATTGTTTGTTCTGTTGATATTGGTGGGATTGTTGACCTTCACTGTTTAGAGGTGATTGTTTGTTTTGTTGATATTGGTGGGATTGTTGACCATCACTGTTTAGAGGTGATTGTTTGTTTTGTTGATATTGGTGGGATTGTTGACCTTCACTGTTTAGAGGTGATTGTTTGTTTTGTTGATATTGGTGGGATTGTTGACCATCACTGTTTAGAGGTGATTGTTTGTTTTGTTGATATTGGTGGGATTGTTGACCTTCACTGTTTAGAGGTGATTGTTTGTTTTGTTGATATTGGTAGAATTGTTGACCATCACTGTTTAAAGGTGATTGTTTGTTTTGTTGATATTGGTGGGATTGTTGACCATCACTGTGTAGAGGTGATTGTTTGTTTTGTTGATATTGGTGGGATTGTTGACCATCACTGTTTAGAGGTGATTGTTTGTTTTGTTGATATTGGTGGGATTGTTGACCATCACTGTTTAGAGGTGATTGTTTGTTTTGTTGATATTGGTGGGATTGTTGACCTTCACTGTTTAGAGGTGATTGTTTGTTTTGTTGATATTGGTGAGATTGTTGACCTTCACTGTTTAGAGGTGATTGTTTGTTTTGTTGATATTGGTGGGATTGTTGACCTTCACTGTTTAGAGGTGATTATTTGTTTTGTTGATATTGGTGGGATTGTTGACCTTCACTGTTTAGAGGTGATTGTTTGTTTTGTTGATATTGGTGGTATTGTTGACCTTCACTGTTTAGAGGTGATTGTTTGTTTTGTTGATATTGGTGGGATTGTTGACCTTCACTGTTTAGAGGTGATTGTTTGTTTTGTTGATATTGGTGGGATTGTTGACCTTCACTGTTTAGAGGTGATTATTTGTTTTGTTGATATTGGTGGGACTGTTGACCTTCACTGTTTAGAGGTGATTGTTTGTTTTGTTGATATTGGTGAGATTGTTGACCTTCACTGTTTAGAGGTGATTGTTTGTTTTGTTGATATTGGTGGGATTGTTGACCTTCACTGTTTAGAGGTGATTGTTTGTTTTGTTGATATTGGTGAGATTGTTGACCTTCACTGTTTAGAGGTGATTGTTTGTTTTGTTGATATTGGTGGGATTGTTGACCTTCACTGTTTAGAGGTGATTATTTGTTTTGTTGATATTGGTGGGATTGTTGACCTTCACTGTTTAGAGGTGATTGTTTGTTTTGTTGATATTGGTGAGATTGTTGACCTTCACTGTTTAGAGGTGATTGTTTGTTTTGTTGATATTGGTGGGATTGTTGACCATCACTGTTTAGAGGTGATTGTTTGTTTTGTTGATATTGGTGGGATTGTTGACCATCACTGTTTAGAGGTGATTGTTTGTTTTGTTGATATTGGTGAGATTGTTGACCTTCACTGTTTAGAGGTGATTGTTTGTTTTGTTGATATTGGTGGGATTGTTGACCTTCACTGTTTAGAGGTGATTGTTTGTTTTGTTGATATTGGTGAGATTGTTGACCTTCACTGTTTAGAGGTGATTGTTTGTTTTGTTGATATTGGTGAGATTGTTGACCTTCACTGTTTAGAGGTGATTGTTTGTTTTGTTGATATTGGTGAGATTGTTGACCTTCACTGTTTAGAGGTGATTGTTTGTTTTGTTGATATTGGTGAGATTGTTGACCTTCACTGTTTAGAGGTGATTATTTGTTTTGTTGATATTGGTGGGATTGTTGACCTTCACTGTTTAGAGGTGATTGTTTGTTTTGTTGATATTGGTGAGATTGTTGACCTTCACTGTTTAGAGGTGATTGTTTGTTTTGTTGATATTGGTGGGATTGTTGACCTTCACTGTTTAGAGGTGATTATTTGTTTTGTTGATATTGGTGGGATTGTTGACCTTCACTGTTTAGAGGTGATTGTTTGTTTTGTTGATATTGGTGAGATTGTTGACCTTCACTGTTTAGAGGTGATTGTTTGTTTTGTTGATATTGGTGGTATTGTTGACCATCACTGTTTAGAGGTGATTGTTTGTTTTGTTGATATTGGTGGGATTGTTGACCTTCACTGTTTAGAGGTGATTGTTTGTTTTGTTGATATTGGTGAGATTGTTGACCTTCACTGTTTAGAGGTGATTGTTTGTTTTGTTGATATTGGTGGGATTGTTGACCTTCACTGTTTAGAGGTGATTGTTTGTTTTGTTGATATTGGTGACATTGTTGACCTTCACTGTTTAGAGGTGATTGTTTGTTTTGTTGATATTGGTGAGATTGTTGACCTTCACTGTTTAGAGGTGATTGTTTGTTTTGTTGATATTGGTGAGATTGTTGACCTTCACTGTTTAGAGGTGATTGTTTGTTTTGTTGATATTGGTGAGATTGTTGACCTTCACTGTTTAGAGGTGATTGTTTGTTTTGTTGATATTGGTGAGATTGTTGACCTTCACTGTTTAGAGGTGATTATTTGTTTTGCTGATATTGGTGGGATTGTTGACCTTCACTGTTAATGCTCTTTTCATAATACCATATAATACAATCAAGCCCTTCTCAACATGCAATAGCATTAAAACATTTGACTTCTCTGTATACCCTCTACATAACTATTCCCCACTCAAAACGTAGACAAAATGAAAGCCCGAGGGTGAACTCCGGTGACCCAGAAGGGTAAGCAGTACCTCAGTGCCTCACTGGTTACAACCGTCGTATTACTAAGTAATGTTAAGAATACGGTATTTTCGGGTTAGAGCGGTTTTCAAATTGGAGGTACGATTGGTGTATCGTAGCAACCAAACAACAGGCATCTAAACTTCCGGTTTGTCAGCATTTATCAACAGATTACGTTTATCATTATTATCATGCATTTAAACAAAGTATTGCAAAAATTTTCGACTACTATTTATTAAAAAAGTGTGATTGGAATGATGATATGATCGCCTCAAACTGTACAAAAAAGACAACGGAAATGCTTTATTTACTTCCATCGCTTCCTTCCATCAGATTTACACTGAGGAACACAGCACCAGTCCTTATAAAGCTTAATGGGCCTTTCCATTTTTACCGTGAATGACGTTGTATTTACATTCACGTCAGGCGTTGCTACCCAAACCGGAAATAATGATGCCTGCAGTTTACGTCAAATCACGTGATCAATAAACGAAAAAACCGGAGTTTCTGCCGGAATGGAAAGGACTAGAAAATATCGTATTCGCTAACAAGTCATGATAAATATTTCTAATTATTAAGTAAATAACATTAGCCTGTCTGTTCTCGTTGATGCATATATACAAGTACAACACTGATTATCATGTTCACCCAACCGTGCACGAGAATGCCCGATAAGAGAAAAGCAATGTATATCATAGTATTTATCATCTTTGTACAATTAATATACAAATGATAGTCTGAGTCAACCACAAGTCGTATTTAATACGTTACTGAAGTAATATTCTCTACGAATTAATTATTTCCCATGGTAACAGATACAAGCTTCCTAAAATATGTGTGAAAAAATGCATGACAGATAGGCAGTAAACTTATCATGTGTAATCGCCCGGTGTACACACTCTTTAAGCACATGTCTTATGTCTATCCCTAGCTTCAACGTCCGAGACAATGCTACAATTCTACTATTGAAGCTATATTTTAGATATTGCAGATGTTACTAAGTGGTCTAGAACGCTGGTGATAAGTCTAAGCGGTTGGTGTTGTATTCAAATATCAAATGTGTAAGTTCGAATCCCGTCGAGCCTGGAGAACAAAAAAAGTGTCAGCTCAAAAATCTAAATGTGTTTTTAAAGCTGCGGGCTTTTCGGAGGAGTATAGCAATTACCAAATTTGTATTTTTTTGGGCCGATAGGACCTGGGCTTAAATCCACGATCTACCATACTGTAGGAGAGCACTCTAATGGGGTTGTATGTACATGTATACGATACCTCTAACGTCAATCCGCGTAATGCAACACTGTAAATATTAATTACTTTTTCAAAATCAGTATTTTGTATATTATTCAGAAAATGGTCTTATTTTCCCGTCACCATTTTAAACTTTCAGTACATCATATGAACCAGGGGCGGATCCAGGATCCCCCCTGGATCCGTCCCTGTGAACTACAATCAAACTTTATAGTTTTGACATTAATTTGCGAAAAGAAACTATTCAACAACCGTGAAAACTAATGAAAAATAAGAAATTTTACAAATTCGGTTGTTAGTGTAAAAGTTTCATAATGATAACATATGAGAATGAGACAATAATTCTAGCAGAGATAATTACTTACCTTACCTTTACCAGAGTTTATCCCAGACCCAGACTACTATTTCCGTGGTACCATCTACTGTATTGTTCTTACACATATTTAATGAACATTCAGTGGGGTATATTGACACAAAAAAACGAGTATAAATCAATAAATTAAATTGTGGATAAGATAAATCGTTGTTCCGTGTAAAGTGGTTGCTTCCTCAATGCAAATTGAAATGCATGTACCAAGCAAAGAGTGTGAGGGGTCATGTTTCTGTGGTTTACTCTTACACACAAGGGTAATTTTTCACTAAAACTGAGAAAATGTTATCTCCACAAGTTATCAAGACTTCATGTCAATTATCTATTATATAGCCCACTTTTACTGAAACATGAACATATCATATTGCACATTAGAAGTTAAATGTTAATAAATTGCAATACTATGATGTTCAACTTTTGGAATACAGGTATATTAGCAAGTTACCTATAAAAAATGAACTGATATGGAGTTATGTCAAGGAGACAACATCCCGGTATTCCTTCATGCACATCTACAGGTTGTGTACTACAACTGTGTAAATTTTCATAAAAATTCAATACGCAGTTTAGTAGGAGTTGCGCTTACAAGGTACATGCCCCCCCCCCCCCCCCTTTTCGTGAAAGTATAAGTTGAATTATCTCCCCTTTTTAATTTTTGGACAGCAACCATATTCCTTCATGCACATCTGCAGGTAGTGTACTACATCTGTGTAAAGTTTCACAAAGCTCCAATAAGCCGTTTTGGAGGAGTTGCGCTTACAAGGTACACGACTCCCCTTTTCGTGAAAGTATAAGTTGAATTATCTCGCCTTCTAAATTTTAGACAGCAACGATATTCCTTCATGCACATCTGCAGGTTGTGTACTACAACTGTGTAAAGTTTCATAAAAATCCAATAAGCCGTTTAGGAGGAGTTGCGCTTACAAGGTACATGGACGGGCGGACGGACGGACAGGGTGATTCCTATATACCCCCCAAACTTTGTTTGCAGGGTTTATAATGAAGAAATAAACAGTTTAATTTAATACTTCATTACAAACCATTTTCTTATTAGAATAGTTTTTGCTCCTTCACATTGATGCCAATTTTATATTTTTGGGATTATAATATAGGGTGGAAATAAGGTAAAATTAGTTAAGAAAAAAATACTGATAGCACATTTAAATGAATGCAGTTGTTTTTCATTGTACCAAATTCCTATTATAAAATATCTTTTTAAAAATGTTAGACTTACTTTTACTATTTGTTTAATTTCACTGGATTTGTATGAACATGTATGTGATATTATCTTTACAGAAAAAAGACAATGTTTAATACTGAAAAGACAAAACTTATATATAGAAACATTTAAATTTATAACCATAATATTGTGCTTACTTTGGTGTAGAAGCTTGTGGTTTAACTTTCCTTCGTCTTCCTTTTTGGGGTGTTGTTGTTAGTTTCCTTTTAACTGTTTTCTTGCTGGCATTCTTTTCAATAACAACTCCTCTCGTGGGATTGTTAGTAAAGATTGAAGGTCAACCTCTCGTGGGATTGTTAGTAAAGATTGAAGGTCAACCTCTCGTGGGATTGTTAGTAAAGATTGAATGTCAACCTCTCGTGGGATTGCTAGTAAAGATTGAAGGTCAACCTCTCGTGGGATTGTTAGTAAAGATTGAATGTCAACCTCTCGTGGGATTGCTAGTAAAGATTGAAGGTCAACCTCTCGTGGGATTGTTAGTAAAGATTGAAGGTCAACCTCTCGTGGGATTGTTAGTAAAGATTGAATGTCAACCTCTCGTGGGATTGTTGGTAAAGATTGAAGGTCAACCTCTCGTGGGATTGTCAGTAAAGATTGAAGGTCACTAATATAAGCATGCTCTCCAAAGTCATATTCAATTTCACTTGTTTTTGTTTTTGCTAAGCAACCATTAGTTAAAAAATCTGGAAGTTGTGCGGAATGATTTCCAGCAGAGAGGTAGTATTGTATAAAACATGACACATTTTTTGAAAGTTGTTCTACTACCAATTCTGGGGGCATCCATAGCTGTGGATTCCGTATCACCTCTTTTTTCTTTGGGTTTGGAATCTGAATTGACATCTGACTGACTTCTTGATATGTTAAGCTAGATGGATTTAAAAAAATTGGACAATAGACATGTTTCATGAAATCTATGCAAGCATTTGCATCTTATTGTTTTCAGTAATAATGTGTATAAGGTTGTTGTAAATTTGTTCATGTTTTAAGAATATATTTAATTTTGTTTCATGAGAGATTCCATAGAATTTAGGTAGACAATCATTACCACCTAAACTGAGACCTACTGCCACTTTAATTCAAATATACTTGTCAAGAGGTTTTGTGCTCCAAAAGTGCCAAAATTGTTGTGATATTATAAATGTCATATAAATGATTAATTACATGAACTGGATTTTTGAAAAACCCTACTTCATTCCTAGGCCATAGATGAGAGATTGCGAATAAATGAACAGGACAGCATCAATATCACCTGATGACACAATACTGGTACAGGCATTCCCTGGGGACAGCGAAGCTGCACATTGAATCAACCAATCAACCAATCAACTTGTGACATTTCTGCCTCACCCTTGCGCTGTTTAATGTCATTTAGAAGTTCATTTCTTGTGAATCCATATTGTGCATCAAAATGTCCTCTAATTGGGGTGCAAAAGGGCAAACAAGTACAGGTATTTTCATGGCAGGAGGAAGTTGATATATGAAGCTCACTGTCTATATCAATTATAATATTTTCCTTGATATCTAGTGCTTATATGTTTTTTGCCAAATATGTGCTTGCTATACATGAACAGCATTTGGATGCTGGCAAAAGCTGGTACAGTCAACACAAATAAGCTTTAATAATTTAGAATTCTCTTGAAATGCATCAGGTAACTGAACTTCTAAAATTTGGGGAGAATGGCGTTTCCTAGCTATAATTGAAACCGCCTGGTTTGCTTCATCAACCTCTCTTCGTTTCGTACGTTCAATTATAGCATCTTTCGCACATTTTATACTGAAAGGACGACTGAAGTTCATAACAATTCCTTAGACTCTCCAAGAATTGTCGTCTTTGGTGAATAATGTTCTCATAGGATTCAGTTTGGATGTAAAATAAACTTTTTGCTGAAATGATGTTCAAAAAGACATATTTTCTTCCACTGATCTTCAGAATAGTCATTTTTATAGTCGGTATATAATGTTTCGATTTGAGAATCAAATGATAAGTTTTGTAGAAAGTAGTTTTCAATTTCAAGCTTTCTATATTCTGCTTTAACTACTGAATTATATACATCTTTAATGCTAATATTAAGACTAGGCAAGCTTTTGTCATAGCATTGGTTTTCTATTTGCTCTACAACTTTTTGGCAAATAAAAAGCTGTTCACAGTGATGAAAAATATAGCATAGAATGGATTTTACAGGAGCTACAAGTTAACCATTTATTTCTTTTAAACCTCCAGAATGTCCTTTCAATTCTTTAAAAACATTACACCGTTTTATTTCTTTGTTGACATCTGTTGGGCGATGATTCTGTCTTAGAAATGTCAAACAGTCATTCAGGCAAATCCACCTCCCATTATGGGGTACTACTAAACAGAGTCCGGAAAAGTCCGGAGAAGTCCGGAGGCTTAATATTAGTTTATATGTATATTAAATGATGTATTCCTGTGGTATTGGTTGTTTTTTTTATATATTTCTTATAATTTCCAACAAAATAAAGACTAAATAATAGGTTTTTATTGAAATATACAAGGTGATCAGCAATCGTTCATAGATTCAAAATGGCGGATATAGAGTCCGGTAGCAATATCGTCCATTTACAGCATGTATTCTGTACATTTAATGATTGATTATTATTGTATATGTGTTTATCTATAGGCATTTTATCAAAGATTGAATAAAATAGCAAGTAACGTGGAAATATTCATATATACAAGATGATATGTAAATAGAGTCCGGTATTCAAAATGGCGGACAACAGAGTCCGGTACGATTTATGTTGATATATGTATATAAATCAATGGTTATAGTTATTCTGTTGGTGTACATTAGAGAAAACATATATGTAATAAAATTGTGTCAAATGAAAGTGATGTAAAGTGTAAATTGTTCAGTAGTTGTTGGGATTAAGGAATGACAACAATGTCTACACTAATTTTGGAACAAATCCGGAATAAATATTCTGCACTGTCAAAAATAAGAATATTTCTAAATAGAACGACGATAAAAACTATTTTAAATATTCGGCTTCGGCACTAAGAAATAAGAATATTTCTAAATAGAACGACGATAAAAACTATTTTAAATATTCTGCACTTTAAGAAATAAGAATATTTCTAAATAGAACGATGATAAAACGCTATTATATAAAATCAGTACTATCTGATTAATTATAATTACGATGTGCACTGATCAAAGATCAAATGAGAAGTGATTGCTAAATAACTACCAATGATGACACTGTTTTGACAGTGCACATTAATTTGTGATCTTGAACTTTATCATTTACAGGAGGATGGCTTTTCATTCAAATTAGAATCCCAAACTGTATATATTGTCTAGACTAATTAGGAAATTGTATATAACAAAAGTTGTATGGCTTCTTTGACATCTGTCACCTTACAGCTAATAAAAAGAATCCCAGTAGACATTTAGACAGTTTATTTTATGTTGCAAATTGGAAATTCAGTTAAAAATTGCATAATGTGAATGAATTGTAAATATATTTATTTAATTTTTTTTAATAAAGTACCCAAAATTTTTATTAAATCCATAATTTCATTGAAAAAAAAGTCTTAAAAGTTTGGAAATTGTAAGTTATAACATCTGTTCTTCGTAGGAACTTACAAACCGCCACGATCGGAAAAAGAAAAAATGAGATAATATTTATTTTATAAATTTTTATTTGAAAATTTTTAATTAGAGTAAAAATCCAACTTTATTGCCACATTATTGTAATTTAAGTACTGAAAATTATGATTAAATCCAGATTTTCATGTAAGTAAACGGTAACACTTATAACTATGTAATTAGTAGATTATGGCTTCTTTTCTTCATGTTCGCCGGCAAATAGCTGCGATTGAGAAAAGAAGAACAGTGATAATATTAGCTAAACTATATCGTTTTTATTATTATTTTTTTTATTTCTCTATAGGTAGCATTTAAAACGACATAAATAGCAGAACCACGTTATCGCCACAATAGATAACCCCGGATAATATTCATACGTTTACCGATTTCACTTCTTTACTTATAGACCTTTTTATTCTTAAAAACATGGGCGCGGCCATTATCGACTTCCGAGTGTGTCCGCCATTAGTAAAGTGACAAAATCTTATGTTCTCGGGGTTTATCGATACGCTAATGTATGGTTTCTCTAGTACAGGTGTCACAATATACTGTTATTTCGGCTTGAAATTCAATGATAACACCTGCTGTGAAGTGATTTTTAAACGGAGATATAATGACAATGATATAATGACAACAAATAAATTACCTGGTATGTAGTTTTTTTTTAATTACCGTTATATTCCCCATAC
Organism: Bathymodiolus brooksi; assembly: GCA_963680875.1. Classification (NCBI taxonomy): domain Eukaryota; kingdom Metazoa; phylum Mollusca; class Bivalvia; order Mytilida; family Modiolidae; genus Bathymodiolus; species Bathymodiolus brooksi. Next base: position 57,379,809 of record OY804580.1, on the reverse strand, counting down.
AAAATCAGTATAAATCCTACTTGATTGAAAACTGCATGCACTTTTTTTCCTTTTTTGTTTTTTTGTTGCTTTTCAAGCATAAGAAAAAAGGGGTAATCAAACTAATATTTTGTATGAAATTAAAAAGTAAATATATAAATTATAATATACGCTTTTTGAAATTATTACTATACGATTTAAAGTGAAGTAATAATGATAAAAAGTGTGCCTAACTTATAAGAAAGAACTTAACTTTGAATGTGACATCTAAAGGTGCATTTTTCAATTCTGTTTTATTTTATTTATTTTTTGTTTGTTAAATTGTAAAACAAATTAAAACTTTTTGTCGGTCAATTTCTTTATAGGGATCTGTAGTGAAGATGAAAAGGAATTTAAGTTTTATCAAATTAAAACATCTGAATATCTGAATTTCTTTATCTGAAAAAAGTTTCATGAGGAACCTAACTATTTGCTCCCAGGTTTCAGATACGTGAACCGGGCGGGCATTTTTCACCCCATTTGTCTTCTTTTTTCAATTTCTTTGCTAGGATTTCATAGTTTTATATTGATTTATTCTTTAATTTTATATGTTTTTGAAGATTAATTAAAATTTAATATTGACGTGTTAAGGAAGTGGTAGCGCTTTCTAGACTTGTAGTCTGCTGAAGGTCGACCGTGTCAACAGCGATGCGATGCTTCCCGGGTTTGGCACTTAGGGGAATAGACAGTCGTGTCATTTTGCAACAAAGGTGTTAAATTCATATTGTAGAAAGATATCTATCATTATAACTGATAGTTAACTGTGTATTGCATAACAAGTTATAGCAAAGACATCACTAAAACACAAAAATTTAATTTATGTATTGGGTTGATTCTTAAATGTATTTGATTTGCAATATGACAGTTAAACTCTACCCCCTTCCCACAAAGGGTTAAAAATGATAAAAAAATATATATAACTGTAATGAGAAACTTCGACCAATCAAATACTTTACCTGAGTTCGACCTTGAACTTTTCATTCACCGCGGGTTAGAACTTGCCAGGTGACCAACTGGATGATGAAAGCTGATAACTGACCCGTGGAAAAAGGTCTGTTGCATTGTTGAGGTTCAGCAAAGGTAGGTGTTGTATACATCATTTTGTAGATAAATTATCGTAGTTTCAGATGATGTAGGCGAAAATCGCGATGACCTAGATTTTTTACAAATGAACGGTTACGTACCTTGTAGTATATATATAGTATCTAGGTAAAAAAAAATTACCAGAAACAAGTGCCTGTGTACACCCACCACCAAAAAATCTATCAAAATCGTACGACTGCGTTTAGTCCGAGAGTCCTCTGTCGTCCGACGACATTATATATCATTGCTAGAGCCGTCGAACGTCAGAGCGCAATATATACGAACACAGCTGATTTGCCTCACCAGCTCTGGGTCGGCAAATAATGCTCCAAATAATTTGGCACGCTGCATTAATTAGCTCCCATCATGCAATGCGTTGCTGTCATCATTCAGTTAGTATCGCGAGATCACGTGTGTAGATTCGAAAATGGAAGTCAAATGTCGAAATCATAGGATCTAAGGCAAAATCGTGCTGTAATGGAGTGTAACACCACTTTCTGAGGGTAAGATGGTTATGAATGAATAGAAAAATGATTGGTGAAGCGATTTATATAAGGTTTTCTGATAGTTAATAAAATCCGATAGCCACGAAACGTGGAAATGTGCTGACCCAGAGTTGGAGAAGCAAATCCGCTGTTTTCCGTATATATTGCGCTCTGACGTTCGACGGCTCTAGCAATGATATATAATGTCGTCGGACGACAGAGGAATCTCGGACTAGACTGCGTTAAGTGCATCTGATTGTTCAATAAAATATAATTAGGAAAAGTGCTTAAATATATGTCTTACCTTGTTTTTCTGTGTTCTTTATCAATCTAATTAAAATTAAATCTCAGAACTTGCTCCCTATTTTCATTTTGTTGTTTACATATCGTGCGTTTGAGATCTAAAAACACCCGATCATGGGTCATGTCTCGGGTAAAATTTCACTGACCAATCAGATCAGTGCTAGTGAAATCGTATCAGTAGTCGCTGGCATAGACTGTATCATAAGCGCTAGAAAGGTTCCGAATGAAAAACAACAAAAATGGCAGCCTCCATGCAAATACACATCGTAATGAATCAATGTACGATTTTTCACTTTTAAATTCACCTATCGCCAATTTACATATACACAATGTACTAGTCAATATTGTTTCATATTGTTTTTTTTAAGTCAAATATTGTTCAATGACTAACTTGACACATAGTATAATCATTATGAAACAGTTTGTTTACTGGAAACATCATGTTCAATTTGAAAGTGCTATGTTGAATTATACATGATCAATGTATGTATATCAATAAAATATTTCTGATTTACATGCATGTGATGTCTCACCCTGTTTTGCCAAAACTGACCTCATTTTTTGCTGAAAATCTAAAATCTCGCACTTCAGATTCACAAAATCCTTTAACATTCTTTGTAAACATTCAAAATCTCACCCTTTTACAAAGAAATCTCACACTTAGCCATTTCAAAATCATCGCATGTATGGATTTATGATGAATTTAGAGTAGAACATTTGCAGGTTTTTTTAATTTTCTTATGGTGCTTTAACCAAGACTGCAGTTAATATTTTGTAAAATCTCTATTATTCATAAAATATATACATATATGACATGATAATTAGAAACAAATGAGAGAAAGACAAGGTGAACAAGGTTATTTAATAAAGAGGTTTGACTTAAGTATGTAAATTTATTCAATTTTTTAATGAAGACTACATTGAAGTAAATTTCATATACATGTACATGACATGTAGTATTTTAAAATACATGTACATGTATTATGTATATGACAGTCTTGGTTGATGCTACCATTTTAAGTTCATTTGTGTTCTCTAACAAGTTGAATGTTTACAGGCTAGTCATGTTTAGTTGCATGCTTGATCATTAATAAATTTTGAAAATTGACTTTCATGTTGATGAAACTGAGTACATGTATTAAGAAAATGGTGTTTAAACTCAAACATCATAAACATGCATTTTTTGTTTATTTAAGATATAATGTACATGTATGCCATTTATTTAATAGCAAAAATCTTCAAACTGATGAATGTTTCAGACTTTTTATATCTCAAATCGCTTGAATAATTTTCTGAATAATTTTAAAAACAATTATGCATCTTAAAATTTAAGCCGGAATGCCTGAAAAGAACTGCCGACCTTGGGCAAGTATCTGGTAAATTTTATCATGTACAAGTCGAGCACACCTTTTTTGGTAATTTTACAAAGCAGGACGTGGATTTGTTCTGCATTTGTGATAGGTTACAGCGATCTATCCAGGTAGGACTACCTAGACCACTCGGTCAATCATGTCCCGTATGAAAGCAGGCCAGTGTAATATTGATTACTTTCTCATTTCATCTCTTTCACTTCATTATTCACCAGATTACACTGACCATTAATATATATGTATCACATAATATGTACATAGTAAGACATGCAAATGTCAATATAAGATATTTATATCATTTTCATGGACCAGCTGGCAACAACTTTATTTTCAAATCATATTGAACTATAAATTTTTGTCATTATATACATTTAATATACTATTAATAATTCATGCCAAAGATACATGGTACATTTGTACATATATGTTTATTTTATTTTTAGTGAAATTTCTTTTTTTTTTCAGGCCATCCACCTGTATTTTGGAAAAACTTTTCCAGAGGCAAAACAGTGCAAGAATTACACAGACATTTCTTTGTACAAAAGTCGCAACATGTATGTTTGCCACATTCTGTCTTTTGTAGAGTTTCCATATCACATTGCCTTAAAAAGTTTGACATTAGAATTTGTCTTCTGCATTCTGTAGGTTTTATGAATTGTTTAACATTAGCATCAAGTTGTCTTTGATGATACATGTATGCATTGTATAAAATAAGTGCACATGACGGGTTACCATCTCGCCCAACATGCCCAATTTCTTGTAACATATCTACAAGATTATTGGGTGGTCCAAATATCACAACACTCTGACATTCTTTAACATCAAATCCCATGCCCAGATCACTGGTTGATAAGACTATTCTCAGAGTGCTATTTGAATGCTTAAGTGCTTCAATAATGGAGTCCTTATTTTTCTGTGGCGTTTCAGTGTGGTACATTTCGACATAAGATGAACAATGTGGTAATTCTGTTGTGATATATTTATACAATTTGGAAGTGTCATTAATTGATGTGGAATACACAATTGTTTGTGGAAACTTATCTCTGTATTCTTGTAATGAATCTACCAGCCAGGACATAGCCATCTCTAGTTCATTAGGAATTTTACATGCCACCAGTTTAATGTTTGTCTTATTTGGAGATAAACATATTTCTACTGTATCTCCAGTAAGTCCCATCATTACCTTTTTCCTGATTGCAATTGTGCATGTAACACATAAGGCAAGAAGTGTTGCATCAGGAAACAAGGATCTCAACTCCCCTATATGCCCAAACCATCCTCTAAAAGCTTTCTTCCGGGTGTCATTGTCATCTTTACCTCTAAAATTAAAGTAAGATATCTCAGATTATAATTTTCATTTAGAACAACATACTTCACTAGAACTGTTGTTTAGGTGGTATTGGTCACATCTAGGAAGGAAATTACTCTGGGAGAGGACATCCCAGGAATTGTTTAAAGTGTGACACTTAGTAGTTTTCAGAGAAGTAAATATCTTTGAAATTCTTGCCTATTTTAAGAATCAACTGCCATTCTTTGTTGACAGATGGGGTCATCATTTAAAAATCTGAGAGCATCAGCTAGGGCCTATTCTGACAAAGTTTTGTCCTGCCAAACAAGACATTTATTTCTCAAATGTTTACAGACAACAGACCCCAAGTGATTGCAACACACAACACATGAGCTTAAAATCAATTAACTTTGTTTGGATTTATCTTTCCTATACTTTAAACAGATTCTTTAAAGTAAGATAGTAATGTGAAATTTAAACTCTGTCAAGAACCTCCAATGTTTAAATAATTGTAGCCTGTACATTTATATCTAATTGTGATAACTTGTTTGCCCTATGGCTGCACATAGAGATTGTAGTGTAAAATAGTGATGTTTAGACCATCGATTATAGTCGAAAATCAATATTTTTTTTTATTTTCATAGATTATCAATAATAAATCTCAAAAATTTATTATCGCTAAATTTAAAGAGATTCTAATTTTTTTCATATAAACTTCTATTTTTATTTGAGTTATCATCTCGCAAGTGTTTGCAAGGTACGACAGTATACATGTACTTGTCATAAAGCACATAGCTGATTCAGTTACAAAAATGAGCAAAACAAATAGTAAATAAAAATAAAATTCTGAAAATAAATAATTTTGGTGGTACATTGTGGTACATTGTGGTACATATGAAAATACTTTTTTATGCTCATGAAAATTATTCTGACTCAATGACTATGGGATAAAAACCATAACCCCTTCAGGTTAAATGGTCGGCTCCTAATAATGAATCCTAGACATCTTGGTACCTGGACAACTCGGTACCTGAACATTTCGGTACTGACTTGGACATCTCGGTACTCGGTACTGGACATTTCGGTACTGACCTGGACATCTCGGTACTGGACAGTTCGGGACTTGGATGAGACAATATTCGGTACTGACCACAATTGTTTGGTACTTATTAATATTTTTGTACTAGTAGTTCTTTAAAGGGATATTGTCTACCAGCTGCGTCATTTTTTCATACCCAAAATTATTGTCGATTTCCGTACTGACCTTCATAAAATGAAGATTAACACCGAGTTATGCTGCAAAAGATACGATTTTTTGACAAAAAAGACCCAAAACTATCGTTATTAATTATTGTCCGGATGACAATATTCAAATCTATTCATATGATCTTCTATGTGAACACGTCTTGAGCGTGCGCACTGTTTATAAACAATAAACAACATGTCGGAAGAGAAAGGTCAACACGTGGAAGAAAGCGTACTTTGACGGATTCAGAGATAAAAAGGAATAGAAGTGAAGTATCTTCCAAATGGAACAAATGCAGGATATATGTAGGGGATCAGTTGGACCGTTGCCGTTGGATGGAGCGAACTCAAGGAAGTGCTACGCGTCAAATCTCATGCTGAAGTGGCAAAGATTTTGCTTGATTATTGTTGATAGGTAAGCCGACCATGTTGCCTTCTTTTCTCAATCGTTTTTCATATTTTATGAATTTATGATGATGCCTATGATCATTTTCGGTAGATATTATTCAATATATGTAATTTTGCACCTGGCAACAGCAAATTATTGTCAATGAGTAGCATAAAACGGCCGTATTTGCGAGGTAAACAAACACAAATTTTAAGAGGCCAGCAAAGGGGAAATGGGAGTGCAAAAATGATATCAATACAGTTTATTATTTTTTCGACCAGCAAATATTGAAATGAGCCGATTTTTGATTATTATTATTATCAATTTAAATAAAAATATCGAATCAATTCATTTTTAATGCAAGAATTAAAACTGTACATGGCTTATATGAAAACCCTATAAAGTTCTTTTTATTCAAGCAAATTTATTTCTTTGATATTCTAAATATATTACATATAATTAGACTTTTAATTTTATCAAATTTCAACAACTTGGACATAAAACTTAGTTTTGGGAATCAAAAGTATATACCTTACTTTCTGCGAATTATCACTATAATGGAAAATCGGTACATGCATGTATTTTTCAAATAAAAGCTTTCTATTTAAAGACGCTTCATTTCAATTGCACTTTTAGTTTGGATCCTGTAAGTATAATATATAAACAAGGTTTTGAAGAAATGATATGAATATCCATTGAAATTTTCAGTTTCAGAACTTTTTTTATATATGACTACAAAATTTTACTGAATGTCCTAAAACGCATATTTTAGACCATGGCTAAATGAAAATCATGTTCAATTCCTTTATGCAAACAAGTTTATATCTTGGGTACTGGAAGTACATTACATAAATAAGGTTTTAAGTACTATTCAACAAGTTTGAACATACATGTAAAACTTTGTTATGGGAGCCAAAATTATATCTTCGTGTCTGTGAATTATCACCATAGTGGAAAATCAGTATGTATCTTTTATATAAAAAGCTTTCCATTTAAATAAGTGTCATTTCAGTAGCATTTTTACATACACAAGGTTTTTAAAAAGTAATATGAAGATCCATAGAAATTTGCAAGTTTCAGAAACTTTTCTGTATGTGACTATACAATTTTACTGAAATGTCCTGAACTGCATATTTTAGACTATGGCTAAATGAAAATCATTTTCAATTTCTTTATGCAAATCAAGTTTATTTCTTGACTATTCTAAAAACATTACATTAATTAGTTTTTTACTACATTTCAACAATTTTGGACATAATTTTTAGTTCAGGGAGCCAAAATTATACTTACTATCTTAGAATTATCAACATAGACATGATAGAGGGAACTCAATATGTATTTTTCATATAAAGGCTTTCTATTTAAAGAAATGTCATTTGAACTGCTTTTTATCCCCTCGCCAACGAAGTTGTGAAGGGATATAGTAACGCTACCGTCCGTCCGTCCCATCTTGTGAACACTCTAGAATCAACATCTTTCAATGGATTTTGACCAAACTTGGTACATACTTAGTCCTTAAGAGAATCTGGAACCCTATTGATTTTCAAAGTCAAAGGTCAAGGTCACCAGGTCAAATATTTAGGCGAGGGGATATGCCACGCTCTGCCCTTGTTTAGTTTGGATCTTGAAAGTATGATAAGAAATAATGTGAAGATCCATAGCAATTTGCATGTTTCACAGTGTGTGAATTTAACAGTAGACCGATGGCCCATGTCTGTGTTAAAATCATGCAGGTTTTTGTAAAATTATCTTATTTTTTTAGGCAAATTACTTCAAAAACGGTCAGACAAATGTGATTTTGTAGTGATTGATATTTGTACTTTTGATTTAGATATTCTGACCAAGGTATTTCTGGAGTAGAAGAAATGAGCAGCCATCACAACTCAAGGAAGTGCTTGATTATTGTTGATAGGTAAGCCGAGCATGTTGCCTTCTTTTCTCAATCGTTTTTCATATTTTATGAATTTATGCTGATGCCTATGATCATTTTCGGTAGATATTAATCAATATATATAATTTTGCACCTAGCAACAGCAAATTATTGTCAATGAGTAGCATAAAACGCCGTATTTGCGAGGTAAACAAACACAAATTTTAAGAGGCCAGCAAAGGGGAAATGGGAGTGCAAAAATGATATCATTGACAATGCAGTTTATTATTATCAATTTAAAAAAATATATCGAATCAATTCATTTTTAATGCAAGAATTAAAACTGTACATGGCTTATATGAAAACCCTATAAAGTTCTTTTTATTCAAGCAAATGTATTTCTTTGATATACAACATATAATTAGGCTTTTAATTTTATCAAATTTCAACAACTTGGACATGAAACTTAGTTTTGGGAACCAAAAGTACCGGTATATACCTTACTTTCTGCGAATTATCACTATAATGGAAAATCAGTATGTATTTTTCAAATAAAAGCTTTCTATTTAAAGAAGCTTCATTTCAATTGCACTTTTAGTTTGGATCCTGAAAGTATAATATATAATTATAAACAAGGTTTCGAAGAAATGATATGAATATCCATTGAAATTTTCAAGTTTCAGAACTTTTTTTATATATGACTACAAAATTTTACTGAAAATTTCAGAAAAGTCCTAAAATGCATATTTTAGACCATGGCTAAATGAAAATTATTTTCCATTCCTTTATGCAAACAAGTTTATATCTTGGGTACTGGAAATACATTACATAAATAAGGTTAAAAGTACTTTTCAACAAGTTTGAACATAACACTTTGTTATGGGAGCCAAAATTATATCTTCCTGTCTGTGAATTATCACCATAGTGGAAAATCGGTATGTATCTTTTATATAAAAAGCTTTCCATTTTAATAAGTGTCATTTCAGTAGCATTTTTAGTTTGGATCCTGTAAGTATGATACATAAACAAGGTTTTTAAAAAATAATATGAAGATCCATAGAAATTTGCAAGTTTCAGAAACTTTTCTATATATGTGACTATAAAATTTTACTGAAATGCCCTGAACTGCATATTTTAGACTATGACTAAATGAAAATCGTTTTCAATTTCCTTATGCAAACCAAGTTTATTTCTTGACTATTCTAAAAAAACATTACATTAACTAGTTTTTTACTACATTTCAACAATTTTGGACATAATTTTTAGTTCAGGGAGCCAAAATTATACTTTACTATCTTAGAATTATGAACATAGACATGATAGAGGGAAATCAATATGTATTTTTCATATAAAGGCTTTCTATTTAAAGAATTGTCATTTGAACTGCTTTTTATCTCCTCGCCAACGAAGTGGCGAAGGGATATAGTAACGCTACCGTCCGTCCATCCGTCACGTCACATCCTTGTGAACACTCTAGAATCAACATCCTTCAATAGATTTTGACCAAACTTGGTACATACTTAGTCCTTAAAAGAATTTGAAACCCTATTGATTTTCAAGGTCAAGGTCACAGGGTCAAATTTTTACTGCTAACATCCTTGTGAACACTCTAGAATCAACATCCTTCAATGGATCTTGACCAAACTTGGTACATACTTAGTCCTTAAGAGAATCTGGAACCCTATCGATTTTCAAGGTCGTATGTCAAAGATCAAGGTCACAGGCTAAAATTTTTACTGTATAACATCCCTGTGAACACTAATCAAAACTTGGTACATACTTAGTCCTAAAGATAACCGAAACCCTATTGATTTTCAAGGTCATAGCCTTATAGGTCAAAGGTCAAGATAACCGGGTCAAAATTTTACCGCGTAACATCCTTGTGAACACTCTAGAATCAACATCCTTCCATGGATTTTGACCAAACTTGGTACATACTTAGTCCTTAAGAGAATCTGGAACCCTATTGATTTTCAAAGTCAAAGGTCAAGGTCACCGGGTCAAATCTTTAGGCGAGGGGATGCGCCACGCTTTGCCCTTGTTTAGTTTGGATCTTGTAAGTATGATTTATAAACAAGATTTTTAAGAAATAATGTGAAGATCCATAGCAATTTGCATGTTTCACAGTGTGTGAATTTAACAGTAGACCGATGGCCCATGTCTGTGTTAAAATCATGCAGGTTTTTGTAAAATTATCTAAATTTTTTAGGCAAATTACTACAAAAACTGGTAATTTCAGACAAATGTGATTTTGTAGTGATTGATATTTGTACTTTTGATTTAGATATTCTGACCAAGGTAATTCTAGAGTAGAAGAAATGAGCAGCCATCACATTTCAACGAAACGGATTAAACTGGAGAAATCGAGTTCATTTGTGAACCCATTTGAGTATGTTCATTTTGTTAAAGATTAGACATATTCTACATTATGTTTATAGGTAACATTGTCAATATTGTTCAACAGTCACTTGTATAACAGTTTCCTATTAATTATTGTGGCTTGCATAATGATACTACTAGTAGCTATATTATATAGGGATCATGTTGGCTTCTGCGTCATCGTTACATTTTCATCAATCCACAAGCTGAAATGGCCAGTCCTCCTTAGCTACTTACGGGAATGAAACCAAACTGGGACAGAATTGACGCACGTCTGACGCACCAAATGTTTTCCTGGAACTTTGATGTAATTTTGTCTCTTTATATTGGGTTGTGTAGATGTGTGCTGGATACATGTATATAGATTTAATATTATTTTGAAAAGCTTTTTCGTTATACAGCTGCACGTCAGAACCATATAACAAAATTTGTTTCAATATTATACACATACACTGTAATAAACAATTATTTTTTTATTCTTACAGTCTCTCAATAGATATTACTGAAGAGGGCAGTGATGTTGGTGATGATTCTGACGATGGAGATTTTGAACCTAGCCTCAACTTCACTCTAAGGTTTGTCATGTTAATTTCATATGTTTCAGTTGTAACTTACATACTTGAAATTTTGTCCTAATAACAGAACCATGCATGATCATATGTCATAGGAGCTTTATTATACCCCCGCTCCACTGGAAGGGGGGGGGGGGGGGGGGAATACTGTTTTACCTCTGTCCATCCGTTCGTCCCAAGATGTTCATAACATTTTTCTCAGTAATTATTTATGGCAGCAATCTGATATTTGATCATAGGCTTCAGAAGGGTCAATCGAAAGTCGCAAACCCGCTGCATTGTCCATGGTCAAGTCCGGTAGAAGTCCCATCCGATGAAGGGAAAGACATCAACAACAAATGAAGATCAGGTCTGATTTGGGTAACAGACACCCTGTAACCATTGACCAGCTCATGATGCCTGCCGTAGAACTTCTTGAGGGATGACCACAACCTAAAATCTGTCTACAGATCACTCAAATCCTTCATAAAGTGGACTTGTAATGATATGTTTAGTTTGTCATTCACTATGCATTCGAGATATTCATCTTGAATTGAAAGTTAGGGCTCCATAGATCATAATCTCAATTCTATTGTTTTATTCTTGTGAATTACATTGTATGTATTTTTCTACTTCAGGTGGCAGAGAAGTTACAACAAAAAGACAGCTAGATGGTCTGTGCAGCCTGTTAAAGCTGACAAGTCATATTCCTATGTTCCAAGACTATTAAGGGTCATTATTTGTATGAGACTGCAAGATAATGAAGGAATGAATTAACGTGTGCAGTTGGAAGTAGATGATCCCAGAAGAATCTCGGTCCATCTTGCACCAATTCCACAACCTCCAACTCGGGATGATATTGTAGCATCTCAGAAATCCAGATTTGAAGACCAAGACAAAACAATTGACTATATTGTCGCATAAAATAAATTTAGATTGTCACTCTTTGTTTTTCCTGGTCTAACAGAAGTTCTGCACATTTAGAGCAGAAAAGTACCCAAGTCAGGATAATGGGCATTACAAATTGTCCAATGCACAATAATGATAGCACTCAGTGTGTTGGTCTAGTTAGTACAAACCAGGACAACTTTTTAAGACCTCACAAGAAACATCTCTGCCAAGTTTGGTTAAATTCTGTTCGGCTGTTCTCAAGAAGAAGATGAAAATGTTGTTTCCCATAGGGTTTCAATGCAAACTTTGACCTCCGCTGGTGGCCATTTTGAATTTTCAAATGGCGCAAACAGTAACAATACATGTTAAAGACATTCATAGGAACATATATACCAGATTTCAATTCAATTCCTTCAGCGGTTCTTGAGAAGAAGTTTCTTGAAAATCGACCAATCAGAATTTTCAAAGTCACATGGTGGCCATGTTTTTTGACGAATCTGCACAAAAGTAACAACTCTTGTGTAGAACCTCATAGAAAACATCTCTGCCAAGTTTGGTTTTGAATTATATAAAAGACTGTCAGTCCATTTTAGAAGAAGTTGTCAGTGCTGATAGAACAAAAAATAATAATAAGATGGCAAGACTTTCAAATTAAATTTAGAATTCCAACTGACCAACTTGTGAAATTAACAACTCATTAGGGTTGATTTATTTTTTATTTTTGGTGTTTTAACGCCACTTTCAGCACTATTTCAGCTATATCATGGCGACCAGTTTTAGTGGTGGAGGAAGCCAGAGTACCCGGACAACCACCGACCATAGGGAAGCAAGTGGTACACTTTATCATTAGGGTATATGGGATAAAATACAAAATATTTCATGAACAAGTTTTAATTAAATCGTCTAGGAATGAAACCCTTGTATTGTCCATATAGATCAGGATATTTGTCCCTAATTTTCCAAGTACAACAGCTTAGGATCACACGTCTGACCCCAGCTCTAAGTCGGCCATGTGCCCAAATGGTATACTGGCGGTTGGCTGCATACCTATTGGATCTGTTGTAATCCTCGTCATGGGGCATTACTACAAGTTCCTCTCGAAACATTCTAGCAACCCCCAACACTGCCTCATCAAGGACAATCCGATCAAAGTCCTGTAATAAAGACAAGAGATTTAATAAAAACAGAGTAAAGACAGATGGTTATACATTCATCTAGAAAAATGAGCTCTATTTAAAAAAGAAATATAATTCATTATAAGTGAAATAATTTGCAAAAATTCAGTTTAGAGAAATAAAAAAAAGTCTTATTTTGGAAGGAAAGATTTGCTCGTGGGACTTTATTATGACCACAGTTTTATTTGTTTTTTTGTTGGTATATGGGAGAACCATTTTGGTCTTGCAAATTTTTTTTTATCGATTTAACCCTCAAGCTATTCAATTTTAATTTTATGGTTTTTTTTCCTAAAAATTATTTTGATTCTGAGTCTTGAAGAAATTTTTTTATTCCGACTTGACATTTTCACAGTATAATCATATACTTGCCATTTTCACAGTATAATCATATACAAAATTTTGAAGAAAAAAAATTATTCCAGCACTTCGCCAATCTAATTAAAATTAGATCTACGCACTTGCTCCCTATTTTAGATCTAATTATACCCCCGCTCCCCGAAGGGGGAGGGGGGTATACTGTTTTACCTCTGTCCGTCCGTCCTTCCAAAATATTTTTCGTCACATTTTTCTCGGCAACTATTGATGGCAGAAATCTGATATTTGGTCACAAGCTTCACATAGGTATGCCATATCGTGGGAAGCGTTTTTGGAACCATCAGATTCCTACTTCCTGTTTGCCGACTTAGTTGGTTTTTATCCACATTGAACATATATGCACATTTTTCTCAACAACTATTGATGGCAGAAATCTGGTATTTGGTCACAAGCTTCATATAGGTACCCCATATCATGGGAAGTGACAGGGGTATCATAAGTGAGCATTAGATCACAGTTCACCTTGTTTTAATTAGATTGGCACTTCGCCGGAAAATAAGAAAATATGATTTCTGTGGCGTCTGAAAAAAACATTTCTACGGCGAAAAAACGTGACATAGCCCCCTTCAAGGTAAATGGTCAGTCCCATATTATTTTGCAGCAACTGTCTTGTGGAACTAGAAGTAAGGTCTCTTTTGTTTCTAATCCAGCCCAAATTTCTCTGAAACATTCCAGTCAATTAACAAATAAAACAACACTGGCTACGTCATTCGTTTTCATCGGACATGTATTTCACTGTGTTCTACATGTATGTCTCTGTTTTCATATTGTCGGTAAATTGGCTAAAATAAATTAATATAACATGTGTATCAAAATCTCGGGGAACAACTTCATAACTTATAAGAAAAAAAACCCTAATTTAGTTATTTTTAACGCCGGCAAAAATTTCCGATCGAAAATACGTAGTTGAGCTTGTCCCCATAGGGTGCCTCCTGGCATGTTTTCAATGATTATCGTGGAAATATCGGCTGAATCTGTTAAGGCATGTAGTTTTCATCAAAGAAAATCTATTCCTGATACAGAAATTATTTATTCTACGTCTTTTAGATACAGTCGGTTCGCAAATAGCTTTTTTCCCAACTTTTATAGAAACTTACCTCAATATCCATGCTGCAGCTACTGACATAAAAATATATAAATAAATAGAGTTGGCCTCGCCCAGGTCAGTGCATAATTAATTAGCTTCCGGTAACGATGGTCAGCTTTTTCAGTCGAAAAAACAACGTTTCGGAGCGTATTCATCAATAATTCGGTGTTTAATCTTCATTTTATGAAGGTCAGTACGGTAATCGACAATAATTTTGGGTATGAAAAAATTACGCAGCTGGTAGACAATATCCCTTTAATATATGACCCAAAAGTGGATCATGTGTTTTTGATAATTCCAGTGTAGATTGATCCCGAGATCGTTGTTTTTGTATATTGATTTTTATTGATATTTTCATTATTTTGACCTCCATTTATTATTTACAAAAGTAATTATGCAAATTATTTTCAACAAATGTGGGTACTTTATTAAGGAAGATTTTAAGATAGGAGGAGATAATATTGAAGGTGTTAATAAATGTAAATATCTTGGAATTATAATGAGTTCAGGAGGATCCTTCAAAGAAGCAAACAATATGCTGTATAACAATGCGCTTAAGGCTTCATTTAAATTGTATAAAGAAGTGAAATCTCTCGAACCACCGGTTAATACATTATTACATATATGTTTGATCACATGGTTAAACCAATCGCATTATATGGTGAGATATGGGGTATCCTCACAGTAGGAAAACAGGGAAAGAATAAAGATTTATACGATTTGTATAAAGATTTTGAGGCTGAAAATCTAAATATTAAGGTTTGTAAATTCCTCCTTGGCTTAAATAAAAAAAGTACAAACATTGCTGTATTATCTGAATTAGGTAGATTGCCAATGTTTTGTTTAATTATCATTGCTGTGTTTTCTTTCTGGCATAGACTAGAGAAGATGCCTGAGACATCTCTACTATATTGTGCATATTAAATTTATGTAATATTAATGTAAACAGTTGGTATAAAACTGTTGTATTTTTGAGTGAAAAGATAGGTTTTTATAACGTGATAATCTAATATTAGTACCTATCTTTTCACTCAAAAATACAACAGTTTTATACCAACTGTTTTTATAACGTGATAATCTAATATTAGTACCTAAGTCTGTCTATCTGTCTTTAAGCAGTATTTGAAGAAATTTATACGGAATATTTGTTTACAGTACTGGTCTAAGAGACAACAGGAAGGAAAATAAAATGGAAAACTAACTACATACTTTAAAATTAAAGACAATTTTGGAATAGAAAATTATTTATTCATGAAAAATTTTGAACACAGAAAAATAATTTGTAATTTGCTCATATCCTTAGAATTGAAAGTGGCGGATATGAGATAACAAAAGATAAGGATGGTTACAATGGTAAGAAAATACCATTAGAAAGATCTAATAAAATATGCCAGTTATGTCGTGGTACATTTAACTGTGTTGAGGATGAAACTCATTTTTTAATTGATTGTCCCTTATATGATAATGAAAGATCATTCTTTGAGGAAATAAATAGACTTAATATTAATTTCTGTAATCTTTATGTGGAAGGAAATTTTTTTATGGTTAATGACAAATGAAGACCATCTCATTTTGAACAAATTAAGAGAATATCTGTTGAAGAATTTTAATAAAAGAACAAAAGAATTAACCTCTGTCAACACCAAAACAAAAACATAATAAGTTATAATTTATTATATAGTTTTATATATGTATCTTTTATTATACAATTTTAGTATACATGTATGTTATTTAGCATATTGAATACTTTCCCTGGCTGCAACATCTACAAATAGTGTACATAATTTGATTTTGTATATAACTACTATTGTTTGGACTTTCTCTCTCTTTAATTGTGTAACTTTATGCCCCTAGGGGCCCCAAATTGGCTTAATAAAATATTTTGCATCTTGTATGTAATATGGCCTTTTGTCTCCAACTACATGTAATTATACCACTTTTCTCAGTAACTGTTGACGGCAGAAATCTGATATTTGGTCACAAGTGTCATATAGGTATACCATATTGTGGGTAGCGTTTTTGGACCCGTCAGATTCCTACTTCCTGTTTGCCGACTTAGTTGGTTTTTATACACATTGAACATATATGCACATTTTTCTCAGCAACTATTGATGGGAGAAATCTGATATTTGGTCACAAGCTTCATATAGGTACCCCATATCGTGGAAAGCATTTTTGGACCCATCAGATTCCTACTTCCTGTTTGCCGAAGAGCGGGGGTATCATAAGTGAGCATTAGCTCACAGTTCATCTTGTTCATACTTACTAACATATACAGCAAAGAGAATCACTTCAGAGATGCAGCTAACCGTCGGCCCTGTCGGACCTAGGGGGCAGAATCTTAGAGGGTCCGGCAAATGACGTCTTTGTGTCAGACCTAATGACCGGCAAACATTTTTACTGCTTGGGGCTGTCAAAAATCAAATTTCTTTCGGTCCTGGTTACCTCTTAGACCCCTAAGCGAAGGATTTTTGATTATCGTTAATAAAGTCAAAAGTCGTAAACCACAGGCACTCGACGTTCAGTGAATACAATGTAGGGTCAATGTGGAAAAAAAATAGTGTCACTGTTATAATAAAGAGAAGGCTTCCAATGCACTTTTCGGCACAAATGTAAACAAATCGGTTTATTTTTTCGTATACGGTTTTCGCTTGACCTTTGCGGTATTTATGGATGGAGACCTACCTAATAGTTTCTCCGCCGCATCATTTATTAGAGAGCAGACGATCATACTTCATTAAACCATACTTTTGTGACGTCCCCAGAAATATTCGACTTCCATTGTGGAGCGACCATGGTATTGCAGGACCGCACAGAATAATTAATAAAAGAAAACTAGATATAAAAAAAATTACGACTGCTTACTGGTCACAAAAAAATGTCAGAAGCTTACCAACTAAATAAAATGTATACCTTTTAGTTCAATTGTCCAGTAATCGGTCGTAATTTTTTTATATCTAGTTTTCTTTTATTAATATGCTATTTATTCTGTGCGGTCCTGCAATGTCATGGTCGCTCCACAATGGAAGTCGAATATTTCTGGGGACGTCACAAAAGTATGGTTTAATGAAGTATGATCGTCTGCTCTCTAATAAATGATGCGGCGGAAATTAGGTAGGTCTCCATCCATAAATACCGCAAAGGTCAAGCGAAACCGTATACGAACAAATAAACCGATTTGTTTACATTTGTGCCGAAAAATGCATTGGAAGCCTTCTCTTTATTATATAACAGTGACACTATATTTTTTTTCACATTGACCCTACATTTTATTCATTGAACGTCGAGTGCCTGTGCGTAAACAAATCGGAAAAAATTCTGTTCCTTTCTGTTTATGCTAAATTTCGGGAATCAGTTCCCATTCCGGAATTTATTTCGTATCCTATCGGTAATCGTTGTAAATTGTAATTTGATCATTTCCGTTATGGCTGCATGACCAATTAAGTTTACGGAGGGGTCTAAATCTGGAAAAAAGCACCCACTACCTATCGATTTATCTACAGAGAATAAAAAAGCCAAAAAGGTAAGCATATGAAAAGGAGAGGCGACCGGGGCGATCCTTTAATTGAAAATGGAAGGACAAAATGAACAAACAAATGACGACTTGATATCAAAATTAAAGTTTGTTTTTGCCCGCAAAAACGTACGTTTTTCAGGGAAATAGTGACATTATGATAGACTCTTGTGTATATATATATATATATATATATATATATATATATATACAAGTTTCAGTAAGGGATATTACACTAGAGTGTTTGCAAATAACTTCCACAAAATTTAGGGGATCAACATTTCCTGGTAATATGCACAACTACATATGGTGTCCTTACTACCTACCAAGTTTCATGAAATTCTGTTCAGTAGTTTCAGAGGAGTTGCGCTGACAAACTGTGTGACGGACAGGACAAAAACAATATGTCTCCCCACAAAAGTGGGGGGGAGACATAATACTTATTAGAGGAATAATAAAATCTTACTAATATGAAGTATTGATTATTCCATGTTTCAGGGCTATCTAAATTGAATGTGGTCTCAGTCACTAACCCCCCTTTGGCAATATCCTTAATCTGATTTTGGTCGTAGTAGTCGTTAGCTGTGTCAAGGCTTTAAGATTGTCCCTTTAATCATACTGTGTTGAAAGTGAAATATTAAAAAATTTCTAAAAAAAAAGTAGGTCTGGCAAAAAGTTGATAGGTCTGGCAAAGCTCTCTTACTTGCAGGACCCAATGTCTGACAGGATTTTTTTTTTATCTGCAACTCTGGCACTTGTACATGGACATACCATTCAACAGCAAAAAATAGTAAACTTGACGAAATGAAAATGCAACAAAAGAAGGAAGTACCAGATGTGATATTAAAATTCAACAAGCTAGTACTTCCCCCAGTTGTAGCAAAACAGTAAATCCAACAAAACATCATGCATGCCAAATTGGAACTGAAAATATAAATGGTAAAATAGAGATGTTAGGATAGGGCTGTCTGTTCGAACATAACAGTTCTTTGATTTTGTATTTCAATTCCCGAGATGTCCCGATACCCTAATAATGTAGTTTAACTTGATTGTTTTGCGATATACACACGTACATTGTACATGTATTTATTACACATGATATACATACCAAGTTGCAACTGTGTGAAATTCATCTACAACGATGACTTTAACATTAAAGTTTTTTATGGAACTTCTCCAGTCTTGGTCCCCCACTAATGTTTCTGGTGATGCATATATTATATCAATAGCACCATTTTTTATTTCCTCATCTGTGTCAAATGATGACCCTGAAAAAATCTTTTCATATTTACTACGTGTATATGCAAAAGTAAGTACATATTGCACTTGTATGGCTGCAATTGGTTACTGTTACACACACACACACAAAATACACTGAATGTCTCAATGTACTTTCATTTGATAACCTATTTCAATGTATTTCTTGTGGTGTAATGGTTAGCATGCTCACCTAGAGTGCGGGAGATCGTGGGTTCGATCCCCGGTGGGGTCAAACCAAAGACTTTAAAATGTGTACTTGCTGCTTCTCTGCTAAGCACGCAGCATTAAGGAGTAAGAGCAAAGACTGGTGGGCTCGGAATCAGAATAATGTGTCCGACAGTCCGAGTGGGGTGACATGTCTTCCTGCAGACTGTTACTTCGTGTGCTAGCACATTAAAAAGCCAGCTCAGCGTGTTGATCTAGTACAAGGCAGGGATCATCTCGTTGTATCATAACTAGTTCTCGTGATAATATAGCTGAAAGATTGCTCACTTGGCACAGTGGTCGAAATTAGCACCGGTCCGAGGGACCGCGACCGGTAAATTTCTCAATGACACTGGTCCGAATGTCCAGTAGAAAATCAATAAAGCATTATTAATTTATAGATATATTTCAAAAATGACACGTGTTTTGTCTTTAAAACCTTTGTCTCGTAAAATGTATTTTTCGTGTTGTTGATAAACAACATCATGCGTAAAAAACGTGACCGGTCTCTACTGGTATGGTGTGGGTGTCACGCATAAAATCGTCAGGGAACCAGTAATCAATAATCATTCGGAAGTAATTTCTCGAACTTCTCTGGGGTTTTCGATTTCATTATTATCACTGCGAGAGACAAAATTTTTAATCCTTTAAACATATCATCACGGACATAAACCCACTCAGCCACTGTGATAGACCTAAAAAGGGCCATAAAACAAGGTGGTGGGGATTACATTTTATGGCTCTCGGTCACCTGTGCGCCGATTGATGTTTTACCGCCAATTAGCGTTACCTGTTCTACCTGTTGACCGTTAAATTTTAATATCGTAAGTCGTAATTATTGCTACTGTAGGATGGATTTTTGACAATTAATTTTGTATCCTCTTGCTGTTAATATTTGACTGTTTGTCGCTTTTCATTGCCAATGAATGTGTGTCTTGTTATCGTTTTCGTTTGTTTTAGAAAGTTCTACTTTATGACCTCGAGTTCTATATTAAGAATTTTGTTGAAACCGCAATTGAACTTTATCTTGTTTAATTTTAATTTCTCATTTATTTTCTTCTGTTGGGTTGAATTCAGTAGGTATTGAATTAGTCGTAAATATGGGCTACTTCATAAATGTATTTTTTGTTGACAAGTTATTTTTCACAGCTGAATCAAGAAGTCCAGCCTGACCTTGTAATGTTGAGTTAGCACAGCCCTCTAGTAAAGAATATGACTCGGATGATGATGATGATAATAATGAGATGGATGAGCTCTCAGTGGATCAAATGATTTTTTATTATTCTAGAGAATAAAAATACTAATATAAACTTGCATCATTTGTTTATTATGGTCAAAATGGTTCCATCTGATCTCTCTTTTCAGATTTTTTTGTCGGACCAGTGAAATTCTGTTCGGACCAGTAAAACTTAGGTATTCACTGGTCCGACTGTCCTGTGATTTCAATTTCCTAATTTATTTGACTGTTGGCATAAAACAGCAATCATCCCTCCATCAATGTATATCTTTTTTTTTTTTTTAAAGAATAACAAGATGCAGAACAATATTACGAAAGAAATAAAATTTCTAAATATTAATTACTTTGTGCCATCATGAAGAAATAGTTTTGAACTGATAATAATTATCATGAACTGCAAAACATGTCGCTTGATTAAAAATTCAAGTATGGAGTGCGACAATCAAACAGAATCTGTTACGTAAATGAATAGACCTATTTCACATCAACTTATTTTTGTTGTAAGCGGCCTTAGTCCAAAGTCCAATCGGAGTAAAATCCAGGTGGTAAGTGGCATTTCTGTTTGGATTATACGATGATTTTCTATATCCACATCATTTTTCAACCTTTTCGAAGTTTTATTCACGTTATTTATTTGCAAAATGTTATTATACATCTACAAATGGATCCTGGTGATCAACTCTACACTCTTGATGAGCTTCGATGTTGGAAAGTCGAGAATCTTGGAGTTCTTGACGATGAGAGATCTAACGAAATCGGGAACGAAGGAGGAGCTAGCGGCCTTGTGTTTTTCGGCATGCAAGTTGAACTTGCCTTTGGTGCCATCACAAGATGATGTTTTGAAGGACAACAAGAGATGCTATGACAACATTTTGAGTGAGTGTGGAATTATAGACCCCCTTCAGATTTATTCTGGTTGGCTTGATGAACATGATCATGGTATGCAGTTTGGCCACCAAATTTATTGACAGACATAACGCAGTTCTTGTTAGCCCATGGTGATGTAGCATTGACAAATGACATGCTGAAAGACTATAAGGTTGGCAAGGCATATGAATATTTTTCAAGTGGGTGGCTACAGGAGGGATATTTCTTAAAGGCTAAGTCGAACAACAACAACAACTTGTGTATTTTAAGAACAAAGTGTTCACCATCACAGACACTGGATGATGACCACCACAATGTATAGATATTGTGCCAAAGAAGATGATGGTTTGACAGAAGGAGCTTATTGTTCTTGCACTGCAGGGTATGAAATTTATGCATGTTTTTTTAAATTCTCTATCGTGTCTATGCAGTGCCAATTCAGGACCATTAGATAATAACAGAAGGGATTGCAACCAATGATGGGCAATCTTGGCTGAAATGTTCCTAACAAATTCATGACAAAATGTTGTAGTTACTATGGTGTCAATGAATCGGTACATTTCAATAATGTTTGAGAGATGTCAGTTCAAATCTCTCTGGAAGCTAATGATCGGAGTACTGTATTAGGTTTGTCAACTACTAACAATTACAATACATGTATATAGCTTCTATTGTACAAGGTAGTACATTTCAATAATGTTGAAAAGATGTCAGTTCAAATCTGACTGGTAGCTAATCTATGGGTTTATTTTAATATATGCTTGATCATGTTGACTGCATTAACTAACTTGGACACAAGTCCCTAGCTTAATGAAAGTTTTGAAGAACTAATCCTTTTTCAGTGTGATTTTTACACGACTGCAAAAATGTTGTGTAATGGTTAGCATGCTCACCTTGAATGTGGTAGATCCATGGGTTCTGGCCCCTGTCTAGTCAAACCAAAGATTATAAAATTGGTAAGAATGCAGCATTAAGGACTAAGAACAAAGAATTGTCGGGTCAGAATCAGAATAATGTTTCAGAGTGGAACGACATATCTACCCACAGACTGTTGTTTCAATGAACTAGCACTCTAAAAATCCAACTAAGGGTGTTGGTCTTTTCATTTTTAGCTCACCTGACCCAAAGGTCATGTGAGCTATTGCCATCACTTGGCGTCCGTCTTTGTCGTCCGTCGTACGTCGTAAACTTTTTCAAACATCTTCTCCTCTGAAAGTACTAGACCAATGGAAACCAAACTTGGTCTGAATCATCACTAGGGTGTCTAGTTTCAAAATTGTGTCCGGTGATGCCGTGCACCAACCAACATGGCCGCTGTTACTAAAAATAGAACATATGGTAAAATTGCAGGTTTTGGGTAATAACTCAAAAACCGTTAATAATATCAAAAATCTGACATGGGATAAAATGATCAGCATATAAAGATCTACCCACCCTGCAATTTTGAAGTAAATCTGATTACCCATTTTGGAGTTATTTCCCTTTTTTCATCAAATTTTCAAAATTTTAATACTTTTCGTCCTTTATTTCAAAAACTATAAGAGACAGGTGGTAAATTGAAACTGCATACATGTTCAGCATGTCAAGATCTACCTACCCTGCAATTTTGAAGTAAATTTGATTACCCATCTTGGAGTTATTGCCCTTTTTTCATCAATTTTTTTTTATTTTAATACTTTTCGTCTTATATTTCAAAAACTAATTAGAGATAGATGTTAAGTTTAAATTGCAAAAATGTGCAGCATGTCAAGATCTACCTACCCTGCAATTTTGAAGTAAATCCCATTACCCATTTTGACCGATTATGCAAATTAGAAAAAAGGGGGGATGAAATTTAAAAAAAAATCTTCTCCTCTGAAACTACTGAGCCAATCTCAGCCAAACTTTGCTGAAATGATCCTTAGGTGGCCCCCTTTCAAAATGGTGTCCGTCAGCGCCGTCCTGTATCCAAGATGGCCACCATTACTAAAAATAGAAATTTCTTCAAATGGCCAAAACTGCTCTATTTTAAGCCAGAAAGTGCTCAAATTTGAACTGTATTAGCATAATGAGCTTTTTAACATATATTACGTGATTTTTTTATGAACTTTGAACTTTTGCCTATTTTGACCGATTATACAAATTAGAAAAAAGGGGGGATGAAATTAAAAAAAAATCATCTTCTCCTCTGAAACTACTGAGCCAATCTCAACCAAACTTTGCTGAAATGATTCTTGGGTGGTCCCCTTTCAAAATTGTGTCCGTCAGCGCCGTCCTGTATCCAAGATGGCCGCCATGACTAAAAATTTCTTCAAATGGCCAAAACTGCTCTATTTTAAGCCAGAAAGTGCCCAAATTTGAACTGTATAAGCATGATGAGCTTTTTAACATATATTACGTGATTTTTTATGGACTTTGAACTTTTGCCTATTTTGACCGATTATGCAAATTAGAAAAAAGGGGGGATGAAATTTAAAAAAAATCTTCTCCTCTGAAACTACTGAGCCAATCTCAACCAAACTTTGCTGAAATGATTCTTGGGTGGTCCTCTTCCAAAATTGTGTCCGGCATTTCAGAACACCGACCAAGATGGCCGCCACAGCCGAGCTTAATTTAACATTGGACCCTATGGGAAATTCCCATAAAAATCTTCTTGTCTGAAACCATTTCCTCAATAAGAACAAAATTTTGATGAAATAGTCATTGGATGGTTCTCTTCCAAAAATGTGTCCGGCGGTTTGGCCCTTCGATCAATTTTTTTTTTAAAAATACTTTTCGTGTTATATTTCAAAAACTATAAGAGATAGATGTTAAGTTTAAATTGCAAATATGTGCACCATGTCGAGGTCTACCTACCTTGCAATTTTGAAGTAATTCTGATTAGCCATCTTGGAGTTCTTGCCCTTTTTTCATCAAATTTAAAAACAAAATTAATACTTTTCGTCTTATATTTCAAAAACTATAAGAGATAAAAGTTAAGTTTAAATTGCAAAAATTTGCAGCATGTCAAGATCTTCCTACCCTGCAATTTTGAAGTAAATCCCATTACACATTTTGGAGTTATTGCCCTTTTTTCATCAAAATGTTCTCAATTTTAATACTATCATCTTATATCTCAAAAACTATTAGAGATAGAGGGAAAGTTTAAACTGCAAAAATGTTCAGCATGTCAAGATCTACAAAAAATTTCCCACAGTTAAAAATGTGCGACAACTGTGTGAAGAGTTATTCCTCTTGAAATGCATTTTTTTGTTGACTCACTGCTTTTGGTTACTCAAATAATCAAAGGGAAGCAACTCTATTACAAAATGTGAAGCAGGAAAAGCTAAATTTTGAGAATCATTGACATATATGTTTTTTTACAGCAATTTTGATAACTTACATTAAAGGGGGAACCCCTGCCCAATTTTTTTTGTAGAAGGGGTCTGCAATGACGAAGGCTACATTTGTTAATTTTTTTTACCGAAGTTATCAAGTTTTATTGACTGATGTTGTTATTATACGCAGGTGAGCTATACAGGCTCATGGGAGCCTCTAGTTTGTATCTAAATGTGTTTCATGTTGCTCATGCTTAAATAGTTTACACATCACATGTTATAGTTTATGTTTCTTGTTGTTTATTGTTTAAAAATTCTATGAATAGAATGTTTTTATCCCCCATATGAGTGTTGTTTTTCATGTAAAATTATTGAATATTTTGAGCTTTGTTCATTTACCTGAGAAAGTCTCAGACAAATATTTTGAAATTAAGGGGGGTTTTGAACCTTATTACATGTAGTATGTTTTTTGGGGGGTGGGGGTGGAACTTTAGTCAGATTTTTTAACTTCTCAATTCAATAACTAAAGGATAGAGAAAATTGTATAGTGTCCCCCAATATTAACTTTTTGATGATAAAAGCAATATAATTTTCATTCAATCATTAACTTAAGACTTCACCAGGATGAGGGGAATGTGTTTTAATTTATTACCCATTCTTCAATGTTCCAGTTCATAGTTTTGTTATTTTACAACATTGTTATTATACATGTAGCTGACCTTTTAATAATGTTTTGTTTTTGCAATAAATATTTCTGGTTAATGAGTATTTGTTTAATTTTTGTGCTCTATGATTTACAAAAGTTATCGAGTTGAATCATTTACAAAGTACATGTGCATGTACATATTTTGCCCAACAAAGACTGACTTGTTCCTGAATATAGCACTTTTTCCATACTAATCCTTATATGTTATTATTGGTCTCCTGACATTGGCATAAACAAGAAAGGATGGAGTGCCTCACGAACAGAAACCACAGCATAATAATGTGCTTGACATACATGTAAGAATGGAACATGACTGTTAATGTATAGCCCTGTATCAGGGCATACTATTTAACTCCTGTCTGTCCCTCCCTATAGTTTTGAGCTAGAGTTTTTGTAATATTTTGTAGTGTGTTTAATGTACAAATACTAAAGGTGTGCATTCTTACAGGATTTTGACTTCTAAAAAATCATAAAATGATATATAGTTGAACCAAGTCATTTTTAAGTTAGTACATCAAAAGTGTCTTACACACACAGACTTTATACATTCTCTAACAAAAGGGGCATACCAGTTTTAAGTTGGGCCTTTTAAAAAGTTTTATTTGATGCTCCATAATTTAAACATAACAAATAAAAATTGACTTTGATTTTCCTATATATTTCAACTAAAAATAAATCCTAAAAATTCACAATCCTGTTTAAATTATGTACAAATAAAAACCACTCATATAAACATAATGAGCAAATAAACAATCAAAATATAGACAATTCTGAATGTTTTGATGTAAAATTTGTTAAAATCTATCCAAA
This sequence comes from Bathymodiolus brooksi, assembly GCA_963680875.1. NCBI lineage: Eukaryota > Metazoa > Mollusca > Bivalvia > Mytilida > Modiolidae > Bathymodiolus > Bathymodiolus brooksi. The sequence continues at coordinate 57,353,407 of OY804580.1, read as the reverse complement.
AATGACTTCACAATAATTTTTTGAAAAAATATGGTTTTGGTTGAGTATATAGGGATTTTTTTTTACATGTGGCAATACTTTTGGCCACATACTCACGGCTGGTAATCGGCACAAGCAGAACAGTTGGTTCTGCAAAGAAATTCGTGAGGATAACTTCCGGTTTTGGTGGAGGAGAGTTCACGAAGACGCTTTGCAAGGTATGTACATGTCAAAAATTGAAATTTTCTTTTTTACTGCTCTAATATTGCAAAATCAGAGAATGCTATGCTGTGGCGAATGCTTTCACGATTAGAAACATGCATAGTTTATTCTTGTATATGAAGTGTAACTCTCGCAAAATCAATCGTCCCACGAAAATTGTGACACTCTTACATTTCTAACTTGTTCTTGACAAAGATGCAAGTTAAATTTTAAATATTTTTTCATCATGGGAGTCTACATGTAATCGGGGATAAATTCCGATTAGTCAGAAGTAAATTGAAGTCTAGATAAATCTACAAACTGTCAATTTTCTCGTTTTCCTGCCTGAGGAGATCGGTTCTGATAGAGCACATTGCGAATGCATGAGGAGATTTTCAAGTTTTGGTAATTGTTTTCTGCAAAATTGATAAATTGACACTTTTAAACACAAAACTGATAAATACTCTAATCAAAATAAACTATTCTCTGTCCACTTTCAGGAGATGCCAGGATTCATGGGAAAGAGGAAAAGGGGACTGACATTGACTCTTTACAAACAACCATTTCGATATAGATTGCCTGTATCACCCACAGGCGCATGGGGCATGGATTTCGTTTCCTCCTCCCCCCTTTTCTCTACTACCCCCCCCCCCCCTTTTTTCAAAATTTTCATATAAATCATTCCTTTTTCAAAATTTTCATAATCATTCGTTTTTTCTTCATTTGACAATATCAGTAGACGTCATACATCATGAATAATACGTGTATTCTGTGTCCACATTTTTTCGACTGATACAGTATAAGAGAGAAGGTATGCAACTCCATTTTCATATTTCGCGCCATATCGCTCACCTTGGTTGGGAAACCCCAGTGTTTTTTTTTACACTTTTTACCTTGTCTACATATGGCACTGTCGTATCAAACTGTTTCTAAGACACTTACCTAATTGCCCATGTTCGAATTTCAGTCTGTACGTCGATCTTTTCCAAGAAATCTCGCCGAGAAAAAATATTCTGATTCCCAATGTTGCTGAAAAAAATATTCTGATTTTGGTGGAGGAAAAAAAAATAATCTGATTCAGAGTTTTTGTCATATAACCTAATGTTAAATTCTGGAAAAAAAAAAAAATATTCTAACTCTTGTGTTATCCGAAAAAAAAATTCTGAACGAAACAAAAAACCATAACCCCCCCCCCTTCAAGTTAAATGGTCGGTCCCTAAATGAAATGTTTCTTTCTAAGTGGACAGCCCATGAACAATGAAATATTACTTTTATACTTTTAAAAACCAGACGGGAAGAAGGGCATCAGTTCGTGAATTTATTACCAGACAGACATGCAAAATTTGTGATTATACAGTGGATTACATGTGTCGTACCAAAACTAGCAAATCTCCTCATGCATTCGCAATGTGCTCTATCAGAACCGATCTCCTCAAGCAGGAAAACGAGAAAATTGACAGTTTGTAGATTTATCTAGACTTCAATTTACTTCTGACGAATCGGAATTTTTCCAGATCACATTTAGACTCCCATGATGAAAAAATATTGAAAATTTAACTTGCATCTTTGTTAAGAACAACTTAGAAATGCACGAGTGTCACAATTTTCGTCATGTTTTTCGTGGGACGATTGATTTTGCGAGAGTTACACTTCATATACAAGAATAAACTATACATGTCTCTAATCGTGAAAGAATTCGCCACAGCATAGCATTCTCTGATTTTGCAATATTCGAGCAGTAAAAAAGAAAATTTCAATTTTTGACATGTACATACCTTGCGAAGCGTCTTCGTGAACTCTCCTCCACCAAAACCGGAAGTTATCCTCACGAATTTCTTTGCAGAACCAACTGTTCTGCTTGTGCCGATTACCAGCCGTGATACTGTATAGCTGAATATTCACACGATTTCTCATTATTTTCAAGATCTACGGGATACATGTAGTCATAAATTATTTTCCTAACCAATAAATTCACGAAAACTTCCTTACGACCGTGACGATATGTGCATAACTGCCACGATGAATAAACTGCGTCACCGTGTTTACAAATGCAATGACGTCTTGTTTACGTTTTTTACTCCGATTGACCTTTGAACCATAATGGCGGCGGTAACGTGAAATTGGTCTATTCATTTTTATAACATGTTATTCAAACGTATACACACCTTTGTATGCAGCGCTTACTAATGGAATGCGAGTCAATTTTCCACTTGGTCCTGCATTAGTGAAACTAGAGCCAGAGAGGACAACACACTAAAGCTTTCCAATCCGACCTTGTTTGATCAACATTCCAACAATCATTCCACGTAAGACAGGCAAGTAAATTTGAAAGGCAAGCGACTTTCCGAATCCCGTCGGAAGGATGGCCATGCAGTCCTTTTCATTTATTAAACAATCCAACATTTGACTTTGTTCTTCTTTAAGATTTGTTACGCCGAATTCTGAGAAAACGTTTGTCAAAACGCTATCATAGCTGGGAGCAGCCATTTTGTCTGTCCTCCCGACAAACGTAAGAAAGACTTACTGCGATTGGTTGTTTAGAAATCTCTGGTTGAATTTTGATTGGCCGGTCAAAGTTCACTGAATTTGACCCGAGACATGACCCTTGATCGGATGTTTTTAGATCTCAAACGCGCGACATGTAAACAACAAAATGAAAATAGGGAGCAAGTTCTGAGATTAATGATACACTGATGATATATTTCAACTTGTTCTCTCTATCAAACACAATAAAAAAATGATTGAGAAATATTTGTGTATAAATGAAACAATGAAAAGATATGATACAAGTAATTAATTTCTAATAGATAGATAATATGTAATATGAGACACATGTGGTAAGTATTAAAACTGAGAATACAAATGATTTTGACATGATGTGTGATAAAGTCATCGCTAGCTAGTACACACCCTACAACCGGCTATCTGGACAGCAGATGCTATCCGGAACTCAGATCATATCGGGGTACGTCACACGGAATGACAGGTAGGAATTTCTTTGACGTTTTTCTTCCATTTTATCTACTTTTTGGATTTTAAATTTATGTGTGATTTGTTGTACTACAAATGAGAAAATTGCATACCAAATATGACAGTATAGGTTTTAATATTTAGTAAGTTTTCAATCAATGAAGATAGAATTTGACATTTTCAACAGAGAATTCTTCAGAACATTAACGTTTTCTCTAAAATTTCAAAAGAAAGCACAAGTTTCTATCATATACATGAAAAATATAGTGTTTCTTCTACCTTCCTGTACAACGGGAACTCGAAGTGTTATGTAGTAAGAATATTATACGCAATTTCATTCCAGTGGTCAAAATGTTTTGGCTATCGGGGACAGCAGATTGGGCTATCACGAACATCAGATCAGTGGAGTTAAATTGCAATCGGGAACATGAAAAAAATTAAAAGAAGTTATATTGTTAATTAACTTTGTTTCTCTCATTATTGTGCATTATTCATACCGCTCCTCCCTGACACTTGTAGAAAAATCATTTATTTCCCGATTTGACACTAAAAAGTCTCGTGAAATTTCTCACGATATTTTAACCCTTCATTAAAACGTACTTTTTGGTGCATATAAGGTAGTTATTTACTGTTAAACTGTGACAGGTTTAAATTAATTTACCACCTCGAGTCCATCCAAACAAAATTAGAATCTATATTTATATTTTACTATATGTGTTACATGTTCAATATATAAAATGTAAAGGTTGTTTGTTTTTTTGTGGGTTTTTTTCTAATATTTGGCGTATTTGTTTCAGATGTAAATGGAACGGTTTCGATGCTAATAACAAAAAAAAAAAAGAAAAAAAAAGGAACTGAGAAACAAAACATGCATATTTCGCCCGGTCGATCACGACACTTCAAGAGTCAGGGTCCGTATTCATAAAGCAACTTAAGTAAACAGTTCCATTTGGAGTCCTAATTTATCATTACAAATAGCGTAAAATCTTTCTGTTCGAAAAGAATCTTAACTTATATTGTTCTATGAATACGGGCCCTGGTCTCGAGTTATCATATCATGTTGACCTGATCATGAATAATTAATTATATAATATTGAAAATTAAATTCTAGCCTATAACAAGTGGAGAAAAGCAATATTAAAATTTAAAACAACAATTTTAGAGATCACCAATCTTTTATTTGATAACTTGGAAACAACAATTAACAAATAAACTGTAAAAACACTTCCAGTGTAAAGCATTTAACGTAATAAGTTATTCTTGAGGTATCTAACAAATCACAAATAAAATAAAATAAAGATAAAAATACTGCTCTAGCAATCATGAGAACATCTTACAATTACAAGAATGCTTACATGGGAGCTCCTTTCCACTTAAAATGACAACTTTCAAACACTTCCAGTGTAAAGCATTTAAAACAATAAGTTATTCTTGAGGTATTTTACAAATCGCAAATAAAATCAAATAAATATAAAAGTACTGCTCCTGCTATCATGAGAATAATTTACAACTACTTTCCACTTAAAATGAAAACATCTACTAATACTTGAATTACCACTTGCTGTTGAAACTCAGATTTATTTACTGATGCAAAGCAAGCCCTGAACAAATTAAGCCCTTTTCTACTTGTTTTGCAGATATGAACCTCGGTTTGTTATTTACACGAGGAAAAGGGACGCTAAAAATTCATATTAAAACATCCTTGTATCCATTATAATGTACAAAAATAAACATTATTTTCTCTTTTAAGTGAATGTTGAATAGAAAGTGTACATTTCTTGAGAATTCTCTATGCTTAAACGAAAACTGTGTAAAACCGGAAGTGTCCGACAATTTGTTTGTACCATAATACCGAGCAATTATTTGGAACTAATACAATATGAAAACCCGAACAGTACTCTGAAACAGAGTAAAGACACGAACCTTTACAGTTGCTCATATAAAAATGTATGTGAAAAGTTTATTTAGAGCACAATCAGCAGATACCATAACGGTTTTTACTATATTTCTAAGGTCAAATAACAAAATGCGTTGCCTGAAAGATGGTGGTTAGATATTTTATTATTCCACGCTGGAGTATGTATGCTACTTAATATTGTAAAGACACCATGATAGTTTAGCTAAATCCTCGGCTTTAATGCTCGAAATTAGGGTACAAGCAAATTGTAGAAAACCTCCGTTTATACACTGTGAAAAGTATAATTTTAATGGTTGAACAAATTAGTGTTTCAACTTCTTTTTGTGCTTAAAGAGAGAGCTGTAATACTTGTACACCTTTCGACAAGGACATATAATTTTTTTCTTCAAGTGTTGTGCTTCTGTGTGCCTTTGAAGCGTTTGTCTGTCAGTAAATGTTGTTTGACATTGGCAGCATATTAGTTTAACGCTTCCGTTACATACTTTTTCGTGTTCGTTTCTTCTATATCGGCCTGTAAACTTTTTGTGGCAGTGCTGACATTCATAAGGCTCTATTCTTGTATGTGTATTTAAATGATCTTGGTACTTTGACAAGCGAAAGAATTTTTTCCTGCATTGTTCAAAGGGGCATACATGAACTTGACTTCCGGCTGCATCTTTACCATTGTTATTATTTATTTCGTGTGCTTTTATGTGCTCGTTCATGTTTTGAGGCTTGTTGAAGGTTTTGCCGCAAAATGAACATCAAAGATTATAACTATGTTTGTCAATCTTGTGTTTATTAAGTTTTTCTTCAGAATCAAAATATTGGGTACAGCTTGGACAGAATAATTTAGTACCATCATGGATTTTTAAATGTCTCTTTAAGTTTTGTTGAGACTTGAACTTTTTCTGGCAAATGTCACATTGGTAGGAATCATATTTAGTTGTATGAACGGTTTCTTCCAAAGAAATATTTAGAAAAGATCCATCCAGTGGATTCTCAGTAGATAGATCAATAGACTCCATATTATCTGAAATTTATCAAAAATGAAATATTATAAAACTTCTAAATATCCTAATTCAATCAAATCTTTTTAAAAGAAGTAATTTTCAAGGTATTTCTCAGTTTATCCACCCCAAAGACATTTCCAAAGTCAATGACAATGGAAATTAATACAAGCAACAGCTAATACTATCAGGGATTCACATTCAGCCAGGATTTTGAGACCATTAATCACTTTTGCGGATCAGATTTTTTTTTAAATTATGAATAAACAAGAATATAATGAGCTTAATCTTATAATCAGTTACTTTGCCTTATTGGTTAGTAATGGAGAATGAAAAGCTATGAAAAACCTCCTAGGATGGGAACATACTCTGCAAATTAGCAACCAATTGATAAAGCATAACATTGCCATGATTTTGATCTAATACCACACAAATTGTAATACCCCCCCCCCCCTCTAATACAAACACGCAGTTGCAATTGAAATAGATGTTATTTTGAAATTTGTTGACTTGGGAATGAAAATACGAGATTTTATTTAAGAAAAACAAAACAAAGTAGCAATTATTTAAATCTTTTTCATGAAAGTAATTTACTTTCGTATCTATGCTGGCTAACACATCCGGATTTAAATGTTAGCGCCCCAACATTTAAGTCTCGCGATCAGTATATTCGCGAAACCGACGCGAGAAATAGAGCATCAGTATGTGGTTTACCGTGGTGGTCTACCGTAATGAGGACCGTAACTTCCTCTATTACAGGATAAACCAGAAATAAGAATTCATGTCACTATTGTTCCCGTTTGCCAAAATCTGCTGTCAGTGATAGTCAGTTTCAAAATAATCTGCTGTCCCCGATAGCCAAAACATTTTGACCACTGGAATGAAATTGCGTATAATATGCGAGCTTAAGCGAGCTCTTTATGGTATAAAATGTGTACTTAGGATTTTTTAACAAACATGGCTGAACATATTGTCGGAGAAAAAAAAATTCTACGTTTTGTATTTGTTATTCGAGTTATCGTTCCTTACGTTTTGTAAACACCGGTTTCCGGGTAACACACTAACACACTCAACTAATGGAGATCTTCTTAACATAAAGCGCTAAGGTGATCCTGAAGTCTCGTACCCTCTCTCGTAAGGAACGATAACTCGAATAAAGGAACGACAGCTCGATTGAATGAGACTAGATTCGGCCCTAAAAAAAGTCGTCCCCAATATATCTCGGCCCAAAAAATCTCGACACTTTTGATGAAATTGCCAGATAATTTTCAGATGCGCGAGCATTTAAGGCCGTGTCGGTTTCATATTATTCTTACTACGCGGGTGTGTTAAGGCTGTTTCACGTCGGTTTGTTTCATACAGTTGCTCCCCTTTGTAATAGTTTACGTAATGACGTTGCATCCATGGAAACGTACTCTTCATGATGAACTGCCCGAAGGAAAAATGTGTTTCTGCAGATCTAATGCACTTATTCCTTGTTCCTTTCGTGACAGTAAGATTAACATATATATTTATTGACTATCCAGATTGTGAATATATCATTATTTTGAATACGTCGATTGTAATATATGATTTTTGGCGCTTGTCAGTCTTGCGAGGCTCCACCCCTTCAATGCCCATATTTGGAAATCGCCATCGCCAAAAAGCTTGTTTGTTGACAAATACGAGAATGATACACACGCGCCTGTTTACTATCAATATGATACTTATGTAGCAGAATTTCACAAAAAAGGAAAATGTACACATCGTCAGTTGCAGACAAATGATGCTGAGAGGTCAACCTTAGTTTAAATTAATAATGACAATCTCCTGAAGCACATGTATACTGAAAAAAAGGGGTCGTATACTATAACTACCGAACTTAAGAAAGCACATGGAGAATCAAAATAAGATACATAAGCCTAGAACTCTATCATGTCAATACCAACATTTTCGTGATCTTTTTCTTAAAGATCGAGATGTTTGATTTGCATGCAGTATCTATTCTTGCCACAGGCAGAGGTGAATCAGACACCACCACCCCCTTTTTTTGCAAGTTGTGGAACACAATTTATAGAGAAATAATCAATATAAGGACTATAATGATGAAAACCATTAAAAAACGTTTGAATCTTTATACAAAAAATATCTTGATAGGTTGGGGGTCCTGTATATTTTTAGAATTTACATTTGTTTTCTTTACAAGTAACATACAATCTCCATAACACCTTGGCTTGGAAAGGCAAATTGTCCATTCTGACAACTTGTGTAGGACCAATTCTCAATGCATACTAATAATCGACAACCTAAAAGTATGTATGTATTATCAGAGAATAACATCCCTTTTCAGAGGTTTTTTTTTCCTCAAACAAATCTTCTGTCAAGTTACTGGTGAGGATGACTTCAATTTCATAAACATTTAAGCTTCTGAATTTTTTTTTGGTCAAAATTCATTTGCACATAACAGACTATTTGATCAAATAAACAACGGCGAAAACTGATCTGACACCAGTTAGTTATTCTCTAAATCCAGTTTGTCTTTTTACCAACTAACAGATCATGGTCCATACAGTTATTACATAAAACCATAAAACCAAAACCTGAAAAGAAACTTAATTATGTACATTGTAATTTAAATCCAATTTTTAATTAAAGGTGGGTGATCTGGTTGTGCTACAATATCACATTTTGATCAAAGAAATTTTTATTGAGACATATATTAAGACAGATGCTCAATTCCTTTTAATATACATATTGTAGTTTATTTAGTTATGCCAAAACATGTTCAGTAAAATTAAACCTTTACATAATTAAAAATTGCACTGATCAAATTGTATAAGCATTGATACTGGTATTAACTTTTTTTCTTAGAAGACATACCTAGTTATGCATACATTGTACAGTGTACTGTTAGTGTTAATTCTAAAAAAAAATTGTTTATATAAAACCCGATTGTAGAATGAATTTATCCTGCAATTGTGTGATTTTGAGTACTAATAGACAGGTCAAATAAACTTAAGTGTTATTTAATCATTGTATGTTTTGACAATATATTTTGTAGGCATATACAATGTATACAGCATCTTACATTAATAATAATTTTAGAAGATGGTCAATATTCAGCATTTTCATTGGATTTACAAATGTAGTTCAGTAGCTGAGTATCATATTAACTGTCTCTGCACTGAGCTAAGTTCATTGTTATGCATTCAATCATCTTGGTGATATATTATGGGTATGATAAATGGGCATCAAGGTAAGATGCTAAACATGTTATACATGTACATATTGATCTATTGATGAAACATATTGATCTTCAGAGCCGCCATCAATTGATTTTCAAACCACCCAAGAAAGACAACACTATTCATCTCCTGGTGATGGTCACCATCCTTTGATTTGGCCAGAAACACTAAATCGCAGCCGTCAATCCTCACTTCGCGTACCTGCATGCAAAACAATCAAACGTTTGCCTTTACCCGGGGGTATTTTTGGGGCATCAGACCCATCATTCGGAAGCCACATATAATCTGTGCAGTGATTTTGGTTAACCCATGTTTCATCCATGTACACGATATCATACCCTGCTTCCCTAAAAGATTTGATCTTTCTCAGATAATTACATCTATAATTAATAATAAACACTTGATCGTACAGAACTCTTCGATTATCACCTATTTTTTATAAATATATCCAAGATCAATGAGAGTTAGAGTAAGCTTAGACTTTGATATTTTAATAGAATCTTTTATCTCCTTATGTATTATTGAGACGGTCGGAGCAATTTTCCGTGAATATAAACCGTGGATTGTTCTTTTAATAACACAATGATCAAAGTCGTCAAAAAATTCAGCTCTTTCTTTGGGTCTATTTGACTTACAAGGCCTCTTACCATTCATAATACGGTGCACTGAAGTGTAAGACACACCCAAAGCTTTAGATGTCTTTTGATATACCCTATCAAATGAGACAATTGGCTTCTTCGTTGCCTTTTCCTTACTATAAAAGGCAAACAACTTTGTTACAAACTTTTGGCATTCCGAGATAAGTCAGACTTTTTACCCATTTTACAAAAAATGCAAAATATAACAATAATTTATGAGAGAAATGCTTGTCAGGTTCGTCTAAAGTACACGTGGCTGAGAGAAAGATTTTACAGGTAAGATACATGACGTACGGATGGTTCTTCTATAAAGTACATCTACTCCCACCCGAAAAATGACAACAAAATAGGACCAAAATATAAAATTTCATCTGAGTGCAGCCTTAGCCAAAACAATAAGAAGCATTACAGTAACATATTTAGTTAGCACTTCTAATTCTAAATAAAACTCGTTTATTTTGCTGTTCAAAAATCTATAGTTTAAAAGATATTTGGATTTTTCGTTATTCTAATCAAAAAATTATTACTTTTTAATTTATCAATCAATACAATTAGCTTCTTGGTAAGCACATGTGTGTACTTGACAAATTAACATAACAAATAATAAGACAAGCTTAAAATAGAACCAAGTCATATATTCCTTTTAAACCATATAGTCGTGTATATAAATAATTGTTCATACAAAAGAAAAGGTATTTTATTTAAACCTAATAAAGTAGATCAAGATCAAATACAAAGAACAGGATGTCTGTGTAAATCCTGTGTTCATCTTTCATTGTACATATCCCGGATGCAAGCCATATATGCTGATATCTTAGATAAAAAGGTCAAAACTTTGCAAAGCACATCCTAGTACCATAAATTAAGACCAAATTATGAGGTATAATTCGTAATTGGATAAATATTTCACCGCATGCCAACTTTTTAATCATCTTTTTTTATGATGGTTTCTTTTTAATATTTTAGGTAGAAGAAATAGTTTTTTATATTCTTGATTGATAGTTAAGTTTTTATAGAACTGAAATGTTTTATAGACATGATTTAAAGTTTTGATTTATTGAAATTTATATAGTCTCTCATAATTCTTTATAGAATGGCACTTGTATTTTATCTATAAAACTTCTGTTTTAATGTATATATTGTGATGATTGTGTATTTATATGTATTACAAGTGGTGAGATTTTAATAAAATATTGAATCTGAATCTTTTAAAACATTAATATTATGAAATTAAAAGACGCTTCTTTCTTAATTAGAATTTATTCTTTTTTTATGAGTAACAATAAAGTACAGAGCCCGTTAACTGACATGATGAATATTTTTATGACGTTATACGAAATAGTATTTCGCATAAACTAAATTAAAAAAAATTCTATAAACGAAATAAATTTTTTTTCTCATGTCAGAAAACGGGCTCCGTAAAGTATTTCGTATAAACAAAATTAAAATTCTCATGTCAGTTACTGGGCTCCACAATAAAGCAACATATTAATATGCATTTAACTTTTCTATATTCTTTTTTTCCTTTCATATGAATTTCAAATATAAATATTTGGTGCGGACAGCAGAATCATGAACGCTCAACGATCATGGAAACTGGCAGAGCATCAGCATAACAAACCTGGATATTGCCGATGGCATAGTTGTCTGCAAATTCAATAAGCCATGTGAGGTAGAAATCACTAAATTAGGCCTGCGTTCAACAACATCGCAACTGTATAGCGAAATCCGTTCACGAAAATAATAAACCGAATTGTTTTCCTTTTTTTTTGGAAAATTTTACGTTCACGATTTATTGCTTATCATTGACTGTATGGAATTAATATTGATAAAGTGTCTGTGTTCAATATAATATCGAAAGTATGCGTTGCGTCGGTAGAAAAAAAGTCACAGGAAAAAATGTCACAATAAATTTTTTCCACATTTACTATACCCGGAAAAGTCAGGAGTGTGTATAATTATTTTTGCTTTGTTTTTGACGTTTTGTTTTGTTTTTTCTTTATTTGTTTGTGTGTTTTTTTGTTTTGATATTTATTCAAGACCTTGATTGAGAACCACATTCGATTGATGTCTATGTATTCAATCCTAACTCCTTCTAATTATAAAGGAATGATTCTTAATGAGACCTTGATATATGAGAACCAAAATTTGACTCATTGATATTCACCCATCTAACTCTTTCTAATTAGAAAATAATATAAAAAAAAACCAATGAATTAGCATTTACATTTAATTAATCACATCAATGATTGGAGCATTTATAGGTCATATAACAAATAACATATGAAATATATCAAATCATAACGATATAATGATGAACATACAAACATTGAATATTTCCAGTTTAAAATTGTAAATGTTCATAATGTCAATTGTCTCTTAAGCACTAATATTGGTGATTGAGTCTGATGTTCCACCCAACTCCACACAAGTACTCGGCAATGGTCTTCTGGCCAGTAGTGAGGTCTCTGCATAGGTTCTGTAAACACTCCTGGAGCTGAACATGTCTCTGTTGAGGACGCTTAGCTGGTGGATTACCGACGGCATCTTGCTGGATAATAGTACGGACAGTAGCTTCTTCCTTTTGGCACCACTCGATGACACGCCATATAGACGGATGGGCATGTCCTACCAGGTTGAAGAAATTGTTGTTCCAGCCCTCGCACATGTTGTTGGCTCTGGCATCACCGTTGACTGTGGCATCATGTACGTTCCAAATGGCTGGTGGAAACATAGGTGGGCTACGTGTTAAGACCAGACGGACAGCTTGATTTTGTGCTGGATTCTGCTGTCTAAGTCTACCACTGATGTAAGTTGAATCAAAGTAATCTAGGAGCTCAGCTGCCTCTGGTGGGTCATCAGGGCATAGTGTTCTAAGCGGATGAATACCATTGGTCAAATCAGGTACTGGTAAAAAGGCAAGACCATCCATCATACCACAGAACACTCTGAAGTCGTCGTCGTTCTTGTAGAGAGGCACCAAACCAAGCTGCTGTATCTGTCGCCATGATGCTTGTGTCAGGTGGTAGAAACAGCCCTGGTGGTTGATGTGGTGACCAAATACAGCTGTAACTGCACGAAGAACTGCATCTTCAAAGTCTGGACATTGAAATGTAGGTTGCTGGCATGGCAGTTTAAACAATAGACTGGAAGAGTTCCCTGTAAGTATCTTGACAGTTATTTGGCAAGAACGCATATACTTCAGTGCCTGTTACATCTTTGAATGGAACCCGGATGGTGTATAGCTGTTTAAATGGGTGCGGAGGTACAGAGAAGGTACCGTCCATGAAGATGAAGAAGGTCTGGGCATTGGCTAATCTTTCCAAACTCTCTGGTGAGTAGAAAACTAACATTCTGTTTTCTGCATTCTGGTCGTTGTCGTATTGCAGGAACTGTTGGTTGTTGTTGTGTACTCCTCAGGCAATCTGACATCTGCATAGGTGGCTGGAACTGGAGGAGTTGGACGCTGGTATCGAATTGTGCGTTTGGGGTTTTCTTCACGGGGCAGCAAGGCTTGGACATTGTCGTCACACTGGGACACAACCTGGGCAAAGATCTGGCTGGGTTTATCTCTGGTGTTGGTTGCCAGGTCTTTCATGGCATTTCTGGTTTTTGAGTACTTGATGCTTGTATCACTGGGAGCGTGATTGTGTGGCTGCCCAGGAACTGGATTTTCATTCTGAAGTGTAGTGCTAAGGTTTCCTCTGCATCCTATGCTTGACCGTTGAACACACTTCCACCACTGATTGGTCTTCCTGGTAGCCTGTTTGGTATACATGTACCCCTGGTAACACAGCTTGGAACCACCTCTGTTGCTTGGTATAATCTCCATTTTCGTTTAATTATAGTGAAAGTTAACTGTTTCCTTTTATACAAAAAGTGGAAAGAAACCATACATTTTGCTCTGAATTGACTAGGGCATAGAATACACCAGGTATGGTTTCACCATATGTTGATGTTCAACAATTTCATTCATAATTGTATTCTTAACTATTAAAAATGACCTATGTATGTCTGTGTATAAACATTATGACAATAGCAATCAAGTGGCTTCTTTTTATAAATTACTCCTTTCCATTTAAATCATTATGGTTTGAGTCATTTATGAATTAAATACATGTACTAAATAAACAACTGGGTCTCTATTCAGGAAGAATATACTAATTACAGTATAAACAAATTAAAGATTAAGGCATTGAAATAATTTTTACAAAAAACTTTAATTATCTGAAAGATGACATTATATATGTGACTTTTTTCCTGTGACTTTTTTCTTGTGACTTCTTTTCCTGTGACTTTTCATCCATGACTTTTTTTCCGGGACTTTTTTCCCTACATTCTCTCCATATACATTGTTATTGTCTGTAAGTGTACTGGTATAGTGTAAACGTAAAGGGTCTCCTTTCCAATTCAAATGGACTTACACCCGACGATCACCGCTACAATTTTTTTTCTAGTATACTACGCCAAATTGACAAGAAAACGTAAAACGTTTCCCTTTTTATATAAACTTACAAAATAAGGAATACAACTCTATATTTGAAAAGCCCAATTTTCATACACTTCGATAAATTAATGACAATACCATTTATGATGAACAAAATCATATATTCTGTACAAATAATTATCTGTTTGTCCCATAATTAATTTCTACGCTTCATTGTGACATATATGACAATGCAGACTGTAAAGACTCTCGTGTATATACTTTTAGGAAGCTTATACATTCCAAATAAATATTAATGTTAGGCATATTAAACCTTTTAAAAATATGTTCCACGATATAGCGTGGAAATCATCGTGGAAAACACATATCTTAATCTTTTGCACGATGATTTCCACGCTATATCGTGGAAAAAACACACGTATAATAAAAGTTAATCCCTTCCACGATGATACCACCGCGGATGAAAAATATCAGTTTACCTGTTCCGTCGTGTTTTCCGCGACGGGGCCATCGTGGAAAGGATTAATTTCCGTGACAGAATAGTGGGAAATGTAAAGAAAACACGCTGTTCCCTCTGTAGATAAACTACTATTGAAACAAAAGAAGTTGTACGTATTGCGGGATATTCAATACGGGCCGCTTCTTTTTTTTTAATAGTACTGTATCTTATACTTAAAACCATTTCGCTTGAACAGTTGACTACAGAACGACAGGGATATAAATTCCTAACGGTGTATACGTGTATCACATTTCATTTCTTACATTAGCATTAGGGGAAAAGGGTGTATTTAACTCTTATAAAAAGATTTCGATGCTACATTTTTGTAACTGAAAAACAAATGCACTCTGAAGCAGAATTTTTGTTCCAATCTCGATCTAGACACCTTTTCAAATAACATAGCTGGTACTTCATATCATTTAAAGGGGAGCTTATTCAAAATAAATCCCAAAACGGCTAATGATAAAAAAAATTAATAGCAATAATAAATTTATGTTTGTAATAAACAATCCAAAGGGAACACATTGATGATTATTTTCCAAAATTTTCCAACAAAAAATCTTCTTTATCTGTATGATATATCCAGTTTAAGGAAAGGAAATCTTAATTGACCTTCCCTACAATATTTAACTCAGTAGTCCGTTAGGGGCCTTCGTGGACGTGATCGTTTGGTAGCTGGATTTACAACTACCTATGCAATCAGTACCTATCACCAATAACGTTATGAGTTCGAATCTCGCCCAGGCGATACAATGTTGTAAAGTTTGCCAGTGATTTGTGGCAGATCCGTGTTTTTCTCTGTGCACGCCGTTTTCCTCCACCAATAAAACTGACCCCCACGATATAACTGAAATTTGTTGAAAGTGGTGTTAAACACCAAACCCAGTAGTCCGTAACAAGCCCCTGTGGTACAATCACAACACCCGCCCATAGGCTCACTCAACCATTTATTGGTTTATTGTTGTAAACAACTTTTTTTTATTGTCATCAACATAGCTGACATACTGATCACGTGAAAAAACAATCAATCCCTCGATACAATAGCATGCAATGTAACAAATACATTGTACTTAATAGATATTTTGCACATTTCTAAATTCTAAATACATACGTTATACAAGAGTTATTTCCCTTTAAGGTGGGCAAAAGGGTCACTTTCATGTAAAGTTCAATGAAAATAACGTGTGTTTTCCCGTAATCTGTTTAGTCCAGTCAATAGACCCGTAGACCCAAAACAAATTGCAACAGAAATTATAAATACGCCAGCTTTTCACTTTAACCCATAGAGTAACCAAAACAAAATCGCCATGCAAATTTTATGTATTAAAGACAGAAATTAAGATAAAAAATGAGTACTTTTTACTTCTATCGTTTTGTCACTACGGATCCTCCATAGCCGAATCAGAGATTTTCCGGAAAATACAACTCAGACGGAAAGCAATGAAAATAGGAATTATCATCCATATCTAGGTAAGCGTAATAATAATATAATATATTTCTATGAAGTTACTACAACAAGTATGTTCAATTTTACCAAAACACCCATGAAAAGTGAACAAACAGGTCAATATCTATGACATTCAAATTGAGCAGACGTAATTCCCATAATGCACCATTCTCAACCCAACAAGAGCTTTGTAAAGCCTTTTTAAATTACTTTCTGCTAAATTTTGTGTAAAAATGTGTTATTATATATTAGACAGAGATATTTATTCAAGTGTTTGATCGAATTAGCATTTAAATTGGGGGATTTCCATAATGTGTAGATGCGGACGAAAAAACAATCTATGGAACGCCAGTTTACCTTACCTTACCTCTGTATCTTTACCCCCTTCAAAGGAGAACCATACTGTGTCGTATGTTAAACGTGTGTTGGGTGGCGGTGCGCTTATTCACACGGGATATCAAAGTTTATCAAATCAAGTTAAAACAATCCACAACGATTGTCCCGACATTACGTATAAAATATGCATGTTGCATGTATTGGAAAAATTTAAGAAGACGCATCACTGTTTAAAATCTAAAAGTCTCTGTTCGTATGGTTAAAATCTAAAATCTATTTGTTACGGCTTGGTTCGAGGTTTAAAAAGTAATTGTCACATCCTAAAATCTAAAACGAATCGTATCTGCAGTTTAAGATCTAAAACGTCATCTTTCAAAGTCTAAAATCTAAAACAATTATCACAGTTTATTGTAATGGATTCTTGGGCAATCCCCGGACGGCTCTCCCCTCCCCCTTTTCGCAATGTTAGTTCCGTTTCTTCATTGTTGTCTGTATTTTGTCTCTATCACTCTCCAGAAGCTTCGTTCTCTTAATATGCAATTTGAACATTAATCTCCTTGATAGACCTTCGAGTCTGGTTACGTTGGCTGAGTTTTTCTTGGTAGGTTTCACCTTGATTGTATTGTCCATTAGCAGTTGTAGTTGGTCAACTTCGCTCAAGTCCGTAAAATTTTAATTATTTTGGAACTCATTTTGCCATATAGCGATGATCTCGGACAGTAAAGCTACTCTCTCCGACTGTAGTTTTTCACATTGGAGAATGAAGTGTAGTACATTCTCTTCAGCTGCTCCGCATAGCAGGCATGTTGGGTCAGTTTCATTTCTGTAGTACTTAATGCGTTTTGTTTGCAGCACGTATGTCCCGGTGACGAGTCTTAATTTTACTGGAATTCTACTGATGTCTAATGATGAGTAGCATCTGTGCTTCAAAATAGGATGTATTTTGTACTTGCTCAGGTTGTGGTTACTAAGATATTGCAGCCCTTTGTAGAGTTGTGCTAGAGTTGTTAGCTGGGTACACCAGTGGTCATTCACTCTTGATTTCACCAACGAGATCCATCGTGATTTTTTGATAGGATTGTCCAAATAGTTGTACGCCTCTTTCAGGTCGTATTTTCGTAGTATTTTGTTGACACATATAAACCAGCTGTTACTAGATTCCTCCTTCACGGTTAGTTGTCTACTTGGAAGCTTTTTCTCAG
Source organism: Bathymodiolus brooksi (assembly GCA_963680875.1). NCBI lineage: Eukaryota > Metazoa > Mollusca > Bivalvia > Mytilida > Modiolidae > Bathymodiolus > Bathymodiolus brooksi. Next base: position 57,335,557 of record OY804580.1, on the reverse strand, counting down.
TGTTTTTTTCGCCCTGATGACAGACGTTATTGAAGAATGTGAGGGCTTTTCTATGAATTTGTGCTTCTATTGGTAGAATTCCAGTTAGTATATAAACGGCTGGGTCCGGACAGCTCATCGGTAATGACAGGATTTGTTTTAGTATCCTTTTTTGGAAGAGTTCTAGTTGTTCAAGAGGTTTTGAGGACGGTAATAATAGCTCCATACCGTAAAGCAATACTAGTGTTATGTAGGTTTTGTAGATGTGTAGTAGGGACTCGGAATCCACATCCGAATAGACTTATGCACTACGTCTTGCTTTAGTTATATTTTCATCAACATTGGTTTGGATATTGTGTTTCATCGTTGTTGTTCTGATGTTACCTAAATGAGTAGCTTGCTCCACCTCGGGCATGGTGATATTCCCCATATTAAGTTTCTCGTTGGTTGTTTCGCACTGTTTGTTGTTTCCTCTAATGTGGGTTGCTACACTTTTCTTTGGTTGTAATTCATATCCCTCGAGGTTCGCAAAGTCAAGAGCCATGTTGACCATGATCTGTGCATCACTGAGCTGAGTACTGAGTAGTGCGATGTCGTCTGCACATTCTGTGTTGTTAACGTTGATGTTTCCTATTTTCAGTCCTATACCTACATCTTGCAAACGGTCTAATAGTGGGTTGATATATAGTTTATAGAGATCAGTGCTAAGGGAACGACCATTTAACTTGAAGGGGGGGTTATGGTTTTTTTCTAAAAAATTATTCTGATTCATAATGTTGCTGAAAAAAATATTCTGATTTTGGTGGAGGAAAAAAAAAATAATCTGATTCAGAGTTTTTGTCATATAACCTTATATTAAATTCTGGAAAACAATTTGCGCTTTGCGCGACAAAAAAAAATAAATATTCTAACTCTTGTGTTGTCCGGAAAAAAAATTTTGAACGAAACAAAAAACCATAACCCCCTCCCCCCTTCAAGTTAAATGGTCGGTCCCTAAGGATACCTCCTTGCCGGTCTCCCATACCGACCTTAAAACAATCGGACGTGCTTCCTTCCCATTTTATGCAGCTTTCCGCATTTGGTGCAAGCTTTTAATAATAGTCCACGTTTTGTCCTGAATTCCCGCGTGGTACATACGCCTGAACAGATGTGAATGTATAACTTTGTCGAATGCAGCTTTTGCATCGAGAAGTACAAGATGTCCATTTTGCTTTTCGTCGGTTAATATTCTGTATGCTTCTTCGACAGGTAGAGCAGCATTCATGGGGGACGATCCTTTCGTAAGCCCTCTTTGCGTTGGATTTTGCATATTATGGATCACTGGTTGTATTCTATATCTGATCACTGCTTCGAAGATCTTACTAATTACAAGCAGAACTGTTATTCCTCGATAGTTGATGGCATCGTTTTTGCTTCCGACGTCAAACGCTGCACACTTAGACTTTCATATTTTGCGAGTGTTTCATCAAGTGAAACAATGGATCGGTGAGGCTGACAATATGGAAGCAAAAGATTGGGGATGGTCTATTGGACACAACATGTGCGTGTCAATCAGATCGAGTTTGCCACCCGCTTCAGATGAACTTCTAAAAACGATATATTGCAGATGTAAGACAAACTGCGATTCAAAACGCTGTAACTGTAGAAAGCATGGTCTGGAATGTTCTGTCGCTTGCACCGAATGCCGAGGGAATACATGTAGCAACATGTCTGCATGCGAAGATCAGGACTCTGATTCAGACGAATAGTTGATGCCTAATGTTGATATTTGAAAGATACATGTATTGCTAACTTATACGATATCAGAACTTTCATTTAATTTTTTTGGTGTGGATTTTTGGTGAATTTTGAAATTTTCGATTTTTGTTCATCTATGTATGTATGTATGTATGTATGTTTATGGTGCTTAGCCCCACTTCCAACAGTATTTCAGTTATATAGTCGCTGTCAGTTTTATTGATGGAGGAAACCGGAGTACCCGGAGAAAACCACCGACCTGTCACAAGTCGCTGACAAACTTTACCACATAATGTCGTTAATCTAGGGAAGGAAAATAAGATGTTTCTATTTTTTTTCATTAAGCAAACACCAACTGATTGTTAACAATTGACATTTAATTATATTTCAAAACATTCTTTATTAATCTGTACCGAAACAGTCATGATTTAATTTTTTCTGCCACGGAAAATATAATTTTTTAAAAATTTCAGTTTTCAGCATTTTCTTTTTTTTTTAATGAAATTTTACCAAAAAAATAGCCACCTGGAGAGAATATGGATAGATTTTTTTTATTTTGTTTGAAAGAATATTCAATAATAACAAGATATTTTTAGAGAAATTGGTAATATTCTGCCAAGTAGAGTGAACATGTGAAATTTCCAGTTTTCAGCGATTTTTCTTCAAAATCCCTTGTTTTTACCCCAAAAATTGCAAGAAGGCGACTTGGGATTTTCGGCGACTTTTAATATGTTAATGAGGACACTCCCAGCTTCAAGATGAGCCCAAGAAACCTTCTGTTGCAAATTGTTCTAGGTCACGCCTTTTCTGGCGTATATAGACTGGACTAGTTCAACATTTTACTGTTGTGAATTTGTGAATTTTCTATTTACTATAATTACATTACTTCCGTTTTTCATTGAAATGTTACAATATGATTGGTTATGAAGTGATCACATGATTATAAAAGAGATGTTTCACATCCCAATGAAACTCAAATCAGAACTTGCACGTGCCTCCATGACGACGTCAGATGTAAACAATCAATGGCGTAGTAATTTCCAATAGCAAATAATCTAACACAAATAAAATTCACAACGAAAAATTCAACTATATTAAATTTTGGTGTGATTTAAGAAATAATTCATGGAAGCCATATGTATATATTGTTTTTACCACGGGTAGGCCTTTATGTCACGAAGTTTTACCCCGAGCGTTATGGCTTCCATGAATTATTTCGATTCTTATATGTAAAAATTGGTAAAATATCGTTATTTAATCGGTCATAGATTAATATTTTTTTTACCACGGGTTTGGACTCAAAGCGTTTGAAGGACGTCATATTAGAATTAAATATAATTATAAGAATTACACTTTCAACATGTTCATTGAAAATGTACTTCGGTCAACGCTTTCATACCCCAATGAAACTTCAAAAGAATGCATTCAATTCTTAAATAAAATGATCCGCTTTGATTATTTACAAGACTTAAAGTAATATGAAAGGCATATATCTGGAAATTTTGGATTAAATATTTTCACTTAATATGTCACTTAATTTTAACTAAAATCAACTGCATAACTTTAAAAATCCGCTCAAAAGCAGATTTTAAGAGCAAATCGCAAAATATTTGACAGCAGATAATTCTGTTGTCCCGTACAGTAATGCAAAGGATATGCGCGTGACCCAAGATTTGAACTCTTTCGGGGAGATTATCGCTCATGCGCAATGTTCAGTTGATGAAAAAAAAAATATATATATTCCGTGTGTACCACATAAGAATAATTGCAAAACAAAATTGGTTCACACGACATGAAACAGACAGATTCCTCAATAATTATTGTCAGGAATGTGTGCGTGCTTACCTCAGCATCCATTATTGTTTATCTTTTCTTCACGAGATCATGATCGGCAATCATCGGAACAAAACAACCGAAAGGTAATCAGTCTCCACAACAATGGCGAGGACAACAAACGTGCTCAGGGATTTGCAAATTTCTAGTTGTTGGGAACATATTTCGACTTGAAACATGCATAAATAGTTTAGTAAAGGTACCGCCGTATTCCAAACTGAATTTTCAGGGGAAAATTTTCTTCACCCAAAACTGGTGTAATATTACTTTAAATATCCACAAATTATGAGAAAATTATACTCAAATTCGTTGTCCTTTCTATTGCTCTTGCTAGATCGAGTAGTTATTTTGTCCGTTGTAAGGGAAATAACACGTATATATAGAAATTTAGGATCAAATCGGGAATGTGCAAAAGATATGTTTGCACAGTGTTGTCTATTGTGGCATGTACAAATTTTCCAAATCAACTCGCTATCTATATCTTAATGATGTTAGTTAGAAATGTAGAGCAATTTTGTAGCCTTGGTTTCAATTTCAAAATACAACAAGCGCATGCTGTTTTTTCTAAATCCAATATGATAATTTTCAATGCAACACGGAATACTCCTCACCATGCAATATGTTGGAAGGTCCTTTTCTTATCAAGCTTCACTCTGTGTAGTCCTTTCATTAACATGAGCAACACAGTAACTACACTACGGGTGGGGAAGGAACTGCTTACATGAAACCAGGAATGGAACTAAATGGAGTTAACCCGTAAATGATAGCTACATTTGCATTTAATACAGGATGGTACTCCGGTTTCTACCAACAATAAAACTGACCGCCACGATATAACTGAAATATTGTTGAAAATGGCGTTAAATACAACCCCTCCCTCCCCCCATCACCAGTAATGATAATTAAATGATAGTTTACAATGACTTGTGTATAGCAATGTGACGAGATTAAGCTGAGGTTTTATTAAGCTCAGGGTTTATATTGAACAAGGTAGAAAGCTTGCTTCAATTTGATCATTGTGCTTAATGAAATATCAAATTGATCAAAATCAACAAGAAAAGTTTGTAGATACCAAAGTGTTAATCTGAGCCACCAAAGTGTTAATCTGAGCGGTAATATAAAACGTAGATATCAAATCTAGAGAGTACGACACGTTTCTTAAATAACCTTTATCAGGTACGCTCAAAATTGAAATATTGGAAAACCAAATAATTTAAAGTTTTGGGAGCAATAAAACGAAAGGGCCTAAACATGATATCCAAAATCGCCAAAGGTCACCTAATCGACTGATAGACAAACAGTGGCCTAAATAAAAAAAAGTCCAAAAGACATATTTAATTGATTCACGATTAAACACTATGTACATAGAAAACTAAAGATCGTGCGTCACAAACAATATACAAATTTGGGATGAACTCGAGTCACGTGCACTGGAGGGTAAGAATTTCATTCTCCATTAGTAGCACCCGTCGTGTTACTCATGTATCAATCGTGACTACTCGGCCATTCTCGCTACCCTGCACATAACCTCGTATGCATTAGGCGTATAAATCGCACAACTTTTCACATGTTAGTTACATGAAAGTTTGATAAAGTTATATTTTAAACAATTTTCTATATTTCAATTAAAGTTTTAATTAGTTTTGCATGATTAGATTTTACTTAGTATGTCTTCCATATTGGATTTTCGTGGACTATATTTTTGTGCAGCTTAACTTAACTTAACTTCCGGCAAACAATTTAAGAAGAATTTCTACTATGTACGTACGAGGTTATTTGCAGGGTAGCGAGAATGGCCGAGTAGTTACGATTGACTCGTGTATTAAAACCACATTCAGTGATACATGATGAACGAGGAAGAAAATCGTTGTTGTGACTGTGACAAACGGAACATATACTACGTCATTTGTGACACAGAAATTCCGTTAAGGTTAACCAAGTCATGATGGCGACCATAAAACTTTCGAAATGATGACTTCGGCTTTGCCACTAGAAACTTCCTTGTTCGAACCACCGCGCCCTCTACCAGAGAAACTCTCTTATGATTAACACAAGCCCTGGAATATTGTATCAAATATGAGACGAGTACTGGAATATTGTTTACTTGAGTCAAACTATTTATAAACAAATGTACTCACCCATAACGCCACGTGTACGGACACATGTATCTGTTGTTTTGTTTACAAATCATTGGTTATTATTAGGTCCTACTGTTATTGTAAACAGTCGTAATGTCCGGTGATGTAAAATCATCACGAATAGAAATTTACCTATTTGAAGTCACTATTCACAATAGTTGAAACAATTCTGTGTATTGCGTAAATTTAACGATAATCATAATCCAATTTGTTCATTGTTTTATTTTTATGGTTCTACTGTAAACATTCGTGTAATGTTCAGTATCTAAGAACATCATTAACCGAAATACACCTATTCAAAAGCCTATTCACACTAGTATAAACAACTCGGTAAGGTGTAAATATAGCTATTTCTTATAATCCATAGTTCATTCTGTAAACGCACGAGGACATTCCATGTGATTAACAAAGGGTGTACTCGATTTGGTTGCACAACTCGGATGAAATATTACATTACATTATATTATTTTATTCCCATTTCTATTCAAGATTTTCTAATTATATCAACCTTGTTAATTTTCTTTCTTGTCTGAAAGTAAATTTATACATAATGTGGAGTACTTTTGGAGGTTTTTTTTTGGGGGGGGGGGGGGGGGGGGGGGGTCCAAATTATACAAGCCTGTTTTATATGAATATGAACAATGTATGTATATATGTTTTTCTTGTTTTGCTTATTTTGATTTACTTCTTTCTACAAATTTTGAGTGCAGATTGTGATACATGTATTGTTATTGAGATAGTTGGGTTATTGAATATCAAAATTATATATATTTGTCTGTATGCAAATGAAAAGCCTTCAACTCGAGATCCTATTTCCTGTATATAACTGTATGACGATAATGGACAATGGGTAATGAATTAATGCAATACAGGATCTCGATTGGAGTTTTTTTTTACATAATTGTCATTCAATGCCAATGAAGAAAATGTTATTTTATGTTAAATCATGTTCATTATTTGATACTTTTTTAAAGTATTTATTCAACATAATTCAGGTGTCTTCTGTTGTTTGTTATAAATTTGTTTTCAAGGAATTTTGTAAAAATATTACATTTGTCATAAATGGAGTTAACCCGTAAATGATAACTACATTTGCATTTAATACAGGATGGTACTCCGGTTTCCTCCAACAATAAAACTGACCGCCACGATATAACTGAAATATTGAAATTTACGCTAATATTGTTGATGTTAATATTATTGGGAAATGATATTCCTGAAAACCCAGGCCCCTTTGATAATGAAATTTCAATTTTCCATTTAAATATTAGAAGTATTCGTCATAAATTAGACTATGTTGAAGCATTAGCACTTGGCTCGTCCATAGTATGCATAACCGAAAGTCATCTAGATGACACAGTACTAAGTAGAGATATACAAATCCAAGGTTACCATGACAATATATTAAGAAAAGATAGAAACTGTTTTGATGGAGGAGTTTTAGTTTATATCTCTGAAACATTAAAAGTAAAAAGAAGAGATGATTTAGAATTTGAAAATAGTGAAATGATTTGGGTAGAAATCGAATTTCCAAATTATAAAGTTTTATTATGCGTGGTATATCGTTCCCCTGGGGCTACCCAATCGTTTTGGCAAAATTTCGAATATTCTATCGAGGAAGCATTTAATTATACAACAAACGTCATTATTACGGGAGATCTGAATATTGATTTATTGGTAGAAAATAATAATTCCTTGAGTAATATAATAAATGTTTTTTATCTTCAAAATGTAATACATGAACCTACACGTATTAATCAAAAAACAGGTAATGGAACTTTGTTAGATCCCGTTTTGATATCAGCTGATTGCAATGTAACTTTTTCTGAAGTAATTGATGTATGTAGAGAAAAAAGTGACCATAATGCAACGAAAATTTCTCTTCAAATTCCAAATTACCTACAAAAAACGTACCAGCGAACAATATGGATGTATAAGAATGCAGACTTTGAAAAATTTAATAAATTAATTAGGCAGTTTAATTGGGAAGAATCCTTTTTTACATTAGTTAATGATATAGATGAAATGGCGGATTTCTTTACAAATAAATACTTAGAAATGGCAAAAGAATGCATTCCAACCAAAGTAGTCAATATTCGTAGAACAGATAAACCATGGTTTAATTCTGAAATTAGGCATCATATTAGAATTCGCGATCGTTTACATAGAAAATTAAAAACTTCTCCCACTGTACATAATCGAAATATATACAAAATACGAAGGAATAAAGTAAATAATATGATAATTCATGCTAAAGAACAGTTTTATTTAAATGCCAATGGCTTGTTAGATGAAATTCTAATAACCCAAAAGCGTTTTGGTCACTTATAAAAAAAGTAATGGGTAATTGTCGTTCCACGGTAATACCTCCTTTAATAAACCCTGTTACCAACGATATAGTTGTTAATGAATCAGATAAAGCGACGTATTAAATAATTATTTTTGCTCTATATCTTCAACAGCAAATAATATAGATCCACCAAACTTACCTCGACTAACACCGTTTTCTTTAGTCTGGTACCCGTGACCCCTCGGATTTTTTTGTTTGAAAAAATCCGAGGGTCACGGGTACCAGACTACGTTTTCTTTAGATGTTGATGACATAAATGATGACGATGTGAAAGATATACTAAAATCACTTCAAATTGGTAAAACATCAGGCGGAGATTTCATTAGTCATCAAATGTTAAAAAATACTGCAGACACCGTGTACTTACCCTTGAAATATATTTTTAATCATTCACTTAGAATTTCAAAGTATCCATCATGTTGAAAAATTGCGAATGTTTTATCACTTTTCAAAAAGGGAGACAAATCTATTGCATCAAATTATAGACCAATAGCTCTTTTAAGCTGTGTAGGGAAAGTATTTGAGCGAATTGTGTTTAAATATATTTACAATTATATGCTTGAACATAAATTATTATATAAGTTTCAATCTGGATTTGTGTCTGGTCATTCTACATCCCATCAGTTAATTGAATTGTATCATCAAATTTGCATAGCTTTAGAAAATGGTCAAATTACGGTTGCGGTATTTTGTGATATTTCCAAAGCATTCGACCGTCTTTGGCATAAAGGTTTAATAGAAAAATTAAAATCATATGGCATAAACGGAAAATTATTAAAATGGCTCAAAGATTATATTTCAGAAAGGAAACAACAAGTTTTATTAAACAATTCAATTTCCTCGCTTGGAACATTGAAAGCAGGCGTTCCGCAGGGGTCAGTTCTGGGTCCGTTACTATTTTTGCTTTTTATAAATGATATTGCAGATGATATTCAAAGTCTTGTTAGATTATTTGCTGATGACAGCTCTTTAATATTCTCATCTACTAATCCATTAGAAGTTGAAGACAGGTTAAACTTGGATCTTCAAGTTTTAGATAATTGGGCAAAGCAATGGCTAGTAGACTTTAATCCCCAAAAAAACTGAATATATGGTTATTTCATTTCGGCAAAACATAAATCCAATAAATCTAAAATTTAATTCTGAAAGCTTAAATCAGGTAGACATTCATAAACATTTAGGAGTCACCATATCTAGTAATGGCAAGTGGGCAGAACATATAAATAATATATGCCAAAAAGCGACTAAACAAATATTTGTCCTTGGAAAATTAAAGTTCATATTAAACAGGAATAATTTAAATAAAATATATGTAACTTTTATTTTGCCATTACTAGAGTATGCATGTGAGTTATGGGATGGGTGTTGTTCAAGGGATGCAGATAAGTTGGAACAGCTTCAATTTGAAGCCGCTAGGATAATTACTGGGTTGCCAAAATTTGCAAGCAAGGAATCTTTATACTTCGAAACCGGTTGGGAGACTTTAAGTTGTAGACGGAGGCGTCGAAAACTTACTTTATTTCATAAAATACATAATAATATAGCTCCCGAATATTTACAGGACTGTCTAAATGAATATTTAGTAGTTAACAATTATAATCTGAGAAATTCTTTACAATATAGGGTACCAAGATGTCGTTTAGAAACATTTTCCAAATCGTTTTTTCCGTCTACTATACGTTCATGGAATTCATTGGATCCGAATTTTAAATCTATACAAACTACTTCAAAGTTTAAGCAAACTTTAAGGGCGAATTTATTTAAGGTTTCTAATTACTATTTGTTAGGAAGTAGGAAATGTAATATAATACATACTAGATTAAGACATCAGTGTAGTTCACTGGGAGCAGATTTATTTAGAGCAAATATAGTTAGTGACCCCAGCTGCGCCTGCGGATGTCCTTTAGAAGATGCTTTTCATTATTTATTAGAATGTCCCCTTTATACGAATGCAAGAATGCAATTAATTATGAGTATTACACCGTATACAGTTATCTCAATTGAAAACTTATTATTTGGCTCTGATAATTTAACTGACGAAAACAATTTAATAGTGTTTAGAAATGTCCACAAATATATACACCATTCTAATAGATTTGAATGATACGAAATTATACCCTGTACTCAGGATGTTATCATTTATTTGCACTCAATCCCCTTATCCCCCCTTTTTTTCCCATTACTTCTGTTTATCAAATATATTCATGTATACATTTATTATATTATGTAAGTTGCTGTCATTTTCTTATTTATGTATATAACATTATTGTATAGAGCGGATATACTAAGTTGATATAACTTGTTTCCAATCTAATTGTACATTTATAAGACAATAAAATATGTTTAAACTAAACTGGAATATTGCTACGTATCAAATGGAAAGTTCACGATAGGAAATTTGAAATCATCTCTTTTGTCGTGAAAGTTCCGTTCTCCACCGGTCCCCACCTTCAATTTCTGGGTGTAGATCAAGGTACTATAAAGCAGGTCGTTCTGCTAGTTGTTTCTGTGGTTATTTTTATTTCAAGTTTGATATGATATATATTTGCGATCAAGATCAACGTATAGTCAAGTGCTATGCTTTGAGTTATTCAGTGACAGCTTGGAAATCATTTCAATAGAGTAAGTAAGGTGAAATTAAGGATCGCCTCGGACAGTATTTGTTCGTTTTATTAGAAGCCGTTGCATGAAGTCCTATGAATAAAGGACCAATATACGAGAAGAGCACAGTTTGTACCAATAGGAACTTTAACTTCTTCTTATGTTCGTTACGTCGCCGCAGTGTGAAATGTTTTATAGACAACGGACACAATATGTCCATACCTATTGACGTAGTCGTTGGTGGCCTAAAGCATATATAACACGTCCGTACACCCCGGATTTGTTTCCGCTCAATAACTTATTTTAAAATTATAAACACGGTCAGGAACCATAAAAAGTATGACAGATTCGATTGGTTTTTGACATTACCACTTTTACCGTTCCGGAGTTGTGCCCCTTGATTTGCTAAAAAAAATCCCTTGCACCTAAGGCAAATCTAGTGAACTTTAACGGTTGTGCACTGGCAGGCCAAGCTCCATTTCAAGATTTACCGGTTTTTTTTTCATTCAACCCCTTCGTTTGCTGAAAAATACAACTTGGGTTTCACTTTCTTAAAATCATCTGAAAGTCGTATACAATGTCAGGGACCATAAAAGATAAGCCAAAAGTTTGATTTAAACTTTACCACTTTATTCGTTCTATAAGTATGGTCCTTGATTTGCCAAAAAAAATTTCTCGTGTTTCTTTCTGTTCAATAACTTTAGTTCTGTTCAGGCAAATCTTTTGAAATCTAATAATTAAATGTGTTGACTACAATTCAATGTTCACGTTTGAATTGGCCCTAAATTGTTCGTTTTATGATTCCAGCTAGAAATTTGCCACTAAATTTGCAAAATACACATTTTTGGTTTCCGTGCTCTAATTTCAGGTTTCTGTATAAATTCTTCGAGCTTCATACACTCCTCCAAATTTCTTCCTTTTTTTTTCTCTCTCTCTCAACTTTAGGCCAGCGCCGTCTTAAAAGCATCATACGCTTCAGGGCAAATCAATGCACTGGCCACCTACACCCGGGAATTATATATAAACCACTCACGGGAATAAAAATGTAAATGTTTACATTAACATCTAATATTGTATTGGAATTTCCAACAAAATCAGTGTTTAAACATTAAAAATATGCTGTGCACAACACACACAAATTAGCATGGCCATGGGGTCCTTATTCTCGTGGGATCCCAGGGAACTGTCCAATGTGCCCATGCATTAAGACGGCACTGAATTAGGCCTGTAAACAGTAGTACACGTGTTCTAAAAAAATCATTTGGCTCGAGAGGTGTGTTGAAGAAACGGTTCTTGATTGGGTAAACGATTTTACCTCTCAACCAATCAAAAATGTTGGTTCTGTTGTTGCACAGAAGGTGTGTTATTAAGCAGCAATTTCATTGGTCACTGTTTTCCAAACCACACGGAGAACAACATCACTGAAAATGGTAAGTCAACTTTCTGGTCAAAACAATTGAAATTGGATAAATGTCTTCTATTTTCTTATGATATTTCTGATACATAAATGTTTTATTTTTCAGACTACATACACAGATAAAGGCCCAAAGGTAATACGACTATGATTTTAATGATTTCATTTACTATTCGTGGTCAAGGTCATGACAATGCTTACAAAACGCAATATTTATTTGTTTACCTTCAACTTTTAACAATAATACGCAATTATATATTTGAGATCTTTACAAATGCGGTCAAGGCCATGCACATGTTTACAAAACGCAATTATTGTTTATTTGTTTACATTCAACTTTTAACAATAATTCGCAGTTCTATATATTATATGTCGGTTAAAAGCTCAACAGAGCTTATGTTGTATGTTGTTTTAACCATGCCGACTCTAAATAAAGCTTATTTATTATTATTTATTATTTATTTATTAATAGTATTATTGATTCACAATCATTCATAACTAACATAACTTAAGTCACAGTCACAGGTCATTTGATGTCAACCCTTTTATACTATTTAGAAATTAGTGGGTGCGTGAATACTTACCTCATATGGATCTTAAATAATGAAGACCCAACTATACTCAGATATCTTTGTCAATATCTTTTATCAACAACTATTTGATTAAATGGAATTGGAGATCTGCAAACTGGATGACCTGCATTGAGCATGAGAAAGAAAATATTCTTTTTGGCATCGTCCCTTGATGCTCACTGCTGGTTATCCAAAAGCTCTGATCCCTTTCCATGTTCCAAACAATATTCCTTCCACATCAACATGGCCGGTCTGCACTAGACACAAGTAGGACTTTATTCCTTTTAGCATCGACTCAAGGTGTCTCTTGCATATTGGTGATGAATCACCTGATATATATGTATATGTTCTCTCTCATCACCCCCCCCCCCCCCCCCCCCCCCCCCCCCCCCCCTCATATATATGTGAGTAAGTGTATGTACGTTTACGTTTATGTGCATATATCTCTTTTCCTGCCCGAATGTACCTGCACCACAATTATTGATATTTCACCGCGAATATTTAAGTTGATGTATTGTTGTTGTGTATCAATCATAATTGTTATTTGTATATGCCCTCCTGGGGCCCTGATTTGGTTAATAAACTTATTCTATTCTATTCTATTCTATTCTTACCAAGATATACAGTACAGTTGCTGAACAAAAATAAATCTACAATATAATATTTAGCACTTTTTGGTTGTGCATTGAGCCCACTCCCAAATAACAACTTTTTTCTTAGCACAAAACGAATAGGCATGTTTGAAGGATGACAGTCACAGGAAAATCTGAGTTACTAGTGTGTTCCCCCAGGAATTCAGTAAGGCATGGTATTTGTGATATCAGAAGGCACTTAAGTGCATAATTTTATGAATTGATTATGCTACCTAGATGAAGATATCAGGGCTTTTTATGACTTGCCAGCTATTATATATATCATAAAACTATCAATGTTGATTCCAATACTGTTGTTTTAACACTATAATAAGAATAGAAGTACTTGGAAGAAATATGTTACTATTTCACAAATAACACAAGGGCCTTGATACTTCCATGATGAGGGCAACATTAGGCTGGGAAAAAATGCATGGCACTGTACCATGTTAGAATTGCCTAGGGAAAAAACTATTTGCCATGAAATGTTTGGAGTTACATGTACATTTGTATGTTGACTTCTGATGACATTTCGTAAAAAAACTTTTTTTTTCTCCAATGTTTTTTTCTGTTCTTGTATATTTTGTAACCCTTTTATAGTATAATTGCATTATGATTCTAAACAATGAAAACTCCCCTTATATTCTAACTGGAATTGATCTGCAGGTCAGTTGTCTGGAACAGTTTCTTCTACATAAAATCAATGAATGCCAATCCGGTAAATATAGACAAATGTAACAAGAAGAACGGGTGCTACTAATGAAGTAATATATCCTTACCCTTCCAAAGCACCCAAGTTCACCCCCGGTTTTTAGTGGAGTTCTTATTGCCTGATCTTTTCTTTTATGTGTAATGTTTTATAGATCATTATTTGTCCTTTTTCTTTTGGTCATTGTATTACAGTGTATCTGTCTGATTTACGGCTTCTGATCTTCAAACTTTTCTTAGCTTAGTTTTAAATGATAAAATCATGTTGATTAAAGGTCACTATTTCAAACAATTAAAAAGATACAGATATGAACTTATTGAACTATGATCCACTAAGATGTTTCAGATGTATGATTGATTGATTGGTATGATGTCTCATTTAAATCTGATAGATATATAGATAATATTATATGGCTCTTTCCGTATCACATCCCGTATCAAACTGAGACACCAATATTGGTCGAAGGTTGATACAGGATGTCACCGTAAATAAGATACGGAAAGAGCCATATCATATTATGTTTATCATATACTTAAACATGAGAAAGTCTTGTTCTGTATTATGAACCTTTAGTCACATGATCAATATCATTTTAAGGGGTATGATAAAGGGGTGATGATATCGATATCAGTCACGGCAGACACATTAGATATTTTAAGCAAGTATTGTAAAGACTGGTGCTTGAATGTCAATACATTAAAAACAAAGATTATGATATTTAATAAAGCAGGCAAATTTCACGATATAGATTTGAACCTTAATGGTATGAGGTTTGAATGTGTTTCTAGGTACAAATATTTAGGTGTTTATTTTTGTTTGTCTGGTTCCTTCACATATGCACAGGAGGATCTGTATAATAAATCGCTAAAATCTTATTTCAAATTCTCAAAAGAATTTTTATCATTAAAACCAAATATTCATATTAGTATGCATGTATTTGATCATACAATTAAACCCATACTGTTATATGGGTGTGAAATATGGGGTTCTTTCAATCCATTCACCTCTAAATTTAGAAAAGGTCTTGATCTTGTTGATTTGGAACACATTTACTCCAAGTTATATTCAGAAAAAAATGCATCAAAAATTTTGCTAATACATACTCTGAGTTCATAAAAAAGCCACAAATTTGGCAGTGTTATCAGAACTGGGTAGACATCCATTATATTTCAATATTGTCAAATCTATGCTTAACTATTATTTAAGACTAGAAAAAACAGGTTCTACTTTTCCATTATTAAATGATGCATTATATATAGAATCAAAATTATTACATTTAATGCAAAGAAGTCATCTTGGTACTCTTCTATTAAATTTGTTTTAGATAAAGTAAGCTCATTATTAAATATTGATAGTTCAAAGATTAATGGTGAAAGATTGAACATTTTTTTTGTTAAAGACTGGCAAAAAAGACTAAAAGAAAGTAGTAGTGGGAAACTATGCTCTTACTATTTGTTTAAAAATAATTTTGGATGTAAAAATTACTTATCACTTATTAAAAATTTTGAATACAGAAGGAGCCTGGCAAGATTTCGTATATATATCAGCTCACAAATTATATATCGAAACTGGTAGATATCTGGGCATTCTCCGGCACGATAGAATATGCACACAGTGCTCCATTAATGAGGTTGAAGATGAGCAACATTATCTCTTTACTTGTCCTGGTATGGAATCAAAAAGGAAAATATTATATGATACCATTGAAAAAAGGTGGTATTAATTTTAAACATCTTAACAATAAGAACAAACTTATATGGTTATTGAACACTGAGGATAAGAATATACTTTTAGAACTTTGTAAATTTCTCCGTCTTATCTAGAAATGTGTGCATAGGTCAGATTATAGGGGAGCACTGTGTGCATATAATTATATACATGTGTTGGTGGATCAGGGATGTGCTATTGTTCATACCAAATTGTTCACATAATTATTGCAGTTCATGTTTATTAATCCTTCCTTTTGGTCCTTTAAGCATCATCCCTTGGTGACCGTTGCATTTGAATATTGTTTAATGGTTCATGTGCACTGGTCACGAGGAGGACATTATTTGTATACATATATGAGGAGGACATTATTTATATACATATAAAAGAAACTGTAAAGTAAGTGTTTTTTTTTTTTTAATATTGCTAATATGTACTATGGTCAGCTTGGTCAAAGGTCCCTTTAGCACCTGCCTCTGGTGACCACTGCATTTGGATAACTGATACTTGTCCTTGTGCATTGGTCACGGAGGGGACAGCCATGCTGTGCCTGTATTGTTGGTGAAGGTTAAATATAGTGTGTATATAATATATATATTTTTTTCCTTATTTATTAATAATATCATTATTGATTGCACATCTCTGATCTACTGATAGCTGTTGTTAAAAGTTTATTTTACTGGAAATAAAACTATATTTATATTCAAACAAATTGCACTGGTGGCTTATATAATTATATGACATTATCAATATTTCCTTGTTGTTATTATGTACATTGTATGTATGTATTCCATATTGTCAATCATTGTAATTGCTATACCCCTTGTGGGTCCTTAATTGGTCAATAAAGTATTCTTATTCTTAATACAGTTGTAATGTTATTTCAGTATTAATGCAAATTTCCTTTATTTAGTACTAAGTATATGATAAATTATGGTAATATATTGATACATTCAAAATGCATGCATGCACATGTAATAATAATCAGAATACTTAAAAGCATGATCGTTCTTATACATGCAACCAGTATAACCCCACCAAATGTTTGTGCCTGTCCCTAGTCAGGACCTAGATTTTCAATGTGATATGTCTTGGTCTTTTTTGTGATAAGTGAGTTGAGGTAAAGGGTGGTTGGTGGAATTGTTGACCATCACCATGATCACTGTTTAGACTTAAATTCCAGGAATGGGTTGCACAAACCTCAATTAAATTTAAATCTAAATTAACCCTTAAGTACAAATTAAATTCATGTACATTTCAAGTTAATTTAAGTGTTAATTAAGTTTTAATTGACACTTAAATTTAATTGAGGCTTTGTGCAGCCCAGTCCAGGAATTCTTGTAGGATGAAATTTTGACGAGTCACAACCAAAAAGTCGGGAGTCTCACTAGAGTAGTACATCCTTTGTTATTGCTGGTAAAAAGAAATGAGTCAATTAAAAGGTGATGAGTCCAGGAAACATCTAGACAAATTACAATAGAAATAGAAATAAGTTTATTAACCAAAACCAGGAGGGCATATACAATTAACAAATAATATGATTGATACACAACAACATTACATCAAACTAAATATTCACGGTGAAGTATCAATAATTGTGGTAAGTATCTCTGAAGCTTTCTTTAATATAGGTTATACTTCATGTAGTTAGCTGTTCTGTTGATATGTTAACATTATCATGTTCATGTACTCATCAGACTTTTAATTTCCTTCCCAAATAGTTGTTATATTTAGTAAATTATATCACCCACCTGTACAATGTTTAGAGTACAATTATAATTAGTTGTTCAGTTGATATAAACAATTGGTTTTATACTAGTGATCCTTGACTGATATAGTATAATACATGACAGTACATAATAATAATATACTATATACTCAAACTGAATTATAAAACACTTTTTTACACTTATTATTTATAATTATTATATATATATGTATGTATATATAACTATATATACACGTCTGAAAATTAAACCAAACAGTGTTAGAATTAGATTTTAGAGCTGTAAATTTTTGTTCTTCCCGCGACAGGATTTGAACCCACACCATTGATACACTGCAGCACCATTCGCTTAGCCTTACGTCCAGCGCCCTAGACCACTCGACCACATACATGTATATATATATATATACTACTGTAAGCTAAAGTTGCACTTTTAGTGGCCACATAGGGTGAAAAATGAAACACCTTTAATCATTCCAAATTTTAATTGTTTTTGAACACAAACATCATACCTACAAGGACTCCAACTGATCAGGGATAGTTTCCATCATTTTGATTGAAAAAATATATTTAAGAATAATGCTGTCAAAAAATCTGTAGGTACATGTATGGGACAATCACTTATGATTATTAATTTTTTTTCCTCTAAAGACTTATTATATTTTGAAATCAGAACTACAAATGTGTAGCTTGCTTTCAACTCTATAGAATAACCAGGGTTTTCTGGTAAGATATCTTTTTTAATTTTCTCATTTTTCAAGCTGCCTCAAAATAATTAAAAAAATTGTTGATTTTTTCTCTTTAAAAATCACACAAGCTAAACTATTTTTCATTTAACATAGTGATTATGAAATTTTACTATTCTTTTAATCAATAATTTTTTTTATTAAGATATCTGATACATAAAATTCACAATATACTATTTTTAAAATGTTTGATTTTCAATATTCTTGTCCCATACGTAAGATTTAATTGATGAAAATTGTAAATTAAACCTTTTACATAAATTTGATATAAAAATGATCAGAAAGAATCACCAAATAAGTCTTTTTTTCCTTAGAAGAAACAACACATATATATTAACTCTTGTTTCTTGCAAAAAATAAACAAATTTTTGACTTGATAAGCTGATTACATAAATGACATCTACATTTTGTATAGTGTTCAGAATTAAAATTGTAGCATTTGACTCATTCTTATAAGGATAAAATAATGCTTTTTACAATTATGTTCCATAGATAAGATTTTATAACCTATATATAGAAGTCAAATTAAATAATTCAGAAACATCATATTTAAATCTTCCAAGTGTTTCAGAGTAGTAAGGTGGTAGAAATAATATATTAGACCTTTTAAGCTTATATTATATGAAACAATCAACATTGGATCACTAGACAGCTATTCTTTTTAAAAAAAAGAAGCAAATACAAATACCAATTCTTGTTTCTTGCAAAAAATAAACAAATTTTAGGACTGACTAAGCTGATTTAACTAAGTAGTCAACACATTGTATAGTATTCAGAATTAAAATTGTAGCATTTGACACATTCTTACAAGAAACATTTGATATTTTTTGTCACATATAGGACTAGATAGTGTAATCCCAACATCTTACATATGGGACAAAAGTTTGCAATATTTATTTTGTTTTGGATTTCACTTACATTTAATTTAGAAAGTAATGAAATGTTGTCTGATTTTTTAGTTTTCTACTTTTTTACAAATGTGACTGTTTATTTAGCTTATTCTTGACAAAATGGGAATATTTTGTTAAGTTTGGAAAGAAAGAGCAAACACTCATACATCTATAAATAACTTTTTAGATGGATATAAGGAGTTAATCCTATGTTTATGTAGTCATCAGTGTATTAGAGAAGTAATGATGCAAAGAATGCAAGTCAATAAAGGAATTTAAGAGAAAATTTTCTACCTTACGTATGGGACAAAAAAAAGTCTTACATATGGGACATTTCAAATTGACTGATGTCTTGTCTTGTCCACATGAATTGGTGATAGTCAAAACCAAAGTTATTTATACTTAGGTACCTTGATACCATTCAAGTTAAAACTGAGATCTTGTATTTCAAGTATGTACTTTTCATGGAAATATGGCTTACGTATGGGACAGCATGGGTTTCGGAAAATGTCTTTTCAAACTTTGAAGACTTGAATTAAAAAAATGATCAGAATTTTTTCCATTTTTTCTTGTCAGAGTTCTTCCTCACACTCTCAACAAAATAATAACTGAATATAATGTAGATAAATAAGAAGATGACCCCATATACCTTTAATTCCTTGTTAATCTTGTGAATGACTATTTTGTTAAAAACAATTACATGTACATACAAATTAATGTACCATCATATTTTGGTTTACATCTTCTCTGATAAGAATATTATATTGAAGTGCTACATGTTATATACCAAAAGAACTAGAGAAAATTCTCTATAAACTGAAGCTGACCTTAACTTTGATATTCTGGATAGAAAAATGTATTACACTTTTAAAAAAGGGGAAAATATGAAGTGGCCACTCGTTATGGGCATTTTTGGGCAATTTTTGGGTATGTATGAACCTGTAATTCCATAACCATCATAATAGTCTAGACCATTGAAAGTTATCTATTGTTTAGACCCCAATGCACCAAGTTTAAACATATCATTCATTTATATTATATTACAACATATCATTTGCTGATCCATCATGCAATATCCTTTAAAAGTGCAACCCTATATAAGCTTGCAGTAGTCCATATATATCTACAATGTCTAGACATGTACAGTTAAACCTGTCTAAACCAAACCTTGAATAAAACTGAATCCTGTATAAAGTGATTGTTAAATAAATACCCAATGTAGGAAATCTTTGTTTATTTAACTCTATAAACTGGACACCTGTCTATTCAGAACACAAAAGTTGGTCACAATGAGGTTCAGTTTAGACAGGTTTCACTGCACAAGGCCATCTATGAAATATTGTTGGTTTGTTTTAATGTAACCATCAAAACTTTCAACATACACAAATAATTTAGTTAGGAATCACAAAGATTTTAACCAGTTTAAAAAAAAGTTTACTGCACATTGAAGAATTTATTAGGTTTCATTAAAATAAAACCACTGTTTTTTTTGTGGATGACCTATGTTGTTTTGTGTTTAAACACAACCAACCATACATGTATTTTGATGGTATTTTTATACCCCCACTCGTAGAGAGGGGGCTATATTCCAATCACCTTGTCCGTCCGTCCGTCCGTTTGTCCGTCCGTTCACACTTTCGTAACAGATATCTCAGCTTCTACTGGAAGAAATGATTTTATATTTTATAGATGGCTTTGGCATGGTGACTTGTACCGTGTCTCCCCTTTCCAGGTTTACCGCACATCTACTTCCTGTTTACCGTGCGACTTACAAATGAACGAGTGGGGGTATTCTTAGCACGACGTAGCGTGCAACATCTTGTTCCCCCTAATTTCTCAATACTGTTTCATCTGAATAATATGTTTCACTTATCAATATATTTATTTACTGCTTATCTGTTTATCTATTTAAAAATATTTTATTAATGGAAGACATCATATACACATGTGTTTTTAATGAGATACTCAAAGTTCAAGTTAATTGTGTCATCTATTAATTTAATTAATTTTCACACCTTAATCATTTTAGTTTTAAGTTAATCAAACTTGAGTCAGACTTCTTTATACTGACATATCTACTATTTTAAATCTATATATTTTAAAATTTATTCTAGTATCATTATGTCAAAAGTGTTAAAGCCAAAACCCAACAAAATTACATGTGTCTACGCTAATCATACCGACCCTAATTTGTATTGTCTACACTTGGAAATACGATGAAAGCTTCATTGGTTGACAATTATCAACATTTAATTAAATGCTATGAAAATTTCAATTCATAATTAAAATTTAAAATTTTATTTTTAGATGAATTAGAAATTTTTAACTACTTGTGTGGATTGTTGATATATTTTTAACCTAAATATAATTGACTTTTATTTACATTTTTTACACTGAAGTTTGTATTGCCATTTTTGAACAAACACTGTCAAAGTCAGATCATTTTCCTGCATAGTGTATAACCAAGATAAACATTAACAAGTGTTGCCTACCTACCTACCTACCTACCCTATTTTTTCAAGAATGTTACCAGAAACACAGATATGGTTTTCCTTGACCTAATAATTCTGAATGTATTAGTACTACATTTTTGGTCAGTAATTATAACCATTTATCCATGCAGTTACACATATACTGGTACATATATTGTAAATTTTTGTTTATATATAATTCAACATCCAATACATGACATCCCTATGTTGGTTTCAATGTATACCCAGGCAATGTCAACATCAGTAACAATAACTGCATGCACAAAAAATAATTTTTACTATATTGCAATTTTTCTCTTTTTCAGCCAGAGTCTGGAAAGTTTCTTTGTTTTGACCACCTGACTTTCTGGGTTGGAAATGCCAAACAGGTAAATTTACATGTGTATATATATGACAAAAATTCATGTTCAAGTCAATTCTGTCTTTTTATTATTCAACTTGTGTAAGAGTAGTTTTCTTGTTGCTTAGATATTTCTATAACACAACTACACAGATATAATTTGTACAGTAATTTTTGACAATTCAATGTTTCAATATTATTTCAGCCCCAAATTCCCTAAAAAGTAGAATTTTCATTAACTGTACTTTTGAGTTCTTTACAATAGCAGTTTTTTATGTTACACAAACATTATTTCTCGCCATAAAAAAATGTATAAATATAATTTACTTAATTTCCACTTCAAATTATATCAAAATACCTACCAAAGAAAGATAACTCTTACAAAAATAAGAAAATGGAGACCAAAATCCATGAGATGGTACAAACATTTTTCAAAAGGATGTAAAATCATATTTGTTAGTCATACTCTACCTGTGTGGTAGATTTGATCCTGATTTGTTAATGTAATTTTCAGGCTGCCCCATATTACTGTACATGTATGGGTTTTGAACCTGTTATTTTAATGTAATTTTTAGGCTGCCTCATATTACTGTAGACGTATGGGTTTTGAACCTGTTATTTTAATGTAATTTTCAGGCTGCCTCATATTACTGTACACGTATGGGTTTTGAACCTGTTATTTTAATGTAATTTTCAGGCTGCCTCATATTACTGTACACGTATGGGTTTTGAACCTGTTATTTTAAAGTAATTTTCAGGCTGCCTCATATTACTGTACACGCATGGGTTTTGAACCTGTTATTTTAATGGAATTTTCAGGCTGCCTCATATTACTGTACACATATGGGTTTTGAACCTGTTTTTTTAATGTAATTTTTAGGCTGCCTCATATTACTGTACACGTATGGGTTTTGAACCTGTTATTTTAATGTAATTTTCAGGCTGCCTCATATTACTGTACACGTATGGGTTTTGAACCTGTTATTTTAATGTAATTTTCAGGCTGCCTCATATTACTGTACACGTATGGGTTTTGAACCTGTTATTTTAAAGTAATTTTCAGGCTGCCTCATATTACTGTACACGCATGGGTTTTGAACCTGTTATTTTAATGTAATTTTCAGGCTGCCTCATATTACTGTACACATATGGGTTTTGAACCTGTTTTTTTAATGTAATTTTTAGGCTGCCTCATATTACTGTACACACATGGGTTTTGAACCTGTTATTTTAATGTAATTTTCAGGCTGCCTCATATTACTGTACACGTACTGTATGGGTTTTGAACCTGTTATTTTAATGTAATTTTCAGGCTGCCTCATATTACTGTACACGTATGGGTTTTGAACCCTTCGTTTATAAAGGCTTGGAGACAGGAAATAGAGATATAGCTTCACATGTAGTCAAACAGAACAAGATATTATTTGTTTTCCAGTCCATGTTAAATCCTGAAGAACCTGAAGGTATATTATTTACAATTGGGGTACATTTTATACATGAATGTAAGAAAATGAGTGTACAAAAATATAATTTTTCTCTTTTCTTTTTACTTTGAGGTTCTGGGGCAGTATATGACTGAGATGAAAAATATCTATAAATATACAATCAAACCTGCCTATGTAGTCACCTTTATTTAAAGGTCACCTTTGACTTGTCCTGTCATAGAAAAAATCATACGAATTAAACCTCAAACAATAACTTGTAATGTGTGACCTTAATTTGATTTTCACTTCACAGTGCATTCTATATTAAATAAAACTGTATTTAAAAGCCACCTGTCTTATGTGACTGTATTTCAATGTTCCATTAGGACATCACATAAGACAGGCTTGACTGTGCTATTAAATATCTTATGATTAAGTGGAATTGACAGATTTAAAAACAGGTCGGTGGTTTTATCTGGGTCCTCCGGTTTCCTCTACCAATAAAACTGACCGCCATGATATAACTGAAATATTGTTGAAAGTGGCGTTAAACACCAACAAACAAACAAACAGAATTTGAAAACAGGTCAGTGGTTTTCTCTGGGTCCTCCGGTTTCCTCCACCAATAAAACTGACCGCCATGATATAACTGAAATATTGTTGAAAGTGGCGTTAAACACCATCAAACAAACAAACAAACAGAATTTAAAAGAAAATGGAGATTATTATATATAATAAATGATGATTAAAAAAATAATAATTATTGTAGAATTTTGTGATCATTTGTTGAAACATGGGGACGGAGTGAAGGATATTGCTATGGAAGTAGAAGATCTTACAGCTATATATAATGTAAGTAATAGAAATACATATTAATCCAATTACAGTTACAGCCACGGCACTCCTTTAAGATGGAGGTCGTAGGAAAACAGCCGACAATATTTTATATTATCCGTCATGCTTGAAAAAATGAAAATGATTGATTGATTGATGTTTAATGCCAACTTTAGCAGTATTAAATAAAAATAAAATAAAACAAAGCAATGAGGGATGAAATAAAATATTGTTTGTTTGGCGTTTTCCTATGGGCCCATCTTAAAAAGATGTCACGGCTCACTAACCGTATGGTATAGTTAGACATAGTACATCTACCTATACAACCAGTTCCCATCTCCACTAAAATTAAAGAGTTACCTCCCTTGAGAATGACTAGGTTTACTCAACATAACTTTGTTAGTGACCTCTAACTTAAGACAAATTGATTATTTTCTCAAAGTATTCTATGTGACTACCAATATAATTACAGCCTACAGGCCTTGATATGACTGAAATTTTATTGGAAATAGTGTTAAACAGCCATGATCACCACCTACCCTATTAAAAAAATATTTTGGTTCACCTAAGTCCTTACTTGTGTGTTGGTGGTTTATCCACAGGGTAGTGTTATGCGTCTAGTGTAGCGGGGTGTCGAAGACTCTACTGCTGCCGCTAGCTAACTTGCTTAGCAAGTGAAAAGAGAGCCGAGTGTGTAAGTCTCTCCTGCAAGTACAAAGCCTCTACACTATCAAGACTCCTTCAGTGCCTCCCAGCGACAGCACACATGTACTGGGGTCAAATACCCCAGGCTAAACTGTTGGGATCTTGGAGCAGCAAGGGCCCGAAAGATGCAGAGTGTAGGCCCACCGGTGTGTGGACATGCCCTGGCTCTCGTCAACCTTGCCCTAGCTATGGGTTAACAGCCGGACAGATGTGAGTCATAAGCCATGGAAAGCAACTCATCTAGGAGAAGGAAATACTCCAAAATCAAACCGGGTAGATAAGACTCATAAGTTTTGGCTACCAGCTTATCTAGAGGAAAGATACCTTGACAGTAAAATCTCTGGCCCTCCAGGTTGGGGGTTTAGCGCAAGACCAACTATCTCGCCTAGTAAAAAAATCTACAGTTACAGAAACATTAACAAACAGAAATATAATTCGTCAATGGCCTATGCTCCCTAGCGGAGCAAAGGGCTTAAACTAAACTACATCCTCACTTAAAAAATTGAGAGTATGTAAACACCAAGCAAACAATTATTTAATTTAAGCATGAGACATACTGGTAACAAGATAACAAAACAAGTCAAACAACTAATTATACATATATTGTGCTGATCACAAAAATTTCCAGGCCATCTTAGATTTAATGGTTTTACAAGCTGTGCTCAATACAACATTATGTGATAAAGTTTGTCAGTGACTTGTGGCAAGTCAGTCGTTTTCTCCGGTTTCCTCCACCAATAAAACTGACCGCCACGATATAACTGAAATATTGTTGAAAGTGGCGTAAAACACCATAACTTTAACCCAATTTTATACTTGTAGAGGGCAAAAGCAAGGGGAGCTGCTGTAGTAAGGAAACCCTGGGAGGAAAGTGATGAAAATGGAACAGTCAAGTTTGTTCAGCTTCAGACATATGGTGACACAACTCATACATTGGTTGACAGATCAAACTATAAAGGCTTGTTTTTACCTGGTTACCATCCTGTCAAATATGAAGATCCACTAGTCAAAATATTGTAAGTACAGCACAATCACTGATTGACCAATCAGATTATATACAGTACAGTGATGTTATTTTTAGCATATCAAGATGTTAGATTCCCTCATCAATACGATTGACCAATCGGATTATATACAGTGGTGTTATATTTAGCATATCAAGATGTTAGATTCCCTCATCAATACGATTGACCAATCAGATTATATACAGTACAGTGGTGTTATTTTTAGCATATCAAGATGTTAGATTCCCTCATCAATACTATTGACCAATCAGATTATATACAGTACAGTGGTGTTATTTTTAGCATATCAAGATGTTAGATTCCCTCATCAATACGATTGACCAATCAGATTATATTCAGTACAGTGATGTTATTTTTAGCATATCAAGATGTTAGATTCCCTCATCAATACGATTGACCAATCAGATTATATACAGTGGTGTTATATTTAGCATATCAAGATGTTAGATTCCCTCATCAATACGATTGACCAATCAGATTATATACAGTGGTGTTATATTTAGCATATCAAGATGTTAGATTCCCTCATCAATACGATTGACCAATCAGATTTTATAGTGGTGTTATTTTTAGCATATCAAGATGTTAGATTCCCTCATCAATACGATTGACCAATCAGATTATATACAGTGGTGTTATTTTTAGCATATCAAGATGTTAGATTCCCTCATCAATACCATTGACCAATCAGATTATATACAGTGGTGTTATTTTTAGCATATCAAGATGTTAGATTCCCTCATCAATACCATTGACCAATCAGATTATATACAGTGGTGTTATATTTAGCATATCAAGATGTTAGATTCCCTCATCAATACGATTGACCAATCAGATTTTATAGTGGTGTTATTTTTAGCATATCAAGATGTTAGATTCCCTCATCAATACGATTGACCAATCAGATTATATACAGTGGTGTTATTTTTAGCATATCAAGATGTTAGATTCCCTCATCATACGATTGACCAATCAGATTATATACAGGGGTGTTATATTTAGCATATCAAGATGTTAGATTCCCTCATCAATACGATTGACCAATCAGATTTTATAGTGGTGTTATTTTTAGCATATCAAGATGTTAGATTCCCTCATCAATACGATTGACCAATCAGATTATATACAGTGGTGTTATTTTTAGCATATCAAGATGTTAGATTCCCTCATCAATACGATTGACCAATCAGATTATATACAGGGGTGTTATATTTAGCATATCAAGATGTTAGATTCCCTCATCAATACGATTGACCAATCAGATTTTATAGTGGTGTTATTTTTAGCATATCAAGATGTTAGATTCCCTCATCAATACGATTGACCAATCAGATTATATACAGTGGTGTTATTTTTAGCATATCAAGATGTTAGATTCCCTCATCAATACCATTGACCAATCAGATTATATACAGGGGTGTTATATTTAGCATATCAAGATGTTAGATTCCCTCATCAATATGATTGACCAATCAGATTATATACAGTGGTGTTATTTTTAGCATATCAAGATGTTAGATTCCCTCATCAATACGATTGACCAATCAGATTATATACAGTGGTGTTATTTTTAGCATATCAAGATGTTAGATTCCCTCATCAATACCATTGACCAATCAGATTATATACAGGGGTGTTATATTTAGCATATCAAGATGTTAGATTCCCTCATCAATACGATTGACCAATCAGATTATATACAGTGGTGTTATTTTTAGCATATCAAGATGTTAGATTCCCTCATCAATACGATTGACCAATCAGATTATATACAGTGGTGTTATATTTAGCATATCAAGATGTTAGATTCCCTCATCAATACGATTGACCAATCAGATTTTATAGTGGTGTTATTTTTAGCATATCAAGATGTTAGATTCCCTCATCAATACGATTGACCAATCAGATTATATACAGCGGTGTTATATTTAGCATATCAAGATGTTAGATTCCCTCATCAATACGATTGACCAATCAGATTTTATAGTGGTGTTATTTTTAGCATATCAAGATGTTAGATTCCCTCATCAATACGATTGACCAATCAGATTATATACAGTGGTGTTATATTTAGCATATCAAGATGTTAGATTCCCTCGTCAATACGATTGACCAATCAGATTTTATAGTGGTGTTATTTTTAGCATATCAAGATGTTAGATTCCCTCATCAATACGATTGACCAATCAGATTATATACAGGGGTGTTATATTGGGTGGCTATAGTGATGTGTCACAGTAGAGTGACATCTCCCCCGTGGGCTATTGTTTCAGTTAGCTAGCACCATAAAAATCCAACTAAGCGTTTTGGTCTCGTACAAAGATGACATCATTATCATCTCAACAAAATGTAACTTGTTCTTGCCATGATATTGCTGTAAAATTGATCAATTGCCATTAAACAATATTCATTCACTCACTGAGAATTATTATTTTTGATCTTAATAATGCTTTGATATTACAGGCCAAAGATTGGATTGAACTTTATAGATCATATTGTTGGGAACCAGCCTGACCAAGACATGGTACCAGTCTCTGATTGGTTGGTTGATATTATATGTTATTATATACTGTCACAAATCATAGAAATACTAAATATTAGGGTTAGGTAACATCAAACTACATATCTGCATTTTTTAGGTTAAAAGTATCATGTGAGCTGTTGCGTCATATCTTTACATCCACCATCTTTGAGAACCGTGTTATCTGCATATGTTAACATCTTCTTGTCTGTAACTACTGAGCTAAATAGAAACAAAGTTTACAAGAACTTTATGTTTTTGGACCTCATCAAGATTTATAACCATGTATCAATATAAATTCAATATGGCTGCAGGAACCAATAATGCAATTTAGCTGAGCCTTCAAACCTCTCTTACTCAACAATATAGCTGAAATTCTGTTAAAGTTGGTGTTATTCCTACTTGTAAACTGCATCAGTGGTATACTGGTTTGCGTGCTCGTCTCGAGTGCATTAGATCGTGGGTTTGAGCCCTGATTGTGTCAAACCAAAGACTATAAAATTGGTATTTGTTTCTTCTTCGCTAAGCACGCAGCATAAAGAAGAAAGAGCAAGGAATAGTTGGCACAGAATCAGGATAATGTGTCCGAGTGGGGCGACATGTCTATCCGTGCACTGTTATTTCAGTTAGCTAGCACTATAACAAATCCAACTAAGCATGCTGGTCTAGTGCAAAGCAGACCTCATCATCGTCTCATTGAAAATTAACTTGTTCATGATATAGCTGAAAAATTGCTGAAAATAAACAACAACCACTCACTCGCACACTCCTCCTTGTAAAACTGAACAAAGAATAGAATCATTGTTCCCATGTACGTTATCTGACTGGAACCTGTAAACTAGCAGTATAAAAACTCAGCTATTTTGGTAGTAAAAAAGTGGAAGGACTTGCTAATTCTTTCAGTTCAGTGCTATTTAAAGGTGGCTTTTATATACTGATAACTAACAAAAGAGTTTTTCTCAGAATATTTTTTAAGGATAACTTTGAGGAAAGAAATTCTTTTCAGGGTTATTCTGTTTTTAAATATTTTTTGCACCAGAACAACACTTTGCTAACACTTCTGGTGGATTCCTTTAATATAACATGAAAATATATTGGTTTTAAGAGAACAATACAGAAAGTAAATCTCAAACTGCCAAAAAAAAATAATTGTTTTTACCGTCTTAGAATAATATATAAAGAATAAGACTTCATGAATAAGTACTTAATTTTTTATTGAGTGATTTATTTCAAAATCAGGCGATACAACATTGTGTGATAAAGTCACTTACAACAGGTCACTGGTTTTCTCTGGGTACACCAATTTTCTCCACCAATAAAACAGACCGCCAAGATATAACTGAAATATTGTTGAAAGTGGCGTTAAATACCATAAACCAACCAAACTATCAAAATCTTCAGACATTCTTTATATTAACAGGTACGAGAAGAACTTAATGTTCCACAGATTTTGGTCGGTGGATGACTCACAGATCCACACAGATTTCTCTGCACTGCGATCCATAGTTGTCACCAATTATGAAGAAACCATTAAAATGCCAATCAATGAGCCAGCACCAGGGAAAAGGAAAAGTCAAATTCAGGTCAGTTATCTCCCCTATATTGTACAAGATTTACTACAGAAATAGTTTTCTTTACATATTTCGTTTTTAATTTCCTTCAACTTCACTATTTATTCTTACTTTATTAAATCTATTTTCCTGTTTACATAATTACCTCAGAAGTCCAGGATGTTCATGAGGCTTACATTCATTTAATACACACAAAACAATACTACACATTACAATGTATATAAATATTAGAAAAAATTGGACAAACTTGACTTTAGATGACAAACACAAAGATGAAGTTTCAATTCTAAAATATTATTTTTTATGGAATTTTTGACATAATTCTGATATTTAGAATGTTTTGTGTGTAAATTCAATTTAAAATAATAAGAAATCTTTTTATTTTGGTACTAAATCATCATTGTATGTTTTAAGTGGTTAACATGATTGTATTAGTGCCAAAGATCAAATCTATCCTTAGAGTCTACAAAAAGAACTAAAGACAATGACAGTAGTGCTTGTTGTTTCTGTACTGTTAATCATTAAATTTAAATACTTCTAAAACTAAGGTCATCGTGGTCATGATCATATGGTAGTTTGATTTATATCTACCTATGCAACCAGTGCCTATCACCACTAACGCGAGTTCGAACCCTGTTCATGACGAGGTGTACTCAATACAACATCATGTGATAAAGATTGTTAGTGACTTGCGGCAGGTCGGTGGTTTTTGCGGGGTACTCAGGTTTCCTTAACAAATAAAACTGACCGCCACGATATAAGTGAAATATTGTTGAAAGTGAACACCAGAACCCTCTCTAAATCTAATGCTATGTGTTTCAGGAGTTTGTAGACTACTATGGTGGAGCAGGAGTACAACATATAGCCATGAATACAAATGATATAATAGCCACTGTAAGTCTTATTATCTCCCCTTGACATATGATATAATAGCCACTGTAAGTCTTATTATCTCCCCTTGCCTCAGTAAATCAAGTCTTATTTTCTCCCCTTGACATATGATATGATAGCCCCTGTATGTCTGATTATCTCC
This sequence comes from Bathymodiolus brooksi, assembly GCA_963680875.1. NCBI lineage: Eukaryota > Metazoa > Mollusca > Bivalvia > Mytilida > Modiolidae > Bathymodiolus > Bathymodiolus brooksi. The sequence continues at coordinate 57,304,578 of OY804580.1, read as the reverse complement.
CCTTGATTTAAATTAATTAGCTTTCAAATATTTTGGCTTTGAGTGAAAGGAAATGCACCATCCACACTAAATTTGGTATCTGTGTTTTTATAATAGCCTTTATAAGTCTAATTATCTGCCCTTGACAGATGAAATGATAGCTACTGTGAGCCTTATTATCTGCCCTTGACAAGATTTCCTATAAATTTAATGTGAATAGTTTTACATGATTTGTTTTCATTGCATACTTTATCAACTCTTAGAGCTAAGACTTGAGTGCTGATATCTAGAGATCAGGGCTGATATAGCATGTGATATGAAAACTGTCATCTTTATGATGCTTTTATCATATACTTGAACTTTAACAGAAGTTCCATTCAAAGTTGTATATGATTTACATATGCAGATTTGTCTATATATATATTTTGCAGTCTATTTTATTTTCATAGGTGAGCAAATTGAGGGAGAGAGGAATGCTGTTTTTAGATATACCAGATACATACTATACAAATTTACGAGAAAGACTGAAAAAATCTAAATGTAAAGTAAAGGAAGACTTAGATGTGGTAAGTACTAATTGTTTGTAGTTCATTTGACACATGTATGACATTATCAAGCTTTGTGGAGATGAATTTTTTTTCTGGATATTTAGCACAAAATATTGTATTCTGTTTTCAGTGTTTTGATTGGTCAGTTATCAGGTTGTTCTGATTGGTCAGTTATCAGGTTGTTCTGATTGGTCAGTTATCAGGTTGTTCTGATTGGTCAGTTATCAGGTTGTTCTGATTGGTCAGTTATCAGGTTATTCTGATTTGTCAGTTATCAGGTTATTCTGATTGGTCAGTTATCAGGTTGTTCTGATTAGTCAGTTATCAGGTTGTTCTGATTGGTCAGTTATCAGGTAGTTCTGATTGGTCAGTTAGCAGGTTGTTCTGATTGGTCAGGTATCTTGTATCAGTAGAAAGCCAGAATAAATGATGGAGGAAGCTTAAGAACTTTAGAAAAAAACAATTATCAACTCTCTTGTGTATGAAATATAAGAAAAGAGCAGCCTAAACAGGTGGCTATCATGTGAGACATACATTGTGATGTGACAAGTACAGTGTAATCAGCATTGTTTGTATTCTAAATCATTTAATACAACTTAACTGTTAGTTTTCATTAAATTTTTTGAAAGACAGGAAATAGATTTACACTTAAGTAGCTAACAAAATCAGATTATTAAAGTACTATTTTGATGCCAGTTTTGGTGGTACAAAACATTTCTTGTTTTTTTGCCTGTTTTAGTTGTAGTGTGTGACAGTGTTTTAGTTGTATTTCCAGTCCTTTGTTTTTCAATCTTGTGTTTTATTTCTTCTATTTTAGCTTCAGAACCTAACTATTTTGATATTTCCTGTCTTCAGTTTTTAGCTCACCTGACCCAGGGTCAGGTGAGCTATTGCCATCACTTGGTGTCCGTCGTCCGTCCGTAAACATTTCAATCTTCTTCTAGAGAACCTCTGAAGCAAATGGGACCAAACGTGGCAGGAATGTTCATTTGCATGGTCTAACCAAGTGTTGTTACTTTCGTCATCCAACATGGCTGCCAGGGGCCATAAAAACCTCTGATTGGCTGAAATTTTTAATGATCTTCTTCTCCGATACTACATGGAGGATGGAATTGAAAATTGTCATGAATGATCATTGTAAGCTGCTAACCAAGTGTTGTTACTTTTTGGACCAATTGAAAATCCAAGATGGCCGCCAGCGGGGGACATAATTTAACATGGCGACCCAATGGGAAATATGTAAAACAAACTTCTTCTCAAGAACCACTGGATGGATTGGAACCATTCTTGGTAGAAATGTTCCTGACAAGGTTCTGATCAATTGTTGTTACTTTTTGTTCCAATCGGTTATCCAATATGGCTGCCAGGGGCCATAATAGCCTCTGATTGGCTGAAATTTCATAGATCTTCTTCTCCGATACTACATGGAGGATGGAATTGAAAATTGTCATGAATGATCATTGCAAGCTGCTAACCAAGTGTTGTTACTTTTTGGACCAATTGAAAATCCAAGATGGCCGCCAGTGGGGGACATAAGTTAACATGGCGACCCAATGGGAAATATGTAAAACAAACTTCTTCTCAAGAACCAATGGATGGATTGGAAACATACTTGGCAGAAATGTTCCTTGCAAGGTCCTTATCAAGTGTTGTTACTTTTTGTTCCGACCGTCCTCCATTCAAGATGGCTACTAAAGTCAAAATGAGCTCAAATTTTAACTGCAACTACATGGCAAGGAGTAGTTTAACATATATTCTGGGTTTTTCTGTGAAATTTTTCTTTCAGCCGATTTATACCGATTATGCAAATTAGGCATATTTTGATAAAAGATTGGATTTTAAATCTCTCCTCTGAAACCGCTGAACCAAATTAAAGCAAATTTGGCTGGGATGGTCCTTGGGTGGTCCCTTTTCAATATTGTGTCCGACAGCGCCGCCCTCCATTCAAAATGGCTGCTGTTACCAAAATGGAAATTTCTTTAGTTGTCAATTTCTGCTTTATTACAAATCAAAATGAACTCAAATTTTAACTGCAGCTACATGGCAATGAGCAGTTTAACATATATTCTGGGTTTTTCTGTGAGATTTTTTTCAGCCAGTTTATTCCATTTAGGAATATTATGAGATAAAAATCACATCAAAATCTTTTTTGCTCAGAAATTTGAGTTAAAATGATCTTTGGGTGGCCCACTTTCAAAATTATGTGTAACACCCCCATTTTCTATCAACTTTCGATGTCAAATTGAAAACCAGGTGAGCGATTACAGGCTCCTGGGAGCCTCTAGTTCAATCTTGTGTTTTATTAAATATTGTAAATTCAGAAGCTAAATGTTTTGATGTTTCCAGTCCTTGGTTTTTAGCTCACCTGACCCTTGGGGTCAGGTGAGCTATTGCCATCACTTGGCATCCGTCGTCCGTCCGTAAACATTTCAATCATCTTCTAGAGAACCACTGAAGCAAATGGGACCAAGCGTGGCAGGAATGTTCATTTGCTTGGTCTAACCATGTGTTGTTACTTTCGTTACGATCGGTTATCCAACATGGCTGCCAGGGGCCATAAAAGCTTCTGATTGGCTGAAAATTTTAATGATCTTCTTCTCCGATACTACATGGAGGATGGAATTGAAAATTGTCATGAATGATCATTGCAAGCTGCTAACCAAGTGTTGTTACTTTTTGGACCAATTGAAAATCCAAGATGGCCACCAGTGGGGGACATAAGTTAACATAGCGACCCAATGGGAAATATGTAAAACAAACTTCTTCTCAAGAACCAATGGATGGATTGGAAACATACTTGGCAGAAATGTTCCTTGCAAGGTCCTTATCAAGTGTTGTTACTTTTTGTTCCGACCGTCCTCCATTCAAGATGGCTACTAAAGTCAAAATGAGCTCAAATTTTAACTGCAACTACATGGCAAGGAGTAGTTTAACATATATTCTGGGTTTTTCTGTGAAATTTTTCTTTCAGCCGATTTATACCGATTATGCAAATTAGGCATATTTTGATAAAAGATTGGATTTTAAATCTCTCCTCTGAAACCGCTGAACCAAATTAAAGCAAATTTGGCTGGGATGGTCCTTGGGTGGTCCCTTTTCAATATTGTGTCCGACAGCGCCGCCCTCCATTCAAAATGGCTGCTGTTACCAAAATGGAAATTTCTTTAGTTGTCAATTTCTGCTTTATTACAAATCAAAATGAACTCAAATTTTAACTGCAGCTACATGGCAATGAGCAGTTTAACATATATTCTGGGTTTTTCTGTGAGATTTTTTTCAGCCAGTTTATTCCGTTTAGGAATATTATGAGATAAAAATCACATCAAAATCTTTTTTGCTCAGAAATTTGAGTTAAAATGATCTTTGGGTGGCCCACTTTCAAAATTATGTGTAACACCCCCATTTTCTATCAACTTTCGATGTCAAATTGAAAACCAGGTGAGCGATTACAGGCTCCTGGGAGCCTTTAGTTCAATCTTGTGTTTTATTAAATATTGTAAATTCAGAAGCTAAATGTTTGATGTTTCCAGTCCTTGGTTTTTAGCTCACCTGACCCTTGGGGTCAGGTGAGCTATTGCCATCACTTGGCATCCGTCGTCCGTCCGTAAACATTTCAATCATCTTCTAGAGAACCACTGAAGCAAATGGGACCAAGCGTGGCAGGAATGTTCATTTGCTTGGTCTAACCATGTGTTGTTACTTTCGTTACGATCGGTTATCCAACATGGCTGCCAGGGGCCATAAAAGCTTCTGATTGGCTGAAAATTTTAATGATCTTCTTCTCCGATACTACATGGAGGATGGAATTGAAAATTGTCATGAATGATCATTGCAAGCTGCTAACCAAGTGTTGTTACTTTTTGGACCAATTGAAAATCCAAGATGGCCGCCAGTGGGGGACATTATTTAACATAGTGACCCTATGGGAAATATGTAAAACAAACTTCTTCTCAAGAACCACTGGATGGATTGGAACCATTCTTGGCAGAAATGTTCCTGACAAGGTTCTGATCAATTGTTGTTACTTTTTGTTCCGATCGGTTATCCAATATGGCTGCCAGGGGCCATAATAGCCTCTGATTGGCTGAAATTTCAAAGATCTTCTTCTCCGATACTACATGAAGGATGGAATTGAAAATTGTCATGAATGATCATTGCAAGCTGCTAACCAAGTGTTGTTACTTTTTGGACCGATTGAAAATCCAAGATGGCCACCAGCGGGGGACATAATTTAACATGGCGACCCTATGGGAAATATGTAACACAAACTTCTTCTCAAAAACCACTGGATGGATTGAGCTCAAATTTTAGCTACAGCTACATGGCAATGAGTAGTTTAACATATATTCCGGGTTTTTCTGTGAAATTTTTCTTTCAGCTGATTTTTACCGATAATGCAAATTAGGCATATTTTGATAAAAGATCACATTTAAATCTTCTTCTCTGAAACCGCTGAACCAAATTAAACCCAATTTTTTTGCTGGGATAGTCTTTGGATAGTCTCATTTCAAAATTGTGTCCGACAGCTCCGCCCTCCATTCAAGATGGCTGCTGTTACTAAAAATAGAAATTTCTTCAATTGTCCATTGCTGCTTTATTATAAATCAAAATAAGCTCCAATTTTAACTGCAGCTACATGACAATGAGTAGATTAACATATATTCTGGGTTTTTCTGTGAAATTTTTTTTTCAACCGATTTATACCGATTATACAAATTAGACATATTTTGATAAAATATCACACTTAAATCTTCTCCTCTGAAACCACTGAACCAAATTAAAGCAAATTTGGCTGGGATGGTCCTTGGGTGGTCCCCTTCCGACAGCCCCGCCCTCCATTCAAAATGGCTGCTGTTACTAAAAATAGGAATTTCTTTTGCTCAGAAATGAGTTGAAATGATCTTTGGGTGGACCACTTTCAAAATTATGTGTAACACCCACATTTTCTATCAACTTTAGATGTCAAATTGAAAACCAGGTGAGCGATTACAGGCTTCTGAGAGCCTCTAGTTCAATATTATGTTTTATTTGTACCATTTGTAGCTTCAGAAATTAGAAATATTTTGATATTTCCAGTCCTTCGTTTATTTAAATCTTGTATTTTATTGTTATTATTGTAGATTCAAAAGCTAAAGATTTTGATAGATTATGATGATAATGGATACTTGTTACAAATATTTACCAAAATTATGCAAGACAGACCAACACTATTTTTAGAAGTCATAGAGAGACATAACCATCAGGTATATAGATAATCATGTAGATATGGTGTTCAGCTGAATGTAAAGAAGGGGCTGTCGTTGTCGTGATCATATGGTAGTTGGATTTACAACTACCTGTGCTATCGGTGCCTATTTCCACTAAAGTTGTGAATTCAAACCCCATTCATGGCAAGGTGTACTCAATAAAATTTTATGTGATAAAGTTTGTCAGTGACTTGCGACAGGTCTGTGGTTTTCTCCGGGTATTCTGGTTTCCTCCACCAATAATTCTGACCCCCACGTTATAGCTGAAATATTTTTGAAAGTGGCGTTAAACACCATATACCATTATTAACCAAACCTGAATGTAAAGACATTTTTAACATTATAATTTTATGATTATTTTTAAGGTTTCTGATTTGTCAATTCATTGTCACATGTTATTGTATATAAAGCTGTATTGGTTCTTCAATAGAACAAATTTGATTGGACACTATTTAAAGTAGCCACTAATCCTTTTCAATCTTCTTTTATCTGTAAAGGGCCCGGGTGGCTTAATGAGTTAGGTAGTTGGATTACCTAACAACTCATTCAAGCCTATCACCAATACGGCGTGGGTTCGTGCCTGGCTTTGTAAATTACAAAAAGGGTGCACTCGACTCGTAAATGCAAGTGATATAGTTTACGAGTTGTTTGCCCATGCTCAGTGGTTCTCTCAGAGTACTCTGGCCTCTTCCACCACTAAAACTAGTCGCCATGATATAGCTGAAATATTGCTGAAAGTGGTGTTAAACACTAAAAATCAATCAATCAAATCTTTTATCTATTTATATATTTAGAAGGATATTATGCCATCAATACAAACATGTCGTCTTTGTATACTAGATTTAACTTTACTTGTATTGTGTCTCTTTGATTTCTACAGGGAATTGATAAATACAAATTAGACCCATTTTATGTATTGGTATGCAAGACTTATTAGTGAGAAAGGAAATGGATGTAAATGAACATGAGAGACTATTTAACATTACACTTAGATATAAATTAAAGTAAAGGAACAGCTCTTTTATTACTGATTTACATTTCACAGTTACAATAGGGTCTTCAACTATGAGTAAAACTCATACCTTATTATTACTGTGAAATGTCTCTTAGCCTACAGTTAAGCGATGATATTATAAAAAATAATTAATTTAACCAGGTGGTTTATGGTGTTTGACGCCACTTTCAACAATATTTTAGTTATATCGTGGCGTTTTTTTTTATTTAACAATATTTTGGTGTTAATTGTGAAGCTTAGTTCATTATTTGTATATGAAACTGCATGAGTTGACTTTTAATTTTTATGAAATATTTTATTTTGACAGGGATTTGGTGCTGGAAACTTCAAGTCATTATTTGAAGCCATAGAAATGGGTCAAGTAGAGAGAGGAAATCTATAAATTACCCACAATGCATTAGAAACATTATTGGAGAAAATCAGTTGGGAGAGGGAGCGTTTTGTTTTCAAGTGGATTAATTAACCATATGTAGACATTGCTTTAGCATGTTTATCTTAACATTGATCAGACATGTTTAATATGACATTGATCAGACATGTTTAATATGACATTGATCAGACATGTTTAATATGACATTGATCAGACATGTTTAATATGACATTGATCAGACATGTTTAATATGACATTGATCAGACATGTTTAATATGACATTGATCAGACATGTTTAATATGACATTGATCAGACATGTTTAATATGACATTGATCAGACATGTTTAATATGACATTGATCAGGCATGTTTAATATGACATTGATCAGGCATATTTTATAAAACATTGAACAGACATGTTTTCCTAGCAGCTTCATGGGAATAATGTAGTCAGATAATGTAGTTGATCTATATTAAATAGACCACAGCGCAAAACAATGGCTTCCTAACAACACTGGAAGTTTATGCCTATTCAGTTTTCAATTCAAATATTTTAAAGTAACTTTTATTATGACATGTTTCTCTACACCCTGTATAATCAGGCAACATAAAAAAATAGTCCTGTTAGTGAAATCTTTCTTAAAATTATTCATACACATTATATAATTAGACAATCCCTTAATGAATTCCATCTTAAAATTGGTCCGACTTATACACCTTGTAAAATTCAACAATATAGAAAGTAGTCCCCTTGATGAAATCCATTTTCAAATTAAACCTCTACACATTGTATAATTAGGCAACATAAAATGTAGTCCCTTGGTGAATCCATCTTAAATTTATACATCCACACATTGTATAATTGAGCAATATAAAAAAGTAGTCCCCTTGGTGAAATCCATTTTCAAATTAAACCTCTACACATTGTATCATTAGGCAACATAAAATGTAGTCCCTTGGTGAAATCCATCTTAAATTTATACATACACACATTGTATAATTGAGCAACATAAAAAGTAGTCCCCTTGGTGAAACCCTTCTTAACAGTAGACATACACCTTGTATAATTGGGCAACATAAAAAGTAGTCCCTATTTGTGAAATCCATCTTCAATCTATGCATACACACCATGTATATTTGAGCCACATAAAAAGTAGTCCCATTGGTGTAATCCATCTTAGATTTATACATACACACATTGTATAATTGAGCAATATAAAAAGTAGTCCCCTTGGTGAAATCCTTCTTATAATTAGATATATACACATTGTATAATTGGGCAGTATTAAAAGTAGTCCCTATTGGTGAAATCCTTAAAATTAGACATATGCACATTGTATAATTTGACAATATAAAAAGTAGTCCCTCTTGTTGAAATCCTTAAAATTAGACATATACACATTATATCATTGGGTGGCGTAAAATGGGTCCTCTTGGTGAAATCCTTAACATAAGATGTATGTACACCTTGTATAATTAGGCAACATAAAACAGTCCCTTTAATGAATTCAGTTTTATTTACCTCAATAGTTGTTTGTTATTGCTAGTCATTTTTTATCATGCATTTGTAGTATAGATGAAATTAATTAAATACATGTATAGGTAAACCTTGGATTGAAAATGAACTGACCTACTTTCACTTTTCACTACTTTCACTTTCACTTTCACTTTCACTTTGAATTAGCCAAGTATTAAGTTATCATTGAACTGACCAATGATTTCATCAGTTCTTCACTTTGAAATAAAATAAAAAGTCACTACTTTTAGACACACAATTTCAGACTAATTTGTGGTCCAACTGAAGATTGAAGGAGGTTTTTAATACTATTAACATCAGAAGCAATTGTTAATGGTTGCATGTCAAACACATCTCAAGTAATCCATTTTTGGAACCTTACATATCTCCAGTTATACTCAAATAATACTTGTAATTTTTAATAAAAGAAAGAATTTTAATTTTTGCTGGGGTACTTATTAGATTTTTTGATAGTATCTTTCTGTTTTGCTTTTGTTTTTGTTTTGTTTTTGATTTGTTTTTGTTTTTGTTTGGTTACTGGAAGAGTTTAAAAGGATAAAGGTAAGGAAAAAAAGAACAAATAAAGTTTATATATATCATATGTGTGGAAACTGAAGTCACACATAGTTGAATTTAATGCTATATGTTCTTTCTCACATCCAGACCAATAACATTATGACAATTTTTCATTTTATTTTCAAGACAAATATATAATTTATTTTTGTAACAACATATACATATACAATTCTTATTAACAGGGACCCTCTTTAAAACCTGAAATCCAAACATATTTTGCAATGTAAACAAAAACAATCTATTTTTGTATTTTTATTTACAAATAAAATAAAAGCTACATAACATCATGTAAAAAAACATAGAAACTTAGTGGTCAAAAAGCAGGTTATTTTTTGTGATGACAAATAATTGTTAAATTTTTTGTCTGGTACATTTTTTATACAGTTCGTTCCATTGATAATGAAATTGATTATAATGAAAAAACCTGTTATATTGAACAAATTATGTATCCCTGACATTATTATTTTGTTTCAAGAATGAAACCACAAACCAAGGAATTTTCCTCAAACCACAAAAATTGGTAACTACGAATGAAAGTAATTTCACAATATTTAATATTTAGTTTATTTACAATAAAATGTGTTGTACATTGTATTGAAATAATGGTTGAATTGATATGATTTATGTATTGTCTACTGAACATAAATAGTATTGGATTTTAGTCTGTTGTATTGAAATGATTTTATTTTCCGCTGAACATAAATAGTATTGAGTTTTATTTGGTTGTAATGAACTCTCAATGTGTTACATTATAAGTTCTAAGCTCCCTAGTGACCGTCTATCGTTATTTGGACGGTCAGTAAATAGTTGAAGGGTGAGCGCCTTAGCGTGAACCCTTCAACTATTTACTGACCGTCCAAATAATCATAGTCGGTCACGGGAGCTTAGAACATTTTTGTACGATGTTGCTGATCTATAACTTGAAACAATAACTAAGTTTTTTCCACGAACTATGTTTGACGGACTTTCGTGGAAGTTCTAAGGCTAAATACGTAATGGTCACTAGACAAAATTAAGGACCGCCCACTGACCTTCTGTAATTTTCCGTCTGCATCGTTATTTTTATGAATGGAATTTTCTCCTGGCTAGGTAAAGCGTATTAATCTTATTCTCTAGATTTCCATATATGGCTCTCCTTTCTATCGTTATTTTTAGGAATGATTTTATCCAATCATAGGTCGTCAAATAAATACAACATCGTACAAATATATTTGTATATATGTGTGTGTAAACAACATTTATGGTATCAAAATCAGATTGGGTTGTATTCACTGTCATTTATATTAATGAATTAGAAGTGGCCATATTTTGGGGAGAATAAATTATAATACAGACATACATAACAAATAAATACATTGATATTATAGAAATCTGATTAAAATCACTTTTAGTATATGCTTTGCTCCCCGTAACATCTGACAGAACCTGATTTACATACAGCGATCACCATTACAATCTGATTAAAATCAGCTATTTTAGCACACTACACTCTCCCTAGCATCTGCCAGAACCCGAATAGAGGTCATATCCAGATGAATTTTTATTTATGAATACTTATTTTATCAACTAATCAAAAAGCTTTGCGTTTGCGATGCAAAACTAACAAAGCATTAAAGACACCCTTAAGATTTTACTAGCAGTGTTTTCATTGGCTGATCAAGAGTTCATCTGGACATGACCTCTTGTCAGGTTCTGTCGGATGTTAGGGAGAACATAACATATCATCACAGCTGATTATTATTATTGTACATTAGTTATCTCCCTTGAGATATAACCAAGTCTGGTGTTATTGATATTAAAGGTATCTTTAGGCCATTGTGTTGTCTGTCCTTCATTGATTTACAGATTCTGATTACCCTTTTTGGTATCTTTTGGCCACTGTGTTGTCTGTCCTTCATTGATTTACAGATTCTGATTACCCTTTTGGTATCTTTTGGCCACTGTGTTGTCTGTCCTTCATTGATTTACAGAATCTGATTACCCTTTTTGGTATCTTTTGGCCACTGTGTTGTCTGTCCTTCATTGATTTACAGATTCTGATTACCTTTTTGGTGTCTTCAAACTATTCTTATATATAAATTTGTCTAATGATTTTATTCTGGTCTGTATATTATGTAAAGATCAGGTATTTGTGGATGCAAGGAAAGAAGAGAGAGATATGAAATGGTTTCCATAGAAACAACAGCCCCATTATACAGGCAGCTGATTTATGATTGGTTTATTTTTTGCATATTTATTGTCCTGTTGGTACAATTGTAAGAGTTCAAATGGGTTATTGCCATATATGGATATAAATAAAACATAGATATAAAATTTAGTTAAAATTGGGCTTTTCATTTTAATTGCTGGTACATTGTTTTTTTTTACAATGAAAAATATTTTTATCCACTTTGTGAATGTTGACTGAATATGATTAAATTCTAGCAAATCCAAGCTTATCTTATTTAGCTCTGAACACTATAGTTAATACAATAATTAAAGAATTTTACATATGTTTTTTTTTGTGATCGTTGCGTTCCAGTATTCATAACCTCCCTCCCCCTTATTTACAGATGGATCTCTTCTTCACCCTCGGGCATTATATATATATTTGTATGTGCTTTTACCACAGTTGTTCTCAAGATAATTATTGTTTTAGATTTATTTGTAAAAATTAAAAATGTTTTATGAATATGTAATGTGAAATTATTTTTTTAATCTCTGCTTTGATCTGAATATATCATGATACTGCATGTAAAGCATCTGTTTATTGATAATTTACAGAGTTTCTTTACATTTTGTAAATTGTTGCGGTTTTTTTCTTGCATCATGTTGTATATTTTTAACTTTTCTTGTGTTTTTTATTTTCTTTTTAAAGATTTTATTTTGAATTTTGTTACACACTGACAGCTTTGAACTTTGACCTTCATTCACTACTATTATCTTGATCATAACAATGTTTTACTTGAATACACCATATCCAAGTCATTAAAATGTTTTACTTCAATACACCATATCCAAATTTCTGGCTTTTGTTTTTTAAATCTAGAATATATTATAAATCCGTCCGTCCCACATGACATTGGACAACCATGCTCCTGATCTAAATTTGTTCTTTAGAAAAGTCTGAAGATACCAAAGGAGTAATTAATCAGAATCTGTATGTCGAAGGACAGACAATAAAATGGCCAAAAGTATGAAGATACCAAAGGGGTAATCAGAATCTGTAAGTTGAAGGACAGACAATAAAATAGCCAAAAGAAAAAGAACCAAAAAAGACAAACACTGATATTCAAAACACTACACAGAAAACTAAAGATCGAGCAACATGAGCCCCATAAAAAATCTATGGTGAACTTAGATGTTTAAGCTGAGAGGAATAACCAGTAACAGGTACATAGAGGAATAACCAGTAACAGGCACAGAGAGGAATAACCAGTAACAGGCACAGAGAGGAATAACCAGTAACAGGTACAGAGAGGAATAACCAGAACAGGTACAGAGAGGAATAACCAGAACAGGTACAGACAGGAATAACCTGCAACAGGCACAGAGAGGAATAACCAGAACAGGTACAGAGAGGAATAACCAGTAACAGGTACAGAGGAATAACCAGTAACAGGTACAGAGAGAAATAACCAGTAACTGGTGCAGAGAGGAATAACCAGTAACAGGTACAGAGAGGAATGACCAGTAACAGGAACAGAGAGGAATAACCAGTAACAGCTACAGAGAGAAATAACCAGTAACAGGTACAGACAGGAATAACCTGCAACAGGCACAGAGAGGAATAACCAGAACAGGTACAGAGGAATAACCAGTAACAGGTACAGAGGAATAACCAGTAACAGGTACAGAGAGGAATAACCAGTAACAGGCACAGAGAGGAATAACCAGTAACAGGTACAGACAGGAATAACCTGCAACAGGCACAGAGAGGAATAACCAGAACAGGTACAGAGAGGAATAACCAGTAACAGGTACAGAGGAATAACCAGTAACAGGTACAGAGAGAAATAACCAGTAACTGGTGCAGAGAGGAATAACCAGTAACAGGTACAGAGAGGAATGACCAGTAACAGGAACAGAGAGGAATAACCAGTAACAGCTACAGAGAGAAATAACCAGTAACAGGTACAGAGAGGAATAACCAGTAACAGGTACAAAGGAATAACCAGTAACAGGTACAGAGAGGAATAACCTGTAACAGGCACAGAGAGGAATAATCAGTAACAGGTACATAGAGGAGTAACCAGTAACAGGTACATATAGGAATAACCAGTAACTGGTACAGAGAGGAATAACCAGTAACAGGTACAGAGAGGAATAACCAGTAACAGGTACAGAGAGGAGTAACCATTAACATGTACAGAGAGGAACAATCAGTAACAGGTACATAGAGGAATAACCAGTAACTGGTACAGAGAGGAATAACCAGTAACAGGTACAGAGAGGAATAAACAGTAACAGGTACAGAGAGGAATAACCAGTAACAGATACAGAGGAATAACCAATGACAGGTGCAGAGAGGAATAACCAGTAACAGGTACAGAGAGGAATAACCAGTAACAGGTACAGAGAGGAATAATCAGTAACAGGTACAGAGAGGAATAACCAGTAACAGATACAGAGAGGAATAACCAGTAACAGGTACAAAGAGGAGTAACCAGTAACAGGTACAGAGAGGAATAACCAGTAACAGGTACAGAGAGGAATAACCAGTAACAGGTACATAGAGGAGTAACCAGTAACAGGTACAGAGAGGAGTAACCAGTAACAGGTACAGAGAGGAACAATCAGTAACAGGTACATAGAGGAGTAACTAGTAACAGGTACATAGAGGAATAACCAGTAACAGGTACAGAGAGGAATAACCAGTAACTGGTACAGAGAGGAATAACCAGTAACTGGTACAGAGAGGAATAACCAGTAACAGGTACAGAGAGGAATAACCAGTAACAGGTACAGAGAGGAATAACCAGTAACAGGTACAGAGAGGAATAACCAGTAACAGGTACATAGAGGAATAACCAGTAACAGGTACAGAGAGGAATAACCAGTAACAGGTACAGAGAGGAATAACCAGTAACTGGTACAGAGAGGAATAACCAGTAACTGGTACAGAGAGGAATAACCAGTAACAGGTACAGAGAGGAATAACCAGTAACAGGTACAGAGAGGAATAACCAGTAACTGGTACAGAGAGGAATAACCAGTAACTGGTACAGAGAGGAATAACCAGTAACAGGTACATAGAGGAATAACCAGTAACAGGTACAGAGAGGAATAACCAGTAACGGGTACAGAGAGGAATAACCAGTAGCAGGTACATAGAGGAATAACCAGTAACAGGTAGAGAGGAATAACCAGTAACAGGTACAGAGAAGAATAACCAGTAACAGGTACAGAGAGGAATAACCAGTAACAGGTGCAGAGAGGAATAACCAGTAACAGGTACATAGAGGAACAATCAGTAACAGGTACAGAGAGGAATAACCAGTAACTGGTACAGAGAGGAATAACCAGTAACAGGTACATAGAGGAATAACCAGTAACAGGTAGAGAGGAATAACCAGTAACAGGTAGAGAGGAATAACCAGTAACAGGTACAGAGAGGAATAACCAGTAACAGGTGCAGAGAGGAATAACCAGTAACAGGTACATAGAGGAACAATCAGTAACAGGTACATAGAGGAGTAACCAGTAACAGGTACAGAGAGGAGTAACCAGTAACAGGTACAGAGAGGAACAATCAGTAACAGGTACATAGAGGAGTAACTAGTAACAGGTACATAGAGGAATAACCAGTAACAGGTACAGAGAGGAATAACCAGTAACAGGTACAGAGAGGAATAACCAGTAACTGGTACAGAGAGGAATAACCAGTAACTGGCACAGAGAGGAATAACCAGTAACAGGTACAGAGAGGAATAACCAGTAACAGGTACAGAGAGGAATAACCAGTAACAGGTACAGAGAGGAATAACCAGTAACAGGTACATAGAGGAATAACCAGTAACAGGTACAGAGAGGAATAACCAGTAACTGGTACAGAGAGGAATAACCAGTAACTGGTACAGAGAGGAATAACCAGTAACTGGTACATAGAGGAATAACCAGTAACAGGTACAGAGAGGAATAACCAGTAACAGGTACAGAGAGGAATAACCAGTAACTGGTACAGAGAGGAATAACCAGTAACTGGTACAGAGAGGAATAACCAGTAACAGGTACATAGAGGAATAACCAGTAACAGGTACAGAGAGGAATAACCAGTAACTGGTACAGAGAGGAATAACCAGTAACAGGTACATAGAGGAATAACCAGTATCAGGTAGAGAGGAATAACCAGTAACAGGTACAGAGAGGAATAACCAGTAACAGGTACAGAGAGGAATAACCAGTAACAGGTACAGAGAGGAATAACCAGTAACAGGTACAAAGAGGAATAACCAGTAACTGGTACAGAGAGGAATAACCAGTAACAGGTACAGAGATGACTAACCAGTAACAGGTACATAGAGGAATAACCAGAAACAGGTAGAGAGGAATAACCAGTAACAGGTACAGAGAGGAATAACCAGTAACAGGTACAGAGAGGAATAACCAGTAACAGGTACAGAGAGGAATAACCAGTAACAGGTACAAAGAGGAATAACCAGTAACTGGTACAGAGAGGAATAACCAGTAACAGGTACAGAGAGGAATAACCAGTAACAGGTAGAGAGGAATAACCAGTAACAGATACAGAGAGGAATAACCAGTGACAGGTACAGAGAGGAATATCCAGTAACAGGTACAGAGAGGAATAACCAGTAACAGGCACAGGGGAATAACCAATAACAGGTACAGAGAGGAATAACCAGTAACAGGTACAGAGAGGAATAACCAGTAACTGGTACAGAGAGGAATAACCAGTAACAGGTACAGAGAGGAATAATCAGTAACAGGTACATAGAGGAATAACCAGTAACTGGTACAGAGGAATAATCAGTAACAGGTACAGAGAGGAATAACCAGTAACAGGTACAGAGAGGAATAACCAGTAACAGGTACAGAGAGGAGTAACCAGTAAAAGGTACATAAAGGAATAACCAGTAACTGGTACAGAGGAATAACCAGTAACAGGTACAGAGAGGAATAACAAGTAACAGGCACAGAGAGGAATAACCAGTAACAGGTACAGAGACAAATAACCAGTAACAGGTACAGAGAGGAATAACCAGTAACAGGTACAGAGAGGAATAACCAGTAACAGGTACAGAGAGGAATAACCAGTAACAGGTAGAGAGGAATAACCAGTAACAGGTACAGAGGAATAACTAGTAACAGGTACAGAGAGGAATAACTAGTATCAGGTAGAAAGAGGAATAACCAGTAACAGGTACAGAGAGGAATAACCAGTAACAGGTAGAGAGAGGAATAACCAGAACAGGTACAGAGAGGAATAACCAGTAACAGGTACAGAGAGGAATAACCAGTAACAGGTACAGAGAGGAATAACCAGTAACAGGTACAGAGAGGGAATAACCAGTAACAGGTACAGAGAGGAATAACCAGTAACAGGTACAGAGAGGAATAACCAGTAACAGGTACAGAGAGGAATAACCAGTAACAGATGCAGAGAGGAATAACCAGTAACAGGTACAGAGAGGAATAACCAGAAACAGGTACAGAGAGGAATAACCAGTAACAGGTACAGAGAGGAGTAACCATTAACAGGTACAGAGAGGAGTAACCAGTAACAGATACAGAGAGGAATAACCAGTAACAGGTACAGAGAGGAATAACCAGTAACAGGTACAGAGAGGAATAACCAGTAATAGGTACAGAGGAATAACAAGTAACAGGTACAGAGAGGAGTAACCAGTAACAGATACAGAGAGGAATAACCAGTAACAGGTACAGAGAGGAATAACCAGTAACAGGTAGAGAGGAATAACAAGTAACAGGTACAGAGAGGAATAACCAGTAACAGGTACAGAGAGGAATAACCAGTAACAGGTACAGAGAGGAATAACCAGTAACAGGTAGAGAGGAATAACCAGTAACAGGTAGAGAGGAATAACAAGTAACAGGTACAGAGAGGAATAACCAGTAACAGGTACAGAGAGGAATAACCAGTAACAGGTACAGAGAGGAATAACCAGTAACTGGTACAGAGAGGAATAACCAGTAACAGGTACAGAGAGGAATAACCAGTAACAGGTAGAGAGGAATAACCAGTAACAGGTAGAGAGGAATAACAAGTAACAGGTACAGAGAGGAATAACCAGTAACAGGTAGAGAGGAGTAACCAGTAACAGATACAGAGAGGAATAACCAGTAACAGGTACAGAGAGGAATAACCAGTAACAGGTAGAGAGGAATAACAAGTAACAGGTACAGAGAGGAATAACCAGTAACAGGTACAGAGAGGAATAACCAGTAACAGGTACAGAGAGGAATAACCAGTAACAGGTAGAGAGGAATAACCAGTAACAGGTAGAGAGGAATAACAAGTAACAGGTACAGAGAGGAATAACCAGTAACAGGTACAGAGAGGAATAACCAGTAACAGGTACAGAGAGGAGTAACCAGTAACAGGTACAGAGAGGAACAATCAGTAACAGGTACATAGAGGAGTAACTAGTAACAGGTACATAGAGGAATAACCAGTAACAGGTACAGAGAAGAATAACCAGTAACAGGTACAGAGAGGAATAACCAGTAACTGGTACAGAGAGGAATAACCAGTAACTGGTACAGAGAGGAATAACCAGTAACAGGTACAGAGAGGAATAACCAGTAACAGGTACAGAGAGGAATAACCAGTAACAGGTACAGAGAGGAATAACCAGTAACAGGTACATAGAGGAATAACCAGTAACAGGTACAGAGAGGAATAACCAGTAACAGGTACAGAGAGGAATAACCAGTAACTGGTACAGAGAGGAATAACCAGTAACTGGTACAGAGAGGAATAACCAGTAACTGGTACATAGAGGAATAACCAGTAACAGGTACATAGAGGAATAACCAGTAACAGGTACAGAGAGGAATAACCAGTAACTGGTACAGAGAGGAATAACCAGTAACTGGTACAGAGAGGAATAACCAGTAACAGGTACATAGAGGAATAACCAGTAACAGGTACAGAGAGGAATAACCAGTAACTGGTACAGAGAGGAATAACCAGTAACAGGTACATAGAGGAATAACCAGTATCAGGTAGAGAGGAATAACCAGTAACAGGTACAGAGAGGAATAACCAGTAACAGGTACAGAGAGGAATAACCAGTAACAGGTACAGAGAGGAATAACCAGTAACAGGTACAAAGAGGAATAACCAGTAACTGGTACAGAGAGGAATAACCAGTAACAGGTACAGAGATGACTAACCAGTAACAGGTACATAGAGGAATAACCAGAAACAGGTAGAGAGGAATAACCAGTAACAGGTACAGAGAGGAATAACCAGTAACAGGTACAGAGAGGAATAACCAGTAACAGGTACAGAGAGGAATAACCAGTAACAGGTACAAAGAGGAATAACCAGTAACTGGTACAGAGAGGAATAACCAGTAACAGGTACAGAGAGGAATAACCAGTAACAGGTAGAGAGGAATAACCAGTAACAGATACAGAGAGGAATAACCAGTGACAGGTACAGAGAGGAATATCCAATAACAGGTACAGAGAGGAATAACCAGTAACAGGCACAGGGGAATAACCAATAACAGGTACAGAGAGGAATAACCAGTAACAGGTACAGAGAGGAATAACCAGTAACTGGTACAGAGAGGAATAACCAGTAACAGGTACAGAGAGGAATAATCAGTAACAGGTACATAGAGGAATAACCAGTAACTGGTACAGAGGAATAATCAGTAACAGGTACAGAGAGGAATAACCAGTAACAGGTACAGAGAGGAATAACCAGTAACAGGTACAGAGAGGAGTAACCAGTAAAAGGTACATAAAGGAATAACCAGTAACTGGTACAGAGGAATAACCAGTAACAGGTACAGAGAGGAATAACAAGTAACAGGCACAGAGAGGAATAACCAGTAACAGGTACAGAGACAAATAACCAGTAACAGGTACAGAGAGGAATAACCAGTAACAGGTACAGAGAGGAATAACCAGTAACAGGTACAGAGAGGAATAACCAGTAACAGGTAGAGAGGAATAACCAGTAACAGGTACAGAGGAATAACTAGTAACAGGTACAGAGAGGAATAACTAGTATCAGGTAGAAAGAGGAATAACCAGTAACAGGTACAGAGAGGAATAACCAGTAACAGGTAGAGAGAGGAATAACCAGAACAGGTACAGAGAGGAATAACCAGTAACAGGTACAGAGAGGAATAACCAGTAACAGGTACAGAGAGGAATAACCAGTAACAGGTACAGAGAGGGAATAACCAGTAACAGGTACAGAGAGGAATAACCAGTAACAGGTACAGAGAGGAATAACCAGTAACAGGTACAGAGAGGAATAACCAGTAACAGATGCAGAGAGGAATAACCAGTAACAGGTACAAAGAGGAATAACCAGAAACAGGTACAGAGAGGAATAACCAGTAACAGGTACAGAGAGGAGTAACCATTAACAGGTACAGAGAGGAGTAACCAGTAACAGATACAGAGAGGAATAACCAGTAACAGGTACAGAGAGGAATAACCAGTAACAGGTACAGAGAGGAATAACCAGTAATAGGTACAGAGGAATAACAAGTAACAGGTACAGAGAGGAGTAACCAGTAACAGATACAGAGAGGAATAACCAGTAACAGGTACAGAGAGGAATAACCAGTAACAGGTAGAGAGGAATAACAAGTAACAGGTACAGAGAGGAATAACCAGTAACAGGTACAGAGAGGAATAACCAGTAACAGGTACAGAGAGGAATAACCAGTAACAGGTAGAGAGGAATAACCAGTAACAGGTAGAGAGGAATAACAAGTAACAGGTACAGAGAGGAATAACCAGTAACAGGTACAGAGAGGAATAACCAGTAACAGGTACAGAGAGGAATAACCAGTAACTGGTACAGAGAGGAATAACCAGTAACAGGTACAGAGAGGAATAACCAGTAACAGGTAGAGAGGAATAACCAGTAACAGGTAGAGAGGAATAACAAGTAACTGGTACAGAGGAATAACCAGTAACAGGTACAGAGAGGAATAACCAGTAACAGGTACATAGAGGAGTAACCAGTAACAGGTACAGAGAGGAATAACAAGTAACAGGTACATAGAGGAGTAACCAGTAACAGGTACATAGAGGAATAACCAGTAACAGATACAGAGAGGAATAACCAGTAACAGGTACAAAGAGGAATAACCAGTAACAGGTACAGAGAGGAATAACCAGTAACAGGTAGAGAGGAATAACCAGTAACAGGTACAGAGAGGAATAACCAGTAACAGGTGAAGAGAGGAATAACCAGTAACAGGTACAGAGAGGAATAACCAGTAACAGGTACAGAGAGGAATAACCAGTAATAGGTATAGAGAGGAATAACCAGTAACAGGTACAAAGAGGAATAACCAGTAACAGGTAGAGAGGAATAACCAGTAACAGGTGCAGAGAGGAATAACCAGTAACAGGTATAGAGAGGAATAACCAGTAACAGGTACAGAGAGGAATAACCAGTAACAGGTACAGAGAGGAGTAACCAGTAATAGGTACAGAGAGGAACAATCAGTAACAGGTACATAGAGGAGTAACCAGTAACAGGTACATATAGAAATAACCAGTAACAGGTACAGAGAGGAATAACCAGTAAAAGGTACAGAGAGGAATAACCAGTAACAGGTACATAGAGGAATAACCAGTAACTGGTACAGAGGAATAACCAGTAACAGGTACATTGAGGAATAACCAGTAACAGGTACAGAGAGGAGTAACCAGTAACAGGTACAGAGAGGAACAATCAGTAACAGGTACAGAGAGGAGTAACCAGTAACAGGTACAGAGAGGAATAACCAGTAACTGGTACAGAGGAATAACCAGTAACAGGTACAGCGAGGAATAACCAGTAACAGGCACATAGAGGAATAACCAGTAACTGGTACAGAGGAATAACCAGTAAAGGTACAGAGAGGAATAACCAGTAACAGGCACATAGAGGAATAACCAGTAACTGGTACAGAGGAATAACCAGTAACAGGTACATAGAGGAATAACCAGTAACTGGTACAGAGGAATAACCAGTAACAGGTACAGAGAGGAATAACCAGTAACAGGTACAGAGAGGAATAACCAGTAACAGGTACAGAGAGGAATAACCAGTAACAGGTACAGAGAGGAGTAACCAGTAACAGGTACATAAAGGAATAACCAGTAACTGGTACAGAGGAATAACCAGTAACAGGTACAGAGAGGAATAACCAGTAACAGGCACAGAGAGGAATAACCACTAACAGGTACAGAGAGGAATAACCAGTAACAGGTACAGAGAGGAATAACCAGTAACAGGTGAAGAGAGGAATAACCAGTAACAGGTACAGAGAGGAATAACCAGTAACAGGTACAGAGAGGAATAACCAGTAACAGGTACAGAGAGGAATAACCAGTAATAGGTATAGAGAGGAATAACCAGTAACAGGTACAAAGAGGAATAACCAGTAACAGGTAGAGAGGAATAACCAGTAACAGGTGCAGAGAGGAATAACCAGTAACAGGTATAGAGAGGAATAACCAGTAACAGGTACAGAGAGGAATAACCAGTAACAGGTACAGAGAGGAGTAACCAGTAATAGGTACAGAGAGGAACAATCAGTAACAGGTACATAGAGGAGTAACCAGTAACAGGTACATATAGAAATAACCAGTAACAGGTACAGAGAGGAATAACCAGTAAAAGGTACAGAGAGGAATAACCAGTAACAGGTACATAGAGGAATAACCAGTAACTGGTACAGAGGAATAACCAGTAACAGGTACATTGAGGAATAACCAGTAACAGGTACAGAGAGGAGTAACCAGTAACAGGTACAGAGAGGAACAATCAGTAACAGGTACAGAGAGGAGTAACCAGTAACAGGTACAGAGAGGAATAACCAGTAACTGGTACAGAGGAATAACCAGTAACAGGTACAGCGAGGAATAACCAGTAACAGGCACATAGAGGAATAACCAGTAACTGGTACAGAGGAATAACCAGTAAAGGTACAGAGAGGAATAACCAGTAACAGGCACATAGAGGAATAACCAGTAACTGGTACAGAGGAATAACCAGTAACAGGTACATAGAGGAATAACCAGTAACTGGTACAGAGGAATAACCAGTAACAGGTACAGAGAGGAATAACCAGTAACAGGTACAGAGAGGAATAACCAGTAACAGGTACAGAGAGGAATAACCAGTAACAGGTACAGAGAGGAGTAACCAGTAACAGGTACATAAAGGAATAACCAGTAACTGGTACAGAGGAATAACCAGTAACAGGTACAGAGAGGAATAACCAGTAACAGGCACAGAGAGGAATAACCACTAACAGGTACAGAGAGGAATAACCAGTAACATGTACAGAGAGGAATAACCAGTAACAGGTACAGAGAGGAATAACCAGTAACAGGTACAGAGGAATAACCAGTAACAGATACAGGTACAGAGGAATAACCAGTAACAGGTATAGAGAGGAATAACCAGTAACAGGCACAGAGAGGAATAACCAGAACAGGTACAGAGAGGAATAACCAGTAACAGATACAGAGAGGAATAACCAGTAACAGGTACAGAGAGGAATAACCAGTAACAGATACAGAGAGGAATAACCAGTAACAGGCACAGAGAGGAATAACCAGAACAGGTACAGAGAGGAATAACCAGTAACAGATACAGAGAGGAATAACCAGTAACAGGTACAAAGAGGAGTAACCAGTAACAGGTATAGAGAGGAATAACCAGTAACAGGTACAGAGAGGAATAACCAGTAACAGGTACAGAGAGGAATGACCAGTAACTGGTACAGAGAGGAATAACCAGTAACAGGTAGAGAGGAATAACCAGTAACAGGTACAGAGAGGAATAACCAGTAACAGGTGCAGAGAGGAATAACCAGTAACAGGTACAGAGAGGAACAATTAGTAACAGGTACATAGAGGAGTAACCAGTAACAGGTACATAGAGGAATAACCAGTAACTGGTACAGAGAGGAATAACCAGTAACAGGTACAGAGAGGAATAACCAGTAACAGGTACATAGAGGAATAACAAGTAACAGGTACAGAGAGGAATAACCAGTAACAGGTACAGAGAGGAGTAACCAGTAACAGGTACATAAAGGAATAACCAGTAACTGGTACAGAGGAATAACCAGTAACAGTTACAGAGAGGAATAACAAGTAACAGGTACAGAGAGAAATGACCAGTAACAGGCACAGAGAGGAATAACCAGTAACAGGTACAGAGAGAAATAACCAGTAACAGGTACAGAGAGGAATAACCAGTAACAGGTACAGAGAGGAATAACCAGTAACAGGTACAGAGAGGAATAACCAGTAACAGGTAGAGAGGAATAACCAGTAACAGATACAGAGAGGAATAATCAGTAACAGGTACAGAGAGGAATAACCAGTAACAGGTAGAGAGTAATAACCATTAACAGGTAGAGAGAGGAATAACCAGTAACAGGTACAGAGAGGAATAACCAGTAACAGGTACAGAGAGGAATAACAAGTAACAGGTACAGAGAGGAATGACCAGTAACAGGCACAGAGATGAATAACCAGTAACAGGCATAGAGATGAATAACCAGTAACATGTACAGAGGAATAACCAGTAACAGGTACAGAGAGAAATAACCAGTAACAGGTACAGAGAGGAATAACCAGTAACAGGTACAGAGAGGAATAACCAGTAACAGATAAAGAGAGGAATAACCAGTAACAGGTAGAGAGGAATATCCAGTAACAGGTATAGAGAGGAATAACCAGTAACAGGTACAGAGAGGAATAACCAGTAACAGGTACAGAGAGGAATAACCAGTAACGGGTACAGAGAGGAATAACCAGTAACAGGTACAGAGAGGAATAACCAGTAACAGGTAGAGAGGAATAAATAGTAACAGGTACAGAGAGGAATAACCAGTAACAGGTACAGAGAGTCATAACCAGTAACAGGTACAGAGAGGGGTAACCAGTAACAGGTACAGAGAGGAACAATCAGTAATAGGTACATAGAGGAGTAACTAGTAACAGATACAGAGAGGAATAACCAGTAACAGATACAGAGAGGAATAACCAGTAACAGGTACAGAGAGGAATAACCAGTAACAGGTACAAAGAGGAATAAGCAGTAACTGGTACAGAGGAATAATCAGTAACAGGTACAGAGGGGAATAACCAGTAACAGGTACAGAGGAATAACCAGTAACAGGTACAGAGGGGAATAACCAGTAACAGGTACAGAGGAATAACCAGTAACAGATACAGAGGAATAACCAGTAACAGGTACAGAGAGGAATAACCAGTAACAGGTACAGAGAGGAGTAACCAGTAACAGGTACAGAGAGGAACGATCAGTAACAGGTACATAGAGGAGTAACTAGTAACAGATACAGAGAGGAATAACCAGTAACAGATACAGAGAGGAATAACCAGTAACAGATACAGAGAGGAATAACCAGTAACAGGTACAGAGAGGAGTAACCAGTAACAGGTACAGAGAGGAACAATCAGTAACAGGTACATAGAGGAGTAACTAGTAACAGATACAGAGAGGAATAACCAGTAACAGATACAGAGAGGAATAACCAGTAACAGGTACAGAGAGGAATAACCAGTAACAGGTACAGAGGAATAACCAGTAACAGATACAGAGGAATAACCAGTAACAGGTACAGAGAGGAATAACCAGTAACAGGTATAGAGAGGAATAACCAGTAACAGGTACAGAGAGGAATAACCAGAAAAGGTACAGAGAGGAATAACCAGTAACAGGTACAAAGAGGAATAACTAGTAACAGGTGCAGAGAGGAATAACCAGTAACAGGTACAGAGAGAAATAACCAGTAATAGGTACAGAGAGGAATAACCAGTAACAGGTACAGAGAGGAATAACCAGTAATAGGTACAAAGAGTAATAACCAGTAACAGGTACAGAGAGGAATAACCAGTAACAGGTACAGAGAGGAATAACCAGTAACAGATACATAGAGGAATAAGCAGTAACTGGTACAGAGGAATAACCAGTAACAAGTACAGAGAGGAATAACCAGTAACAGATACAGAGAGGAATAACCAATAACATGTACAGAGAGGAAAAACCAGTAACAGGTAGAGAGGAATAACCAGTAACAGGTACAGAGAGGAATAACCAGTAACAGGTGCAGAGAGGAATAACCAGTAACAGGTACAGAGAGGAATAACCAGAAACAGGTACAGAGAGGAATAGCCAGTAACAGGTACAGAGAGTAGTAACCAGTAACAGGTACAGAGAGGAACAATCAGTAACAGGTACAGAGAGGAGTAACCAGTAACAGGTACAGAGAGGAATGACCAGTAACAGGTACAGAGGAATAACCAGTAACATGTACAGAGGAATAACCAGAAACAGGTACAGAGATGAATGACCAGTAACAGGTACAGAGAGGAATAACCAGTAAGAGGTACAGAGGAATAACCAGTAACATGTACAGGGGAATAACCAGTAACAGGTATAGAGGAATAACCAGTAACAGGTACAGAGAGGAATGACCAGTAACATGTACAGAGGAATAACCAGTAACAGGTACAGAGGAATAACCAGTAATATGTACAGAGGAATAACCAGTAACAGGTACAGAGGAATAACCAGTAACAGGTACAGAGAGGAATAACCAGTAACAGGTACAGAGAGGAGTAACCAGTAACAGGTACAGAGAGGAATAACCAGTAACAGGTACAGAGGAATAACCAGTAACAGGTGTAGAGAGGAATAACCAGTAACAGGTACAGAGAGGAATAACCAGTAACAGGTACAGAGGAATAACCAGTAACAGGTACAGAGAGGAGTAACCAGTAACAGGTACAGAGAGGAATAACCAGTAACAGGTACACAGAGGAATAACCAGTAACATGTACAGAGAGGAGTAACCAGTAACAGGTACAGAGAGGAATAACCAGTAACAGGTACATAGAGGAATAACCAGTAACAGGTACAGAGAGGAATGACCAGTAACATGTACAGAGGAATAACCAGTAACAGGTACAGAGGAATAACCAGTAATATGTACAGAGGAATAACCAGTAACAGGTACAGAGGAATAACCAGTAACAGGTACAGAGAGGAATAACCAGTAACAGGTACAGAGAGGAATAACCAGTAACAGGTACAGAGAGGAATAACCAGTAACAGGTACAGAGGAATAACCAGTAACAGGTACAGAGAGGAGTTACCAGTAACAGGTACAGAGAGGAATAACCAGTAACAGGTACACAGAGGAATAACCAGTAACATGTACAGAGAGGAGTAACCAGTAACAGGTACAGAGAGGAATAACCAGTAACAGGTACATAGAGGAATAACCAGTAACAGGTACAGAGAGGAATGACCAGTAACATGTACAGAGGAATAACCAGTAACAGGTACAGAGGAATAACCAGTAATATGTACAGAGGAATAACCAGTAACAGGTACAGAGGAATAACCAGTAACAGGTACAGAGAGGAATAACCAGTAACAGGTACAGAGAGGAATAACCAGTAACAGGTACAGAGAGGAATAACCAGTAACTGGTACAGAGAGGAATAACCAGTAACAGGTACAGAGAGGAGTAACCAGTAACAGGTACAGAGGAATAACCAGTAACAGGTACAGAGTGGAATAACTAGTAACAGGTACAGAGAGGAATAACCAGTAACAGGTACAGAGGAATAACCAGTAACAGGTACAGAGAGGAATAACCAGTAACAGGTACAGAGAGGAATGACCAGTAACAGGTACAGAGAGGAATAACCAGTAACAGGTACAGAGGAATAACCAGTAACAGGTACAGAGAGGAATAACCTGTAACAGGTACAGAGGAATAACCAGTAACAGGTACAGAGAGGAATAACCAGTAACAGGTACAGAGAGGAGTAACCAGTAACAGGTACAGAGAGGAATAACCAGTAACAGGTACAGAGAGGAATAACCAGTAACAGGTACAGAGAGGAATAACCAGTAACAGGTACAGAGGAATAACCAGTAACAGGTACAGAGATGAATAACCAGTAACAGGTACAGAGAGGAGTAACCAGTAACAGGTACAGAGAGGAATAACCATTAACAGGTACAGAGGAATAACCAGTAACAGGTACAGAGAGGAATAATCAGTAACAGATACAGAGAGGAATAACCAGTAACAGGCACAGAGAGGAATAACCAGTAACAGGTACAAAGAGGAGTAACCAGTAACAGGCACAGAGAGGAATAACCAGTAACAGGTATAAAGAGGAATAACCAGTAACAGGTACAGAGAGGAACAACCAGTAACAGGTACAGAGGAATAACCAGTAACAGGTACAGAGAGGAGAAACCAGTAACAGGTACAGAGGAATAACCAGTAACAGGTACAGAGGAATAACCAGTAACAGGTACAGAGAGGAGTAACCAGTAACAGGTACAGAGAGGAATAACCAGTAACAGGTACAGAGAGGAATAACCTGTAACAGGTACAGAGAGGAATAACCAGTAACAGGTACAGAGGAATAACCAGTAACAGGTACAGAGTGGAATAACTAGTAACAGGTACAGAGAGGAATAACCAGTAACAGGTACAGAGGAATAACCAGTAACAGGTACAGAGAGGAATAACCAGTAACAGGTACAGAGAGGAATAACCAGTGACAGGTACAGAGAGGAATAACCAGTAACAGGTTCAGAGGAATAACCAGTAACAGGTACAGAGAGGAATAACCTGTAACAGGTACAGAGGAATAACCAGTAACAGGTACAGAGAGGAATAACCAGTAACAGGTACAGGGGAATAACCAGTAACAGGTACAGAGATGAATAACCAGTAACAGGTACAGAGAGGAGTAACCAGTAACAGGTACAGAGAGGAATAACCTGTAACAGATACAGAGAGGAATAACCTGTAACAGGTACAGAGAGGAATAACCAGTAACAGGTACAGAGGAATAACCAGTAACAGGTACAGAGATGAATAACCAGTAACAGGTACAGAGAGGAGTAACCAGTAACAGGTACAGAGAGGAATAACCAGTAACAGGTACAGAGGAATAACCAGTAACAGGTACAGAGAGGAGAAACCAGTAACAGGTACAGAGGAATAACCAGTAACAGGTAC
The DNA here is from genome assembly GCA_963680875.1 of Bathymodiolus brooksi. Taxonomy (NCBI): domain Eukaryota; kingdom Metazoa; phylum Mollusca; class Bivalvia; order Mytilida; family Modiolidae; genus Bathymodiolus; species Bathymodiolus brooksi. Next base: position 57,276,084 of record OY804580.1, on the reverse strand, counting down.
AGAGGAATAACCAGTAACAGGTACAGAGAGGAATAACCAGTAACAGGTACAGAGAGGAATAACCAGTAACAGGTACAGAGATGAATGACCAGTAACAGGCACAGAGAGGAATAACCAGTAACAGGTACAGAGAGGAATAACCTGTAACAGGTACAGAGAGGAATAACCAGTAACAGGTACAGAGGAATAACCAGTAACAGGTACAGAGAGGAATAACCAGTAACAGGTACAGAGAGGAATAACCAGTAACAGGTAGAGAGAGGAATAACCAGTAACAGGCACAGAGAGGAATAACCAGTAACAGGTACAGAGGAATAACCAGTAACAGGTACAGAGAGGAGTAACCAGTAACAGGTACAGAGAGGAATAACCAGTAACAGATACAGAGAGGAATAACCAGTAACAGGTACAGAGAGGAATAACCAGTAACAGGTATAGAGAGGAATAACCAGTAACAGGTACAGAGAGGAATAACCAGTAACTGGTACAGAGGAATAACCAGTAACAGGTACAGAGAGGAATAACCAGTAACTGGTACAGAGGAATAACCAGTAACAGGTACAGAGAGGAATAACCAGTAACAGGTACAGAGAGGAATAACCAGTAACAGGTACAGAGAGGAATAACCAGTAATTAGTACAGAGGAATAACCAGTAACAGGTACAGAGAGGAATAACCAGTAACAGGTACAGAGAGGAATAACCAGTAACAGGTACAGAGAGGAATAACCAGTAACAGGTATAGAGAGGAATAACCAGTAACAGGTACAGAGAGGAATAACCAGAAAAGGTACAGAGAGGAATAACCAGTAACAGGTACAAAGAGGAATAACTAGTAACAGGTGCAGAGAGGAATAACCAGTAACAGGTACAGAGAGAAATAACCAGTAATAGGTACAGAGAGGAATAACCAGTAACAGGTACAGAGAGGAATAACCAGTAATAGGTACAAAGAGTAATAACCAGTAACAGGTACAGAGAGGAATAACCAGTAACAGGTACAGAGAGGAATAACCAGTAACAGATACATAGAGGAATAAGCAGTAACTGGTACAGAGGAATAACCAGTAACAGGTACAGAGAGGAATAACCAGTAACAGATACAGAGAGGAATAACCAATAACATGTACAGAGAGGAAAAACCAGTAACAGGTAGAGAGGAATAACCAGTAACAGGTACAGAGAGGAATAACCAGTAACAGGTGCAGAGAGGAATAACCAGTAACAGGTACAGAGAGGAATAACCAGAAACAGGTACAGAGAGGAATAGCCAGTAACAGGTACAGAGAGTAGTAACCAGTAACAGGTACAGAGAGGAACAATCAGTAACAGGTACAGAGAGGAGTAACCAGTAACAGGTACAGAGAGGAATGACCAGTAACAGGTACAGAGGAATAACCAGTAACATGTACAGAGGAATAACCAGAAACAGGTACAGAGATGAATGACCAGTAACAGGTACAGAGAGGAATAACCAGTAAGAGGTACAGAGGAATAACCAGTAACATGTACAGGGGAATAACCAGTAACAGGTATAGAGGAATAACCAGTAACAGGTACAGAGAGGAATGACCAGTAACATGTACAGAGGAATAACCAGTAACAGGTACAGAGGAATAACCAGTAATATGTACAGAGGAATAACCAGTAACAGGTACAGAGGAATAACCAGTAACAGGTACAGAGAGGAATAACCAGTAACAGGTACAGAGAGGAGTAACCAGTAACAGGTACAGAGAGGAATAACCAGTAACAGGTACAGAGGAATAACCAGTAACAGGTGTAGAGAGGAATAACCAGTAACAGGTACAGAGAGGAATAACCAGTAACAGGTACAGAGGAATAACCAGTAACAGGTACAGAGAGGAGTAACCAGTAACAGGTACAGAGAGGAATAACCAGTAACAGGTACACAGAGGAATAACCAGTAACATGTACAGAGAGGAGTAACCAGTAACAGGTACAGAGAGGAATAACCAGTAACAGGTACATAGAGGAATAACCAGTAACAGGTACAGAGAGGAATGACCAGTAACATGTACAGAGGAATAACCAGTAACAGGTACAGAGGAATAACCAGTAATATGTACAGAGGAATAACCAGTAACAGGTACAGAGGAATAACCAGTAACAGGTACAGAGAGGAATAACCAGTAACAGGTACAGAGAGGAATAACCAGTAACAGGTACAGAGAGGAATAACCAGTAACAGGTACAGAGGAATAACCAGTAACAGGTACAGAGAGGAGTTACCAGTAACAGGTACAGAGAGGAATAACCAGTAACAGGTACACAGAGGAATAACCAGTAACATGTACAGAGAGGAGTAACCAGTAACAGGTACAGAGAGGAATAACCAGTAACAGGTACATAGAGGAATAACCAGTAACAGGTACAGAGAGGAATGACCAGTAACATGTACAGAGGAATAACCAGTAACAGGTACAGAGGAATAACCAGTAATATGTACAGAGGAATAACCAGTAACAGGTACAGAGGAATAACCAGTAACAGGTACAGAGAGGAATAACCAGTAACAGGTACAGAGAGGAATAACCAGTAACAGGTACAGAGAGGAATAACCAGTAACTGGTACAGAGAGGAATAACCAGTAACAGGTACAGAGAGGAGTAACCAGTAACAGGTACAGAGGAATAACCAGTAACAGGTACAGAGTGGAATAACTAGTAACAGGTACAGAGAGGAATAACCAGTAACAGGTACAGAGGAATAACCAGTAACAGGTACAGAGAGGAATAACCAGTAACAGGTACAGAGAGGAATGACCAGTAACAGGTACAGAGAGGAATAACCAGTAACAGGTACAGAGGAATAACCAGTAACAGGTACAGAGAGGAATAACCTGTAACAGGTACAGAGGAATAACCAGTAACAGGTACAGAGAGGAATAACCAGTAACAGGTACAGAGAGGAGTAACCAGTAACAGGTACAGAGAGGAATAACCAGTAACAGGTACAGAGAGGAATAACCAGTAACAGGTACAGAGAGGAATAACCAGTAACAGGTACAGAGGAATAACCAGTAACAGGTACAGAGATGAATAACCAGTAACAGGTACAGAGAGGAGTAACCAGTAACAGGTACAGAGAGGAATAACCATTAACAGGTACAGAGGAATAACCAGTAACAGGTACAGAGAGGAATAATCAGTAACAGATACAGAGAGGAATAACCAGTAACAGGCACAGAGAGGAATAACCAGTAACAGGTACAAAGAGGAGTAACCAGTAACAGGCACAGAGAGGAATAACCAGTAACAGGTATAAAGAGGAATAACCAGTAACAGGTACAGAGAGGAACAACCAGTAACAGGTACAGAGGAATAACCAGTAACAGGTACAGAGAGGAGAAACCAGTAACAGGTACAGAGGAATAACCAGTAACAGGTACAGAGGAATAACCAGTAACAGGTACAGAGAGGAGTAACCAGTAACAGGTACAGAGAGGAATAACCAGTAACAGGTACAGAGAGGAATAACCTGTAACAGGTACAGAGAGGAATAACCAGTAACAGGTACAGAGGAATAACCAGTAACAGGTACAGAGTGGAATAACTAGTAACAGGTACAGAGAGGAATAACCAGTAACAGGTACAGAGGAATAACCAGTAACAGGTACAGAGAGGAATAACCAGTAACAGGTACAGAGAGGAATAACCAGTGACAGGTACAGAGAGGAATAACCAGTAACAGGTTCAGAGGAATAACCAGTAACAGGTACAGAGAGGAATAACCTGTAACAGGTACAGAGGAATAACCAGTAACAGGTACAGAGAGGAATAACCAGTAACAGGTACAGGGGAATAACCAGTAACAGGTACAGAGATGAATAACCAGTAACAGGTACAGAGAGGAGTAACCAGTAACAGGTACAGAGAGGAATAACCTGTAACAGATACAGAGAGGAATAACCTGTAACAGGTACAGAGAGGAATAACCAGTAACAGGTACAGAGGAATAACCAGTAACAGGTACAGAGATGAATAACCAGTAACAGGTACAGAGAGGAGTAACCAGTAACAGGTACAGAGAGGAATAACCAGTAACAGGTACAGAGGAATAACCAGTAACAGGTACAGAGAGGAGAAACCAGTAACAGGTACAGAGGAATAACCAGTAACAGGTACAGAGGAATAACCAGTAACAGGTACAGAGAGGAATAACCAGTAACAGGTACAGAGAGGAATAACCAGTAACAGGTACAGAGATGAATGACCAGTAACAGGCACAGAGAGGAATAACCAGTAACAGGTACAGAGAGGAATAACCTGTAACAGGTACAGAGAGGAATAACCAGTAACAGGTACAGAGGAATAACCAGTAACAGGTACAGAGAGGAATAACCAGTAACAGGTACAGAGAGGAATAACCAGTAACAGGTAGAGAGAGGAATAACCAGTAACAGGCACAGAGAGGAATAACCAGTAACAGGTACAGAGGAATAACCAGTAACAGGTACAGAGAGGAGTAACCAGTAACAGGTACAGAGAGGAATAACCAGTAACAGATACAGAGAGGAATAACCAGTAACAGGTACAGAGAGGAATAACCAGTAACAGGTATAGAGAGGAATAACCAGTAACAGGTACAGAGAGGAATAACCAGTAACTGGTACAGAGGAATAACCAGTAACAGGTACAGAGAGGAATAACCAGTAACTGGTACAGAGGAATAACCAGTAACAGGTACAGAGAGGAATAACCAGTAACAGGTACAGAGAGGAATAACCAGTAACAGGTACAGAGAGGAATAACCAGTAATTAGTACAGAGGAATAACCAGTAACAGGTACAGAGAGGAATAACCAGTAACAGGTACAGAGAGGAATAACCAGTAACAGGTACAGAGAGGAATAACCAGTAACAGGTACAGAGAGGAATAACCAGTAACAGGTACAGAGAGGAATAACCAGTAACAGGTACAGAGAGGAATAACCAGTAATAGGTGCAGAGGAATAACCAGAATATAATTTCTTATATTTATAGATATTTGAACCTTTTAGTATAAATCAGAGCAAATAGATAATTCACAAGTTGTTACAACATTAAAATGTTAAGGAGATAATGGGAAAAATGTATGTTATTTTCACTGAACTTTGTATGAAAGGGTCTGTTTTACTTACTTTAAAGGGAAATAACTCTTGTAAAACATAATTTTAGAATCAAAGTTGGAAATGTCATGTACAAATGGTCTATTAGTGCATATCATCAGAAAGTTTTTATGTTTAATTAATGTTCAGAGAGAGGTATACCTCATGCATCCAGATATTATATATTGAACAAACTGTTCTTTGCCCTTAATGTCGCATGTTTTTAGCGGAGAAGCAGCCAATAGCAATATTATTATTTTTGGTTGATCTGTCTGGCACTCGAACCCACTATCTAACCATTGTACCACCAATGTAGTCATTTTGTACATATAAGATGCCTTTTTAGCTCACCTTGCCAAAGACAATGTGAGCTTTTGCCATCACTTGGCATCCGTCGTCTGTCGTCCGTTAACTTCACATTTTAATCTTCTCCTCTGAAACCCGTCAACCAAATGAATTGAAACTTGGTAGGGAACATCTATATAAGGTCCGCTATAAAGATTGCTCATTTCGTCCCGATCCATTAGCAAATATGGCCGCCACAGGCAATTCTTGTTTCTGATTGGCTGATTTTGAAATTTTTTCTCCTCTGAAACCGTTTGACCAAATGAATCGAATCTTGGTAGGAAGCATCTATGGACGGTCCTCTATAAAGAGTGCTCATTTCGTCCCGATCAGTTAACAAACATGCCGCCACAGGCAATTCTTGTTTCTGATTGGTTGATTTCTAAAAAATATTCTCCTCTGTTAAAAGAAAGATAACTCTTGCCTAAACTGTTAAAAGAATAATAGGTTCTTACACGAGTCCCAATTGAAGATCTGGGATTTCTTCCACGAGTGTGAGAAATTCCGTCTTTTCACGAGTGGAGCCTAGCGGAACGAGTGGAAAGACGCTGAATTTCTCTCACGAGTGGAAGAAATCCCAGATCTTCAATAAGGACGAGTGCAAGTACCTGTTTCTTCCATTTCAACTTAAAAACAAAGCATGTCGATTTCATTCATTCATTCGCATGTCAATGTCATGTTTACTACACAAAGTATTACAACGCCACGTGCAATGCAGTAAATACACACTTATTTAAAACCGCATGAAATCTATTAGGGGAAATCAGTTAAAATTCAGGTAAAATTGATATTTGAAGCTTTTTTAGATCTACTAAGACGGCAATTTATATTACTACAGCAGTCGTAGAAGCAGACTCTATTGCTTATACTCGGCCGATTTGAATGGCTGACAATGCCATGTAAGACAAGGTCACGCGCAGCTGTCTTTATGGCTTGTCTTACATAGAAAACGCATCAAAATGGAAGAAAGATAACTCTTGCCATTATCTCCCTTAGAAATTAACTAATGCTGATATAGTAACATGTTTATTCTATACATTACAAGTAGGTATTCACATTTTGATATTCTTTTTAGCAAACCTGGACAAAGGCAATATGAGCTTTTGCCATCACTTGGTGTCCATCGTCTGTCAACCGTTTATATGGAATAATAAGACACCTGTCATTACTGCTTATCAAATAAACGTGCTTTTGTATTAAAATTTATATTGTTTAATGGTGTCATAAGAGACTCTAGGCAAATATAAAATAAAGTATTGGCAGTCTATTATTATGCCCTAAATGTGAATAATGTCGGCTTTTAAAATTCCAAGTTAGAAAAGGCTTAAATTCCAAGTTAGAAATTGGATTACCGCATCATTTGACTAAGAGGGAAGGTTTGGGACCATCAAACTAGTTTAACCCCTCCTCTTTTTATCAACGTGTCTGTACCAAGCTAAGAGAATAAGCGGTAACGTATGTGTGCGGTAAGGGGTATAGATTGTGCCTCTTTCTACGATTTTGATATTTGATTTTGGAATGTTCTGACAGTGTGGTATTTTTTATTTTGTTTTTCATTTTATTTCCCCAAAATCCACTTACTATATGACGAATTAATGTATATACAATACAAACTGTTGGTATATAAGTAAGGTAAACGTTTCTATACAATACAAACTGTTGGTATATAAGTAAGGTAAACGTTTCAGTCAATAGTTGGTACAAACTGTTGGTATATAAGTATGGTAAACGTTTCAGTCGATAGCAGGTACAATGTTGTACATAGGTAAAGCTAACTTAATAAAATGACATTTTTGTGGTGAATGTGAAAAAATAAAAAATAAAACCAGTTTATTATGATTCTAGAAAACATTTATAACCTTTAGTTTGATGTACGTAGTACTCCGTCGGATTAATCTACAAAACAATTAATGCCATTTTTTTGTGTATGTGTTGGGTAAAACAGCTTGTTATGATTCTAGAAAACATTCATAGCCTTTATATTATATGTATATGTGTAGTAATCCGTCGGATTAATCTACAAATAAATAAATGACAAGTTTCAGCTCATAAAATGAGAACATTTGACAGTGCCATGAGTGATTGATGAAGTTTAAGATGAAATCTTTTATTGTTTGTATACAAGTATTAATACAAATTCCAAAAATACATCCCATATTTTCGTGTTTGTGTCAAAATTAAACAATTGCTGGCGCCCAATGTTCGTTTGTTTAAGGTAAGATACATTATTGCACAGTTTCAGTTCTCATACTCTTACCCCCAATTGTTTTCCTTTCCAATATTTTGACCGATGAATGTTATTCTAGAAACGCGTCGTTCACACTAAAGTAGAGACCGACGTTTTTATTTAATCAGTTGATTGATTGATTATTGTTTAGCGTCCAGTGAACGTCAGTTATATTTAGGACGAGAACAAATTCATTGGTATGAATAATCTATATAGAAATAAGGGAAGGGATGAGTCAACCGAGTCAACGATGTTTGATTAAAGGGAAGAGTTGAGTCAACCGAGTCAACGATGTTTGACTAAAGGGAAGGGATGAGTCAACCGGGTCAACGATGTTTGACTAAAGGGAAGAGTTGAGTCAACCGGGTCAACGATGTTTGACTAAAGGGAAGGGATGAGTCAACCGAGTCAACGATGTTTGACTAAAGGGAAGGGATGAGTCAACCGGGTCAACGATGTTTTACTAAAGGGAAGGGATGGGTCAACCGGGTCAACGATGTTTGACTAAAGGGAAGGGATGAGTCAACCGAGTCAACGATGTTTGACTAAAGGGAAGGGATGAGTCAACCGAGTCAACGATGTTTGACTAAAGGGAAGGGATGAGTCAACCGGGTCAACGATGTTTGACTAAAGGGAAGGGATGAGTCAATCGGGTCAACGATGTTTGACTAAAGGGAAGGGATGAGTCAACCGGGTCAACGATGTTTGACTAAAGGGAAGGGATGAGTCAACCGGGTCAACGATGTTTGACTAAAGGGAAGGGATGGGTCAACCGGGTCAACGATGTTTGACTAAAGGGAAGAGTTGAGTCAACCGGGTCAACGATGTTTGACTAAAGGGAAGAGTTGAGTCAACCGGGTCAACGATGTTAGACTAAAGGGAAGGGATGAGTCAACCGAGTCAACGATGTTTGACTAAAGGGAAGGGATGAGTCAACCGGGTCAACGATGTTTGACTAAAGGGAAGGGATGAGTCAACCGGGTCAACGATGTTTGACTAAAGGGAAGGGATGAGTCAACCGGGTCAACGATGTTTGACTAAAGGGAAGGGATGGGTCAACCGGGTCAACGATGTTTGACTAAAGGGAAGAGTTGAGTCAACCGGGTCAACGATGTTTGACTAAAGGGAAGGGATGAGTCAACCAGGTCAACGATGTTTGACTAAAGGGAAGGGATGAGTCAACCGGGTCAACGATGTTTGACTAAAGGACAGGGATGAGTCAACCGGGTCAACGATGTTTGACTAAAGGGAAGGGATGAGTCAACCGGGTCAACGATGTTTGACTAAAGGGAAGAGTTGAGTCAACCGGGTCAACGATGTTTGACTAAAGGGAAGGGATGAGTCAACCGGGTCAACGATGTTTGACTAAAGGGAAGGGATGAGTCAACCGGGTCAACGATGTTTGACTAAAGGGAAGGGATGAGTCAACCGGGTCAACGATGTTTGACTAAAGGGAAGGGATGAGTCAACCGGGTCAACGATGTTTGACTAAAGGGAAGGGATGGGTCAACCGGGTCAACGATGTTTGACTAAAGGGAAGAGTTGAGTCAACAGGGTCAACGATGTTTGACAAAAGGGAAGAGTTGAGTCAACCGGGTCAACGATGTTAGACTAAAGGGAAGGGATGAGTCAACCGAGTCAACGATGTTTGACTAAAGGCAAGGGATGAGTCAACCGGGTCAACGATGTTTGACTAAAGGGAAGGGATGAGTCAACCGGGTCAACGATGTTTGACTAAAGGGCAGGGATGAGTCAACCGGGTCAACGATGTTTGACTAAAGGGAAGGGATGGGTCAACCGGGTCAACGATGTTTGACTAAAGGGAAGAGTTGAGTCAACCGGGTCAACGATGTTTGACTAAAGGGAAGGGATGAGTCAACCGGGTCAACGATGTTTGACTAAAGGACAGGGATGAGTCAACCGGGTCAACGATGTTTGACTAAAGGGAAGGGATGAGTCAACCGGGTCAACGATGTTTGACTAAAGGGAAGGGATGGGTCAACCGGGTCAACGATGTTTGACTAAAGGGAAGAGTTGAGTCAACCGGGTCAACGATGATTGACTAAAGGGAAGAGTTGAGTCAACCGGGTCAACGATGTTAGACTAAAGGGAAGGGATGAGTCAACCGAGTCAACGATGTTTGACTAAAGGGAAGGGATGAGTCAACCGGGTCAACGATGTTTGACTAAAGGGAAGGGATGAGTCAACCGGGTCAACGATGTTTGACTAAAGGGAAGGGATGAGTCAACCGGGTCAACGATGTTTGACTAAAGGGAAGGGATGGGTCAACCGGGTCAACGATGTTTGACTAAAGGGAAGAGTTGAGTCAACCGGGTCAACGATGTTTGACTAAAGGGAAGGGATGAGTCAACCAGGTTAACGATGTTTGACTAAAGGGAAGGGATGAGTCAACCGGGTCAACGATGTTTGACTAAAGGACAGGGATGAGTCAACCGGGTCAACGATGTTTGACTAAAGGGAAGGGATGAGTCAACCGGGTCAACGATGTTTGACTAAAGGGAAGAGTTGAGTCAACCGGGTCAACGATGTTTGACTAAAGGGAAGGGATGAGTCAACCGGGTCAACGATGTTTGACTAAAGGGAAGGGATGAGTCAACCGGGTCAACGATGTTTGACTAAAGGGAAGGGATGAGTCAACCGGGTCAACGATGTTTGACTAAAGGGAAGGGATGAGTCAACCGGGTCAACGATGTTTGACTAAAGGGAAGGGATGGGTCAACCGGGTCAACGATGTTTGACTAAAGGGAAGAGTTGAGTCAACCGGGTCAACGATGTTTGACAAAAGGGAAGAGTTGAGTCAACCGGGTCAACGATGCTAGACTAAAGGGAAGGGATGAGTCAACCGAGTCAACGATGTTTGACTAAAGGCAAGGGATGAGTCAACCGGGTCAACGATGTTTGACTAAAGGCAAGGGATGAGTCAACCGGGTCAACGATGTTTGACTAAAGGGCAGGGATGAGTCAACCGGGTCAACGATGTTTGACTAAAGGGAAGGGATGGGTCAACCGGGTCAACGATGTTTGACTAAAGGGAAGAGTTGAGTCAACCGGGTCAACGATGTTTGACTAAAGGGAAGGGATGAGTCAACCGGGTCAACGATGTTTGACTAAAGGACAGGGATGAGTCAACCGGGTCAACGATGTTTGACTAAAGGGAAGGGATGAGTCAACCGGGTCAACGATGTTTTACTAAAGGGAAGGGATGGGTCAACCGGGTCAACGATGTTTGACTAAAGGGAAGGGATGAGTCAACCGAGTCAACGATGTTTGACTAAAGGGAAGGGATGAGTCAACCGGGTCAACGATGTTTGACTAAAGGGAAGGGATGAGTCAACCGGGTCAACGATGTTTGACTAAAGGGAAGAGTTGAGTCAACCGGGTCAACGATGTTTGACTAAAGGGAAGGGATGAGTCAATCGGGTCAACGATGTTTGACTAAAGGGAAGGGATGAGTCAACCGGGTCAACGATGTTTGACTAAAGGGAAGGGATGAGTCAACCGGGTCAACGATGTTTGATTAAAGGGAAGGGATGGGTCAACCGGGTCAACGATGTTTGACTAAAGGGAAGAGTTGAGTCAACCGGGTCAACGATGTTTGACTAAAGGGAAGAGTTGAGTCAACCGGGTCAACGATGTTAGACTAAAGGGAAGGGATGAGTCAACCGAGTCAACGATGTTTGACTAAAGGGAAGGGATGAGTCAACCGGGTCAACGATGTTTGACTAAAGGGAAGGGATGAGTCAACCGGGTCAACGATGTTTGACTAAAGGGAAGGGATGAGTCAACCGGGTCAACGATGTTTGACTAAAGGGAAGGGATGGGTCAACCGGGTCAACGATGTTTGACTAAAGGGAAGAGTTGAGTCAACCGGGTCAACGATGTTTGACTAAAGGGAAGGGATGAGTCAACCAGGTCAACGATGTTTGACTAAAGGGAAGGGATGAGTCAACCGGGTCAACGATGTTTGACTAAAGGACAGGGATGAGTCAACCGGGTCAACGATGTTTGACTAAAGGGAAGGGATGAGTCAACCGGGTCAACGATGTTTGACTAAAGGGAAGAGTTGAGTCAACCGGGTCAACGATGTTTGACTAAAGGGAAGGGATGAGTCAACCGGGTCAACGATGTTTGACTAAAGGGAAGGGATGAGTCAACCGGGTCAACGATGTTTGACTAAAGGGAAGGGATGAGTCAACCGGGTCAACGATGTTTGACTAAAGGGAAGGGATGAGTCAACCGGGTCAACGATGTTTGACTAAAGGGAAGGGATGGGTCAACCGGGTCAACGATGTTTGACTAAAGGGAAGAGTTGAGTCAACCGGGTCAACGATGTTTGACAAAAGGGAAGAGTTGAGTCAACCAGGTCAACGATGTTAGACTAAAGGGAAGGGATGAGTCAACCGAGTCAACGATGTTTGACTAAAGGCAAGGGATGAGTCAACCGGGTCAACGATGTTTGACTAAAGGGAAGGGATGAGTCAACCGGGTCAACGATGTTTGACTAAAGGGCAGGGATGAGTCAACCGGGTCAACGATGTTTGACTAAAGGGAAGGGATGGGTCAACCGGGTCAACGATGTTTGACTAAAGGGAAGAGTTGAGTCAACCGGGTCAACGATGTTTGACTAAAGGGAAGGGATGAGTCAACCGGGTCAACGATGTTTGACTAAAGGACAGGGATGAGTCAACCGGGTCAACGATGTTTGACTAAAGGGAAGGGATGAGTCAACCGGGTCAACGATGTTTGACTAAAGGGAAGAGTTGAGTCAACCGGGTCAACGATGTTTGACTAAAGGGAAGAGTTGAGTCAACCGGGTCAACGATGTTTGACTAAAGGGAAGGGATGGGTCAACCGGGTCAACGATGTTTGACTAAAGGGAAGAGTTGAGTCAACCGGGTCAACGATGTTTGACAAAAGGGAAGAGTTGAGTCAACCAGGTCAACGATGTTAGACTAAAGGGAAGGGATGAGTCAACCGAGTCAACGATGTTTGACTAAAGGCAAGGGATGAGTCAACCGGGTCAACGATGTTTGACTAAAGGGAAGGGATGAGTCAACCGGGTCAACGATGTTTGACTAAAGGGCAGGGATGAGTCAACCGGGTCAACGATGTTTGACTAAAGGGAAGGGATGGGTCAACCGGGTCAACGATGTTTGACTAAAGGGAAGAGTTGAGTCAACCGGGTCAACGATGTTTGACTAAAGGGAAGGGATGAGTCAACCGGGTCAACGATGTTTGACTAAAGGACAGGGATGAGTCAACCGGGTCAACGATGTTTGACTAAAGGGAAGGGATGAGTCAACCGGGTCAACGATGTTTGACTAAAGGGAAGAGTTGAGTCAACCGGGTCAACGATGTTTGACTAAAGGGAAGAGTTGAGTCAACCGGGTCAACGATGTTTGATTAAAGGGAAGGGATGAGTCAATCGGGTCAACGATGTTTGACTAAAGGGAAGGGGTGAGTCAACCGGGTCAACGATGTTAGACTAAAGGGAAGGGATGAGTCAACCGGGTCAACGATGTTAGACTAAAGGGAAGGGATGAGTCAACCGGGTCAACGATGTTTGACTAAAGGGAAGAGTTGAGTCAACCGGGTCAACGATGTTTGACTAAAGGGAAGGGATGAGTCAACCGGGTCAACGATGTTTGACTAAAGGGAAGAGTTGAGTCAACCGGGTCAACGATGTTTGACTAAAGTGAAGAGTTGAGTCAACCGGGTCAACGATGTTTGACTAAAGGGAAGGGTTGAGTCAACCGGGTCAACGATGTTTGACAAAAGGGAAGAGTTGAGTCAACCAGGTCAACGATGTTAGACTAAAGGGAAGGGATGAGTCAACCGAGTCAACGATGTTTGACTAAAGGCAAGGGATGAGTCAACCGGGTCAACGATGTTTGACTAAAGGGAAGGGATGAGTCAACCGGGTCAACGATGTTTGACTAAAGGGCAGGGATGAGTCAACCGGGTCAACGATGTTTGACTAAAGGGAAGGGATGGGTCAACCGGGTCAACGATGTTTGACTAAAGGGAAGAGTTGAGTCAACCGGGTCAACGATGTTTGACTAAAGGGAAGGGATGAGTCAACCGGGTCAACGATGTTTGACTAAAGGACAGGGATGAGTCAACCGGGTCAACGATGTTTGACTAAAGGGAAGGGATGAGTCAACCGGGTCAACGATGTTTGACTAAAGGGAAGAGTTGAGTCAACCGGGTCAACGATGTTTGACTAAAGGGAAGAGTTGAGTCAACCGGGTCAACGATGTTTGATTAAAGGGAAGGGATGAGTCAATCGGGTCAACGATGTTTGACTAAAGGGAAGGGGTGAGTCAACCGGGTCAACGATGTTAGACTAAAGGGAAGGGATGAGTCAACCGGGTCAACGATGTTAGACTAAAGGGAAGGGATGAGTCAACCGGGTCAACGATGTTTGACTAAAGGGAAGAGTTGAGTCAACCGGGTCAACGATGTTTGACTAAAGGGAAGGGATGAGTCAACCGGGTCAACGATGTTTGACTAAAGGGAAGAGTTGAGTCAACCGGGTCAACGATGTTTGACTAAAGGGAAGAGTTGAGTCAACCGGGTCAACGATGTTTGACTAAAGGGAAGGGATGAGTCAACCGGGTCAACGATGTTTGACTAAAGGCAAGGGATGAGTCAACCGGGTCAACGATGTTTGACTAAAGGGAAGGGATGAGTCAACCGGGTCAACGATGTTTGACTAAAGGGCAGGGATGAGTCAACCGGGTCAACGATGTTTGACTAAAGGGAAGGGATGGGTCAACCGGGTCAACGATGTTTGACTAAAGGGAAGAGTTGAGTCAACCGGGTCAACGATGTTTGACTAAAGGGAAGGGATGAGTCAACCGGGTCAACGATGTTTGACTAAAGGACAGGGATGAGTCAACCGGGTCAACGATGTTTGACTAAAGTGAAGGGATGAGTCAACCGGGTCAACGATGTTTGACTAAAGGGAAGAGTTGAGTCAACCGGGTAAACGATGTTTGACTAAAGGGAAGGGATGAGTCAACCGGGTCAACGATGTTAGACTAAAGGGAAGGGATGAGTCAACCGGGTCAACGATGTAAGACTAAAGGGAAGGGATGAGTCAACCGGGTCAACGATGTTTGACTAAAGGGAAGAGTTGAGTCAACCGGGTCAACGATGTTTGACTAAAGGGAAGAGTTGAGTCAACCGGGTCAACGATGTTTGATTAAAGGGAAGGGATGAGTCAACCGGGTCAACGATGTTTGACTAAAGGGAAGGGGTGAGTCAACCGGGTCAACGATGTTAGACTAAAGGGAAGGGATGAGTCAACCGGGTCAACGATGTTAGACTAAAGGGAAGGGATGAGTCAACCGGGTCAACGATGTTTGACTAAAGGGAAGAGTTGAGTCAACCGGGTCAACGATGTTTGACTAAAGGGAAGGGATGAGTCAACCGGGTCAACGATGTTTGACTAAAGGGAAGAGTTGAGTCAACCGGGTCAACGATGTTTGACTAAAGGGAAGAGTTGAGTCAACCGGGTCAACGATGTTTGACTAAAGGGAAGGGATGAGTCAACCGGGTCAACGATGTTTGACTAAAGGGAAGAGTTGAGTCAACCGGGTCAACGATGTTTGACTAAAGGGAAGGGATGAGTCAACCGGGTCAACGATGTTTGACTAAAGGGAAGGGATGAGTCAACCGGGTCAACGATGTTTGACTAAAGGGAAGAGTTGAGTCAACCGGGTCAACGATGTTTGACTAAAGGGAAGAGTTGAGTCAACCGGGTCAACGATGTTTGACTAAAGGGAAGGGATGAGTCAACCGGGTCAACGATGTTTGACTAAAGGGAAGAGTTGAGTCAACCGGGTCAACGATGTTTGACTAAAGGGAAGAGTTGAGTCAACTGGGTCAACGATGTTTGACTAAAGGGAAGGGATGAGTCAACCGGGTCAACGATGTTTGACTAAAGGGAAGAGTTGAGTCAACCGGGTCAACGATGTTTGACTAAAGGGAAGGGATGAGTCAACCGGTTCAACGATGTTTGACTAAAGGGAAGAGTTGAGTCAACCGGGCAACGATGTTTGACTAAAGGGAAGAATTAAGTCAACCGGGTCAACGATGTTTGACTAAAGGGAAGAATTAAGTCAACCGGGTCAACGATGTTTGGCTAAAGGGAAGGGATGAGTCAACCGGGTCAACGATGTTTGATTAAAGGGAAGGGATGAGTCAACCGGGTCAACGATGTTTGACTAAAGGGAAGAGTTGAGTCAACCGGGTCAACAATGTTTGACTAAAGGGAAGGGATGAGCCAACCGGGTCAACGATGTTTGACTAAAGGGAAGGGATGAGACAACCGGGTCAACGATGTTTGACTAAAGGGAAGAGTTGAGTCAACCGGGTCAACGATGTTTGACTAAAGGGAAGGGATGAGTCAACCGGGTCAACGATGTTTGATTAAAGGGAAGGGATGAGTCAACTGGGTCAACGATGTTTGACTAAAGGGAAGGGATGAGTCAACCGGGTCACCAATGTTTGACTAAAGGGAAGGGATGAGTCAACCGGGTCAACGATGTTTGATTAAAGGGAAGGGATGAGTCAACCGGGTCAACGATGTTTGACTAAAGGGAAGAGTTGAGTCAACCGGGTCAACGATGTTTGACTAAAGGGAAGAGTTGAGTCAACCGGGTCAACGATGTTTGACTAAAGGGAAGGGATGAGTCAACCGGGTCAACAATGTTTGACTAAAGGGAAGGGATGAGTCAACCGGGTGAACGATGTTTGATTAAAGGGAAGGGATGAGTCAACCGGGTCAACGATGTTTGACTAAAGGGAAGAGTTGAGTCAACCGGGTCAACGATGTTTGACTAAAGGGAAGGGATGAGTCAACCGGGTCAACGATGTTTGACTAAAGGGAAGAGTTGAGTCAACCGGGTCAACGATGTTTGACTAAAGGGAAGGGATGAGTCAACCGGGTCAACGATGTTTGATTAAAGGGAAGGGATGAGTCAACCAGGTCAACGATGTTTGATTAAAGGGAAGGGATGAGTCAACCGGGTCAACGATGTTTGACTAAAGGGAAGGGATGAGTCAACCGGGTCAACGATGTAAGACTAAAGGGAAGGGATGAGTCAACCGGGTCAACGATGTTTGACTAAAGGGAAGAGTTGAGTCAACCGGGTCAACGATGTTTGACTAAAGGGAAGAGTTGAGTCAACCGGGTCAACGATGTTTGATTAAAGGGAAGGGATGAGTCAACCGGGTCAACGATGTTTGACTAAAGGGAAGGGGTGAGTCAACCGGGTCAACGATGTTAGACTAAAGGGAAGGGATGAGTCAACCGGGTCAACGATGTTAGACTAAAGGGAAGGGATGAGTCAACCGGGTCAACGATGTTTGACTAAAGGGAAGAGTTGAGTCAACCGGGTCAACGATGTTTGACTAAAGGGAAGGGATGAGTCAACCGGGTCAACGATGTTTGACTAAAGGGAAGAGTTGAGTCAACCGGGTCAACGATGTTTGACTAAAGGGAAGAGTTGAGTCAACCGGGTCAACGATGTTTGACTAAAGGGAAGGGATGAGTCAACCGGGTCAACGATGTTTGACTAAAGGGAAGAGTTGAGTCAACCGGGTCAACGATGTTTGACTAAAGGGAAGGGATGAGTCAACCGGGTCAACGATGTTTGACTAAAGGGAAGGGATGAGTCAACCGGGTCAACGATGTTTGACTAAAGGGAAGAGTTGAGTCAACCGGGTCAACGATGTTTGACTAAAGGGAAGAATTAAGTCAACCGGGTCAACGATGTTTGACTAAAGGGAAGGGATGAGTCAACCGGGTCAACGATGTTTGACTAAAGGGAAGGGATGAGTCAACCGGGTCAACGATGTTTGACTAAAGGGAAGAGTTGAGTCAACCGGGTCAACGATGTTAGACTAAAGGGAAGGGATGAGTCAACCGGGTCAACGATGTAAGACTAAAGGGAAGGGATGAGTCAACCGGGTCAACGATGTTTGACTAAAGGGAAGAGTTGAGTCAACCGGGTCAACGATGTTTGACTAAAGGGAAGAGTTGAGTCAACCGGGTCAACGATGTTTGATTAAAGGGAAGGGATGAGTCAACCGGGTCAACGATGTTTGACTAAAGGGAAGGGGTGAGTCAACCGGGTCAACGATGTTAGACTAAAGGGAAGGGATGAGTCAACCGGGTCAACGATGTTAGACTAAAGGGAAGGGATGAGTCAACCGGGTCAACGATGTTTGACTAAAGGGAAGAGTTGAGTCAACCGGGTCAACGATGTTTGACTAAAGGGAAGGGATGAGTCAACCGGGTCAACGATGTTTGACTAAAGGGAAGAGTTGAGTCAACCGGGTCAACGATGTTTGACTAAAGGGAAGAGTTGAGTCAACCGGGTCAACGATGTTTGACTAAAGGGAAGGGATGAGTCAACCGGGTCAACGATGTTTGACTAAAGGGAAGAGTTGAGTCAACTGGGTCAACGATGTTTGACTAAAGGGAAGGGATGAGTCAACCGGGTCAACGATGTTTGACTAAAGGGAAGGGATGAGTCAACCGGTTCAACGATGTTTGACTAAAGGGAAGAGTTGAGTCAACCGGGTCAACGATGTTTGACTAAAGGGAAGAATTAAGTCAACCGGGTCAACGATGTTTGACTAAAGGGAAGAATTAAGTCAACCGGGTCAACGATGTTTGGCTAAAGGGAAGGGATGAGTCAACCGGGTCAACGATGTTTGATTAAAGGGAAGGGATGAGTCAACCGGGTCAACGATGTTTGACTAAAGGGAAGAGTTGAGTCAACCGGGTCAACAATGTTTGACTAAAGGGAAGGGATGAGCCAACCGGGTCAACGATGTTTGACTAAAGGGAAGGGATGAGTCAACCGGGTCAACGATGTTTGACTAAAGGGAAGAGTTGAGTCAACCGGGTCAACGATGTTTGACTAAAGGGAAGGGATGAGTCAACCGGGTCAACGATGTTTGATTAAAGGGAAGGGATGAGTCAACCGGGTCAACGATGTTTGACTAAAGGGAAGGGATGAGTCAACCGGGTCACCAATGTTTGACTAAAGGGAAGGGATGAGTCAACCGGGTCAACGATGTTTGATTAAAGGGAAGGGATGAGTCAACCGGGTCAACGATGTTTGACTAAAGGGAAGAGTTGAGTCAACCGGGTCAACGATGTTTGACTAAAGGGAAGAGTTGAGTCAACCGGGTCAACGATGTTTGACTAAAGGGAAGGGATGAGTCAACCGGGTCAACAATGTTTGACTAAAGGGCAGGGATGAGTCAACCGGGTCAACGATGTTTGATTAAAGGGAAGGGATGAGTCAACCGGGTCAACGATGTTTGACTAAAGGGAAGAGTTGAGTCAACCGGGTCAACGATGTTTGACTAAAGGGAAGGGATGAGTCAACCGGGTCAACGATGTTTGACTAAAGGGAAGAGTTGAGTCAACCGGGTCAACGATGTTTGACTAAAGGGAAGGGATGAGTCAACCGGGTCAACGATGTTTGATTAAAGGGAAGGGATGAGTCAACCGGGTCAACGATGTTTGATTAAAGGGAAGGGATGAGTCAACCGGGTCAACGATGTTTGACTAAAGGGAAGGGATGAGTCAACCGGGTCAACGATGTTTGACTAAAGGGAAGGGATGAGTCAACCGGGTCAACAATGTTTGACTAAAGGGAAGGGATGTGTCAACCGGGTCAACGATGTTTGATTAAAGGGAAGGGATGAGTCAACCGGGTCAACGATGTTTGACTAAAGGGAAGGGATGAGTCAACCGGGTCAACGATGTTTGACTAAAGGGAAGAGTTGAGTCAACCGGGTCAACGATTTTTGACTGCTATTGGATAAGCATGGAGAGTAGGGTCAGGAACGGACAATTTGGTTTTGTAGCGGCTTGAATGTACATACTCTTTGTTCGAAATCTACAAAAGAGATGTTTATCGTACAGGAAGCGTGGAACTCTCTAAACACGCTACCAGCTATGGTCCACAGTCAGACTGTCGTATTATAACCTGACATCTATCCACCAACAGGTGAGACGCTTAGCAGCCCTGTGGATTTGAACACCGTTGGGACCTTCATCAGTATCCATACATTTAATCAAATTAAGGTAGAGATTGAACGATAGAAAAACAGAATTTTGATTTAATTGGAAAAATCTTAAAGTTATAAAAGTAAAAAGTTAAAAGGTAAAGTGAATGACGAAAGCACAATTTGAGTATAATAGAGTCAGTTCTTAGCACAAGAACCCAATTTTATACAAACGTAGAGGGATAAACCAGAAGAGTATTTCTAGTTTTCAAAACACCCGGAAACAAAAACAAGCAGAGTACAAAACGTACGAAAACCAAATGCAATAAGAATATAACAAGAACTTAACAATACCGGAAGTGAAATTAGATGCCCCGTAAAGAACCGACTCTCCATTTCATATGATATCACACCCATCATGAAATCGATCCTGTCCCCAAAGCCATATACAGAAGCATGGATTCCTAAGTCTGCATTCTAAGCTTGTCTACAAGTAATTGAAATACCATATGAATCGACGTGTTTTCTCTCAAGAAATGACAATCGGGTATTATTCGTGAAATCACATTTATCAAAGAGGTTAACCGTCACACACACTGTCGCTGACTGTGATAATCATTGTATAAGAATAAATATGAAGTGTCTTCATATCCGGTGGCTATATTTAAAACGCAGACATCGTTTAGCAGTAAAAGGACGAGTGTACTAGAAGTATTTTACTGCCTTCTCGTCCGGAGCACCTGATAGCATCACCTGTTTTTAGTAGGGTTTGTGTTACTCAATCATTAGTTTTCTGTCTAGTTGTTTAACTTTTTGCCCCTTTTCATTTGACCATCTGTCCATCGAGCTACGGTTTCTGATTATCCCTTTGGTATCTTCAAACTCTTGTGACTCTTAGATCCAGTTTTGCTTTCCTTAATATTTAGACGATTTGCTGGTAGAATTCGTATAAGTCATACCAGTACATTAAGTCATTACATTTATATATACATTTGTACATGTAGCAATATACGTCTGAAAATTAAGCCAAACAGTGTTAGAATTAGATCTTTGAGTTGACAAAGTGTTGTTCTTCCCTCAACGGGATATGAACTCATACCATTGATGCACTGCAGCACCAATCGCTTAGCCTTATGTCCAGCGCCCTAGACCATTCGGCCACATCCGCTATATAAAAATATAGCGTCAATAGTCGAAGTGTTACCTTGTCCCGTCAGGAAAATCTAGAGATAGATAGAAGACATGTGTCTAAGCGTGTTTGGATGGTACATATATACTTAATATTATAATTTGACAGCAATCTAACTCAGCAATTTTTAATATATTGTATAGGATAATGACGAATTCATTATACAGTGACAGGAAATAAAGTATATTATACAAACGTCTAGAAGCAAGTGACAACCATACAATATATCTGTCCCACTGGATCTCAAAGTTATTAAGGATACTAGGTTAATACTAAATATTATATACGTCTGAAAATTAAACCAAACAGTGTTAGAATTAGATTTTAGAGCTGTCAAATTTTTGTTCTTCCCTCGACGGGAACTTATTATATATCTATTTTATATTCAATATATTATTCAAGTAAATTGATTTCCTGTATATTCAGGGTCTACAAGGAAGAACATAATCTTTTTATGTAAGCTGATATAAATATTATGGACGATATTTCAAGCTTTATAGTCGTCAAATGACTTGGTTAACCGTTACGGAATATTGGTCTCATAAATGACTTGGTTAACCGTTACGGAATATCGGTCTCACAAATGACTTGGTTAACCGTTACGGAATATCGGTCTCACAAATGACTTGGTTAACCTTTACGGAATATCGGTGTCACAAATGACTTGGTTAACCGTTACGGAATATCGGTGTCACAAATGACCAGGGAAATGTTCCGTTTGTCGTAATAACAATCCGGTCTTTTCCTTATTCATTACTTATCATCGGATTTGCTACAAGCGTAACACAAAGGGTGCTACATGTGGAACATTTGGAGCAGGAACGGCTTATTCTTCCGAAGTACCCCCGATTGTTTTAGTGAGGTTGGTGTTCCTTGATCTTTAGTTTTTGTTTTGTGATTTGTACATTATTGTTTCTCGTTTTTTTTTAGACAATTGCATTGTCTGTGTCTGTTCTCAGCTTTACGGCTTCTGGTTACCTCTTTGGTATCTTCAAACATTTTCATGAGATATTAATATAAATTCTAACAAATCGAGAACATCCTCTCCCATTTTCTCCATTATTACTGAAAACTAATAGAGGAGCAATCCTTTAGAATCAAGCCGAAACAGTCACCTCCTGAAAACTAATAGAGGAGCAATCCTTTAGAATCCAGCCGAAACAGTCACCTCCTGGGTATATCCCAAGATAATACACTTTTAGTACTTTATTATACTGAAAACTAATAGAGGAGCAATCCTTTAGAATCCAGCCGAAACAGTCACCTCCTGGGTATATCCCAAGATAATACACTTTTAGTACTTTATTATGTATTTACCTTCGATTAGTGCAGGACAAATATTACTGTGACTTTCATAAATAATGATTTAGGCCTATAACCCTTTACACTGAAAACGGAGAAACCTGCATTGGGATCCAGAATTAATCTACAATTTGTACGAGATATGTGTCTTTGAGATTGGTGTTTATTAAAACAATTGTCACGTGCATTCTGAATCACTAAATCAATACATACACGTAGACCTACAAACTTTGAAGGCAGAGAATATATTTTTTCAGGCATTAATCGTCATTTGTGTGGTGTGACTTTCTACGATTTATCTATTTGGTTCCGACTGTTGTACCTTTTGTTTTCATCTTATTACAGAATTTAAGATGGTCTTCCTTACTGATTATATCCAGTGGACTGTAAGTCTGGTTTTCTTTGGTGTAACAACATGTTACAGAGGTAAAGCTTCTTCAGTTCAAGGTAATTTAAAAAGTTGATTTGAATAAGTTAGAAGGTTTTTAACATCATGAGATATTTTGTTACTTTATATAAATAATATGGGTGTCAAATAATCAAAAAAGTTAAAATTGTGAAGCCAAGTTACTAATAACCAAGAATGTCTAAAATGGTTTTTGCTTAGTTTATTGTGTTTAACGCCACTATTTCAGTTGTTTCGCGGCGGTCAGTTTTATTGGTGGAGGAAACCGGAGAACCAGGAAAAAATGACCGACATGTAGTAAGTCACTGGCAATCTTTATCACCTAATGATGTATCGAGTGCACCTCGACTGACCGGGATTCGAACTCACAACGCTTGCGGTGATAGGATGAGGGTTATTAGTCCTAGTCACTATCCAAGATGATCTACAACTGTCTGTAGCAATCAGAAAGACAATTAATTATAAATAGTAATGCTATATATAGTCACTGTCGTCATTGACGGTTTATATTTCTGATATTGGTCAGATTAATAGACAGTTGAAGACAGTTTAATTTAGACCATAGTTAAAGCGAATTAAGCTCTAATACCCGGTAATAAATATAATCACATCTGAACGGTTCACATGGAAGGCGGACAAGTATATGAAATAATTTGCCACGCACAAACAATGCTATAAATATATAAATTGATATATTCAATTTGAAGCTCCATGTGTCGTTCTATATTAAGAAAAGTTTGAAGATACCAAAAAGTCACCGGAAGTCGTAAATCGTAGAAGGATATAGACAATACAATGGGCAAAAGCATACGAAGTAATTTGTCATGCACAAAAAGCCTATGAATATATGAACTCACATTTTCAATTTGAAACGTAAATGTGTCGTTCTGTATTAAGAAAAGTTTGAAGATACCAAATGGCCACCAGAAGCGTAAATAGAAGGACCGACAATACAATGGCAAAAATAAAAAGGAGAAAGGGACAAAGAATGATCTACAAAACATTACATAGAAAAATAAAGATCGAGCAACACGAACACGAACCCGACTGAAACCGGGGTGAACTCAGGTGCTTCGGAAGGGTAAGCAGTTCCTGCTCTACTAGTAGCACCCTTTGTGTTACTGTGGTTACAAACCCGGTGATAAATCATGAATGAGGACAGGACGACCGGATTGTGATTACGACAAACTGAACATACCCGTGATCATTTGTGACACAGACAGACAATACAAACCAAAATAAAAAGGACAAGAGAACAAACCATGAGCTACAAAACACTACACAGAAAATGAAAGATTCAACGTTTAATTTCATTTGTATCGCCATTATCAACAAGAAAATACGGTAATAAGAAAAGGTTAATGATACCAAAGGGAGGTAATCAGTATCTGTAAAGAGAAGAATGACAGTATGAGATTACTTAATGGTTATTATTGTTTTTGGTTGTTTTAGACAAATCAAGCATATTATATCGATATATTTCCTTAATAAGTCCAACAGTCAAGGACCAAGCTAAATAACATGACATTTTACGATTGGATGTAAATGTTTGGAAAAATGCCAAATTGATATGAAACATATAATTGTGTATTTACAACATAGAAATAAAATGAAAAACAAAAAAATCAAGTTGTCGGATCAGTTCAAAAATATCAAGTTGTCGGATCAGTTCAAAAATATCAAGTTGTCGGATCAGTTCTAAAATATCAAGTTGTCGAATCAGTTCTAAAATATCAAGTTGTCGGATCAGTTCTAAAATATCAAGTTGTCGGAGCAGTTCAAAAATATCAAGTTGTCGGATCAGTTCAAAAATATCAAGTTGTCGGATCAGTTCCAAAATATCAAGTTGTCGGATCAGTTCCAAAATATCAAGTTGTCGGATCAGTTCAAAAATATCAAGGTGTCGGATCAGTTCTAAAATATCAAGTTGTCGAATCAGTTCTAAAATATCAAGTTGTCGGATCAGTTCTAAAATATCAAGTTGTCGGATCAGTTCAAAAATATCAAGTTGTCGGATCAGTTCTAAAATATCAAGTTGTCGGATCAGTTCTAAAATATCAAGTTGTCGGATCAGTTCTAAAATATCAAGTTGTCGGATCAGTTCAAAAATATCAAGTTGTCGGATCAGTTCTAAAATATCAAGTTGTCGGATCAGTTCCAAAATATCAAGTTGTCGGATCAGTTCTAAAATATCAAGTTGTCGGATCAGTTCTAAAATATCAAGTTGTCGGATCAGTTCCAAAATATCAAGTTGTCGGATCAGTTCTAAAATATCAAGTTGTCGGATCAGTTCAAAAATATCAAGTTGTCGGATCAGTTCTAAAATATCAAGTTGTCGGATCAGTTCTAAAATATCAAGTTGTAGCATCAGTTCAAAAATATCAAGTTGTCGGATCAGTTCTAAAATATCAAGTTGTCGGATCAGTTCTACAATATCAAGTTGTCGGATCAGTTCTAAAATATCAAGTTGTCGGATCAGTTCTAAAATATCAAGTTGTCGGATCAGTTCTAAAATCCTATGGAAAAATCATAGAAAGAGGCAAATTCGATACCCCTACTGGTCGGGGAGTAGTTCTCGCCATTTTTTTACGTTTTTTATCCAATAATTTTAAGAAGCAGTCGAGAAACCTTTGTTTCACCCCATTATTATTTTACATGAACCATAACGATTTACCTACGAAATAAATTTTCATAAAGGAGAGCGCACGCTGATCGGATTTCCATTATTACGGTGTTGCGTTTTTTAACAGAAAATGGGCGCAAAAGAAGCAATTCTCGCCAACTTTCAGAAATATTGTTTTTTGTGAAGCTAAAGCATCAAAAGGGAAAAAAACGACATTTTAGAAAATTAAAACCTTTTCTTAAAAAGTTTACCGGTTTTTGTGTTAGTTTGTAGAAAACTCTGATAATTATTCATCGCTGTGTAAAGGCTGTCATGCCACCCCATGCCGCTTCCCCATTCCGTAAAATACATCCTTTTCAACAGTAGTTTACCTGATAATTTTCATTTTATTGATGAAAAGTAATATGTCCAGTTTTTCTAGAATTAATATTAATATTTTGTCCATGTTTTATGCCCAATGTGATAATATAGGATCCATGTATTAAATTAGCGGTCAAAAGGTAATTGATGACGTAAACAGTGCATGCTCGGGTGGCCATTTGCATTCACATGGAATCTATTTTCATTCTGCAACCGTGAGTATTTTGGATTGTAGGGATGAGTAATAAGGCAAAGTGTGACACTTTTTAGAAAGATCTTAAAGATTTGTAGAGATAAATTGGAAATATGGTGTCACTAGATTCTCCGATGATTATTCCATGTGTTTTTCTATTTTAAGAGTACCAACACACGTGACCCCCTGTTGATGTTATGACAGAATGTGGGGTGCAGTAGAGTTTTTATCCGATTTTAACGATATTTCACAATGAAATTCGATAAAAATTAATACGAAGGATTGCAACGGCGTCCTTTAATGATGGGGGGAAAAATCAGACGAAAATTCGCGAGCGCTCGCGCTAAATGAGACAGTTGGCGAGAATTGCTTCTTGGCCATAGCCAGAAATCATGGGTGATTTTGCTCATGAATATTCATAAACCAAATCGCGTCATTTATGACGTCAGCAAATAAACGTTGAACCATATTTGGAAGACGCTGATGAAAACTCGTATCTATTTTTTTTAAATGATATTTCATCAGTTTTGATCACATAAATAACTTCATAATTATTTGTGATCGTATCAAAATTAATTGTCATCATATGTTTATTAGGAATCCGATGATGTGTGTAAAAGATCGAAAATATATTTAATGCACTGCCCCCCCCCCTTTTTTTCCCACGAAATAAAAATATGTAAATAAAAAATATAATGTGCATTTTTTTTCAATTTCTGCCCCACATAAGTATTAGTATGTCATTGAAATCGTTTAGTATATATATTGTTAAATTTTTTGAACTTTATATATCGGCAGTATCGTTACCAATTGTATTATAGTTACTTCTTCTGTTGTTTTGTCGAAATAAAAAAAATACCCTTGTGGAGCCTTTTTTTAATTGTTTATTTACATTTACAATGGAATGCGGTGCTTACTCAAATAATGCTATGTCTAGCAGAAGCAGTTTTACGAAATAGTAGATATTTTTGCATGAACCCCTATTGAATCTCTACTAGAAAGGTAAAAAAAACTTGTAAAGCCCTCTTTTAAATTATCGTGGGAACCTTTAATTTTTCAGCAAAATATTTATCGAAGAAAGATTCCTCAACAATGTTACCGGAACTGACCGAATTTGTCCCGGCAACTAGAATGGGGATTGCAAGAAAAGTGCTTTAAGGTCTTGAAAGCCGTGCAGGATGCATTTTTTCACTTCTTCTCAATGCTTTTGAATGGTGTTTACGCTTCAAAATTTGAAACTGGGTGGGAACCTTGAGTTTTCATGGTACAGCTGTAATATTTTGAGATATTGTTCAAACCGGTGCATAGTTTGATTTTCTATCCCGACAATTTGTCCGGCCCAAGCTAACAGAAAGTTTCCCGTTCAACTATATGTTAAAATCCAAATTATCTTTGAGCCGCCATTTTGAATATGCAAATAAGCAAATCACCTATCATTTCTGGCTATGCGAGAACTACTCCCCGACCAGTATCACACAAATGCATATACAATGTATATATATATATATATATATTACGAATTTAGTTTGTTACACATATTTTCATTGGTTCTTCAGCCCTGAATGTCAGCATGTATTCGGAAAACAGACGGGGTATATATTTCAGTCCTCAAAAACGATTAAAACATGGACGACAAAGCATTACGCTTCACTGAATCAATGGTATAATACGGAATAATAAATGTATTTTTACCAAATTAAATGCTGTTTTTATACTCAAAACGGCTGCATGAACAAAAAAATATTACAACGGTTAATTCCGTCACAAATATCTGATCGATTCAGCAAACTCCTATGTTCCACGGCTGTACCATAACAAATAAACAAAACGTTGAACCTTGAAAACTTTCGACGTCATGGGGCCATACCAAGGTTTTATTTACATGTTGTTAACATTTAAATTATCGAAACTGTTTCGCAAACCCGTTTTGTTATGTGATATATTAATGTTATATATATAAAGTTTATAAAATTTACTACATATGAAATTGTATTGATTTAGAAATTTAGTATACAGTATTTTCCTTCATGAGACACCCTATATATGAAATATGACGTGACACATATTTTGACGTCATTGAAGAATGACGTCAAAGGTACGGAAATGGACATCTAGTCTCTAGAGATACGAAAAATGAAAATAAAAGAGGCAAATTTATTTAATACAGTTGGATGTTGTATTTGAAAAAAAAAGGTTAAATCCGTAATATATCTGTTATTCAGCTATCAGACAGGGTATATAATGTGACATTCCCGGCTTATAATGTATATTCCCTCAGGGAATATAGATCCTAAGCCGGGAATGTCACATTATATACCCTGTCTGATAGCTGAATAACATATAATTTGACTGCTCACTTTCCTGGCTTTGCACAGGCGCTTAAATAAGAAATAACGGGGTTAGACTTGATTTATGGGCCCAAACGTCCCTTCTTAGGGCGATCAAATGATAATCAAATTAGACATTTTTGAGAAATAATTTCATTTTTAATTCGATATCAAGCAATTCGATGGAATTCGATCATATCAAAATATCCAGTACTCTATAAACAGTAAAAAACATCACCAAATAATGTTATGAAATAAAGAGTACATGGAGAAAGCGATCTTTGATACATAATCATTCAAATATTAATATGCAAAATGTGGTATGCTTTTTAACACAATCAGATCAGACACAAATTTCCCATGCGGCTTTTTTTTCAACAATATCCTATTGTGGGCCCGTGGACCGAGAAGACTGTGTCATAATATTCTAACCTCTACTAATCTAATGTTAAGGACATTGTGATTCCTTAATTTTTGCAATTTTGTAATAATTTCATTACAATGTATATCTGTAATTTCCATAGTTATTGGACGAAACACAAGCTCCAGTGAGTGCGACAAGTATTATCTTATACCTGGAAACAACACCTTTAACTTGTCTTCTGATGGATATCAGATTGACCCACCTTGTTCATTGTACTTTCTTGGGTTCGGTAAAACAGATAAGAAGACTGGTCTTACAGGCATGTGCTACGATGTGGTGGATATTGACTTAGCATGTGGCTATGGAAATATGTTTACAATAAGACCATGGTCTCTTGTCGTACGTCAGAACGGAAGTGATAGTTATTTAACAGTCAACAAAACAGTGGTGAGTTTTATTTTTTATTTCAGAAGATTGATAAAAGTGCAGAAAATAATGTAAAACTTATAATACAAAAGTATACACAGGAAAAACTGAATCAATAGATCACACTTTTACACTAAGATCTACAACCATGTTAGCGGGAAAAAAAGTTCTCCGGAAGGGTATTTACATCCTGAATAGGAAAAAATCTAAGACACTATAACATATCCTCTCTCAGGTGATGTCTTAACATATCTAATCATGCCATGTTTAAACATCTATATCCAGGAGAAGAATAAACATATCAACTTTTCAAATTATTTGGCTTTCTAATCTTTCGATTTTGAGTGTACCTGATGAAATTTATTCCAGAAACGTCTTTGGTATCTTATGATTACGTCTTTGGTATCTTATGATTACGTCTTTGGTATCTTATGATTACCTCTTTGGTATCTTATGATTACGTCTTTGGTATCTTATGATTATGTCTTTGGTATCTTAGGATTACGTCTTTTGTATCTTATGATTACGTCTTTGGTATCTTATGATTACGTCTTTGGTATCTTATAATTACTTCTTTGGTATCTTATGATTACGTCTTTGGTATCTTATAATTACGTTTTTGGTATCTTATGATTTCGTTTTTGGTATCTTATGATTACGTCTTTGGTATCTTATGATTACGTCTTTGGTTTCTTTGATTACGTTTTTGGTATCTTATGATTTCGTTTTTGGTATCTTATGATTACGTCTTTGGTTTCTTTGATTACGTTTTTGGTATCTTATGATTACATCTTTGGTATCTTATGATTACGTCTTTGGTATCTTATGATTACGTCTTTGGTATCTTATGATTACGTTTTTGGTATCTTATGATTACGTCTTTGGTATCTTATGATTACGTCTTTGATTTCTTATGATTACGTCTTTGGTATCTTATGATTACGTCTTTGGTATATTATGATTATCTCTGATATATTTAAACTTTCCTTTCTGTCATTTGCAATAACATCTGTTGTGAAAACAGATGCGTTCTTGTTTTCGCTATGAACTCAATGACACATGACACAAACATGTGTTAAGTGACGGAACAATTAACGGTTGTTATTGCTCTTAGTATAAGGTACAATTATTGTAATTTTCCAAATGACTAAATTGGGTTAACGGGTTGCAATAATAAAGGTGTTTTACTGGAATTAGAGACACAATTATTGTAATAATCCTTATATAATGAAAATTTTAAGCAATCAGTCGATGTATAATAATAATATAAAAAAGCAACTCAGATATCTGATTTATTGCTCACGGCAAATAACGGAAATAACCGTCCACATGTGAGTTATGTGTACATGATATAGGACCTTATATAAAACAGTCTACATACATATCACTATAGCAATACTAATGTTAAAACGAAATAAACAAAGCACATATTATAGGAATTCAATACGTAATCGCACATTTACGTGAAGTAAGGATTTATTTTATACAGAATGCGTGACTGATGAAGATTATTTAAATAAAGACTTATATGTCTATTTTCTGTACACTAAAATAGGTGTCTACGTGTTAATGAATTATCGCACATAACAATCAGATTAAAATCATTTCACACTCCAGAAATATCTATTAAATAAATATTAAAATGATATAAAGCAAAAGAATATTGCAACATATGGGCGTATGAACAGATATCTGTATAGTTTTGAAACAAAATATTACAAACTGTTGCTGACACAGCACTGCTCAGAGGTGTCAGCACCATCAAACGCAAACATTCATGATACACAAAAGATTAAAATAAGCAAAAATAACGGCTTAACGTATTGAAAGAAGAAGGAGAACGTCATATGATATAGTTTTTGGAGTCGTCTGATGATTGCGTCAATGAATACTAATTAACAATTCATAGCAATAAAAATAGTAGCAGTATTATTGACCAGTGAAAATTGTATGACAAACGTTACAACTGACGGACTCGGAATACCAGTGACATCAGTGAGACATTAAACTGATAATAAAAAAATTAAAAAAGACCAGACGACACTAAATCCAAGAAACACCGGCAGTGAGGTCAAATACCGGTAATCTTGTCCTTTTCAGCAAATGGCAGCCGTCTACTAATTATTATCTACAAAGCCGTGTATTGTAGATATCGAATACATGTTGAAGGGAACTTATCGTTGTATCATCAAAAACACGTCTGAAAGACACAGAGGCACAGAAGAACAGAAGCCATGGTGATGGCAGACTAATTCATGACGATTATTTCAGAAACGCGTAGATTAAATTAGATATCTGTTCATTTTTATAGCTTTTAGAAATCTGCATGAACATATTTGAGGCATCTAATGGTATCATCAAGAGAAGATAAGGTTTGAGTATCCAAGGCAGAATATTTTCAAATACAGGAATGGTTCGGTTATAACACCGACATCAACATAAGCACAACGACAACACAACACCAACAGAATCTGTTTTCTCGGAAACCATGCCTCACACAACTCAAGGTCTTTATATAATATCCTATTTTAAATGATTAATATCACGATTCCCGAGAATAAAATACTGTGAAATTATTATTATTCGTTAGGTTCTTATTTTCGTGGATTTCGTGGTTGACTAAAGCCACGGATATTAAAATCCAACAAAATACAATTGTCCTATTGATCGCTGCATGTAGTATTTGAATCCTCGAATTCAAGAACCCAGGGATCAATGCATTTTGCAGAAACCACGAAAATTGGTACCAACGAACAAAAGAACTTTCACAGCATACGTTATTATTTTTCTTTAAATAATTCTGTTTCATGTCCAACTCAAATATTCTTAAATCTATTGTAGCCATCATTTCAACAAAACTTTACATGTCATGATAATGGAACCTTGTTAGACAACAATCCTGTTTGCTTGGAGAATATATCTATGTTTGAAATATCAGTGCACATTGTCACAGAAGATAGAATGCCATCAACCATTGCATTCCGAACATCAGGTCTGTATATTTGTTTTTATATGTTAGAAATATTGTGGTCTCAAGATATCATGAAAATGCTCCTTTTCACTCAAATACTTATATATCGACTTTTAGAAGAACAATTTGAAGAGACCAAAGGGATAATCTAAAGCCAGAGGCGTAGCTGCATATACGCTGTCACGTCATGGCGTGCACATCGGCAGTTTAAAAATAATTGGGAAATAACATTTAAAAATCAGTATAATTAATATATCGCGAATAAGTCATACATGTACTAGTAACTATGTATGCTAATATATAGACTAGCACACGTTACGTTAAATCGGAAAACCGCTTCTATGCACAGCATCTACTGCCCCGTGCTGTAAAACAAAATAACTGATAATCATATTGCTACAATATACGAGGCATACTAGGCTGACATTGATTTGTCATTAAAGGGTTTCTGGAAAGAAATTGTCAGATGGCGAACCCTCTGGCCATTACAAAACGGAAAGGTTGACTTTGTAACATACTTAATTCTATAAATCCAGTTCTCAATCCTTCTACAGATACAATTTTATGTGTTTTGTTAATCATGCCAGTAGCAATTGCGACTGCTGAAAGGTAATTGAGTGTAGTGAGATGTATGAAAACTTATGTTAGGTCGACTATGAAGAATGACAGTCTATCTTCCCTTGGATTGAAGCATATTCACCGAGATTTTGAACACGAAGGGCAGATTTTGAACAAGTTTAAGAAATTCTTGTCTATCAGTCAATACAATTGTGCTTGATTCTATGTTATATGAAACCCTGAAATGGCCCCAGATCGCACCATTTTGCATCTCATCGAAAAAATTCAGGCGGGGGGCAGACCCAGACCCACTCCCGTTCAAAATTATGGCGTGCACACTATTAAGCCTCAGCTACACCCCTGAAAGCTGTCAGTTGAAGAAGGACAGACAATGTAATGGCCAAACGAAAAAAAGGACAAAAGGACAAACAATGATCTGCAAAACACTACACAGAAAACTAAAAATTGATCAACACTATCCCCACTGAAATCATTTAAACCAAACTTGTTCAATAATTCAATATAATTCGAATTAAACCTTTAGAAAAAGATAATAGATAATTAACACTTCTTAGGGCATAAACGTACATTATAAATATACTGAATAAGTTAGGAACCCAATGACACAGAAAACATGTGCTCTCTTCTAATCGTTAGGAACCCAATGACACAGAAAACATGTGCTCTCTTCTAATCGTTAGGAACCCAATGACACAAAAAGTGTGTTAAGTGGCAGAAAAATTGCAATGAAGTTCTAAGATTAACGGCTGTGTTATTGCTCTTAATTGCTCTAAATTGTTGTGATTTTCCACACGTGCCTAAATTGGTGTTACGGTTTGCCATAATAAAGGTGTTTTATTTGCATAAATGACACAGTTACTGTAATAATTATATGATACACATGCTAAGCTGTTGAAATGGACATCAGTAATAAATGGCTGAAATTGACATAAAATACGACATAATCATTCAAATTATTCTACAGTTAGGCTTTATTATTGTAATGTTCATTATAAATAAATTATTGTAATTGATCAAGGCAGACATAGTGCTAAATACTAAGTCATCATCATCTGTTCCACATTTTATTTTCGTCAAATAGGACGAGAGTACATTATATAACTCTTGACGAATATGTTCAAGAAGAGTTTGAAGATACCAAAGAGGTGAATCCGTAAACCGAAGAGGAACAGACAACACAAAATGAAAAACAAAAAAGAAGACAAATGACAAAAAGACAAACAACGGTCTACAAAACATACACATAAAACTAAAGATCGAGTAACACGAACCCCGCTAAAACCGGGGGTGAACTCAGGTGAACCGGAAGGGTAAGCAGATCCTGCTCAACTAGTGGCACCCGTCGTTTTAATCTAATGACAAACCCGGTTATAAGTCAACGTTCGTCATTCTATGTACGAATAACGTTAACTATGATGTGGATACATTTAAATATTTAAACAAAATAGAAAAATATTCAGTATATATTACATTCATATAAGTATTCTTAGTAAGTGATATAGGTTGGTGAGTGATTGTTGTTTAACGCCAAGTGAACCTCGTTTCAGCTCTATCATGGCAAGAACAAATTACTACCAATGAGATGATGATATTGTTCGCTTTGTACTAGAGCAACACGGTTGGCTGGGTTTGATAATGCTATCAAAATAATCCGTGCGTAGACATGACACTCCACTCCGACACATCATTCTGATTCCAAGCAAGCCAGTCTTTGCTTTTATTGAAGAAGCCCCGAACTGGTCTCCAATCCACGATCTACCGTACTCGAGGCGAGCACGTTAAAGATTACACCGCCGATGCTGGCTTTAGTAAGGGATCTCCATGTTATTAAATATCTGAAAATAAATTTATATCCTTATATTTTGTTTTCCAGTGATAACAGATGAGATATATCAGGAAGTTAATTTGGGGAATGATATTGTAATAGTACCCGACGACTGTGAGTGTGATAGTGATAATTGTCATTATTGTCACCCACAGACACACAAGGTCAGCACACACTTAGTGAAGAAATACGGGGATAGAAGAATAACCTGGCCAGAGATCGACTTAGGAGTAAGCCCTCCTGTGGTGGATGAGGGATTTGGTAATTGTCTAATTTATTATGTAACCAAGAAGCCAAAGGGTTAATAAGAGGCCATAAATCGACGGACAGACATTATAATGGCGAAAAGAAAAAGGACAAACATTGATCTACAAAACACCACACAGAAATCTAACGATTGAGCAATACGAACCTCACTAAAACGTGTGGCGAGCTCAGGTAGGGAAAGCAGTTCCTTCTCCACAAGTGATCCCCCTCATGTTATTGTTAACACAATCTCTGTTTCCGGTGGCAGCTTCACAGAGTTTTATTGTCATGCCGTAGCTAATCTTCATTAAATAGTTAATTGTCTTTCGTCGAATGTTTGGGGTACTCAGAGATTATGATTATTTCAATATTTATTTGGGGTTATCCTGATTAAACCCTTTGGTTTACTTGCCCCCTAGACTTTTAAATGTGCTGACTGTGAGCGTACACAAACTTAATAATTTAGATGTTTACCTTTGCTTTATTAAGACACCAGCAAGTAATTTACATAAATATATAAATGAAGCACAAAAAATACCACAACGTAAAAAAAATCAAATCGGAAAAACGATACACCTAATATATGCCACTAGTGGAACAGAAGCTGCCTACCCTTCTGGAGCACCTCCCGGTTTTTAGTGGGGTTCTTGTTACTCGATCTTTAGTTTTATGTGTATGTTTTGTAGATCATTGTTTGTCCTTTTGTACTTTTTCTTTTGGCCATTGTGTTGTCTGTCCTTCTTCGATTTACGGATTCTGATTACCCCTTTGACATCTTCAAACTCTTCTTATATATACCACACCGTCAAAAATCAAATCGGAAAATGGATATATATTCGTCTGAAAATTAACCCAAACAGTGTTAGAATTAGATCTTTGAGCTGACAAATTTTTGTTCTTCCCTCGACGGGATTTGAACTCGCACCATTGATGCACTGCAGCACCAATCGCTAGGCCTTATGTCCAGCGCCCTAGACCACTCGACCACATCCGCTATATGTATATATATACATGGTCGCCCATTTTATCGGCATAAATAAGATTCAATAGCAAGTATAACAACTGAGGTTATACAATTATAAACATTTAACTCTATTTAAAGCGGGAGATATTGTATTATGTTCACCTCGGGCGTTTTCCATATCCATTTTTCTATTAATTGCATACTCCGACAACAAGCCTCAGTGAGTCGACGACTCCATTAAACAGGTTCGTAAATGCATATGCTATATAAAAGAAATGCTATATATAGTTTATTGTTTGCTAGATTTATGATGCTGCAGGATAAATAGTATATACAAATATGTAATTTATTTGTAATTGGTACTTAAACATCACAAAGATAAATTCTATATTCAGATACAAAGAAATGTTGAAGAACGGTACGAATTTGGACATCATGAAACTGTATCTTTTTAATAAACGTTAGAGAATACCGAAGGGGCAATCAAAAACGGACAATACAGAGAAACTGGCAACATATAGTACACAAGACGAAGAACAACAAAACATACACACAACACAATATGTGTTAGACACCACAATACGGAAACAAACACAAATAACGTAAATAAGACATGAGCCCTCTTACAAACAGCTGAAGGTAAAGACGAACCACTATAATCTATTTTTATATATCAGTCTGAGGCTGTAGTAGATATATTTTCTTTGTGTAATACACCATTGAGATTTGGACAGATCTATTAGATTATAGGAGGTTTGAAGTGGTGAAATAGACGGAACGAGGAGGTAGAAACTGAAGCATTTCGACTGTTTTGGCACCCACATTGCTTTAGTTAATACTGAAAAAACCTGACATTTCTAAAATAATTAATTAGAAAACCCCTCTAGTCCAGTCCCGAATAACATACGTTTCTTGAAATAGTCAAACTTATTAGCCGATTCTGGTTATCCTGTTTAGACCCTTTGGTTCTATTACTCCCAAAACTTTAATTTATTTGGCTTTCTAATCTTTCGATTTTGAGCGTACCGGATGGAGGTTATTCCAGAAACACGTCGTGCGCACCAAATTTGATATCTACGTTTTTATTATTATTGTAGATTTAAACAATTTGATTACTGTCATTGGCAGCTTAACGGGAACACTTCTGGTACCAGTTGTTGTGGCTCTCGTTAGAAAATACATCTATAACAAAGGTGAAGAAAAAGGTATGTGTTGGTCTTTGTGATGAGTAAAACATATGTATGTAATTTGTCATATTTCGATTTATGCCTGAGAGAAAACCAGAAAAGCAATAAAAAATGGAATATCCAGTGATACAGGCAACATTGGGCAAAAGACACAGAACGAAGACAAAACATAACAAAACATTGGGCACAAGACACAGAACGAAGAAAAAACATAACAAAACCATTGCGCACAAGACACAGAACGAAGAAAAAACATAACAAAACATTGGGCAAAAGACACAGAACGAAGACAAAACATAACAAAACATTGGGCACAAGACACAGAAGAAGTCAAAGCATAACAAAAACATTGGGCACAAGACACAGAACGAAGACAAAACATAACAAAACATTGGGCAAAAGACACAGAAGAAGTCAAAACATAACAAAACATTGGGCACAAGACACAGAACGAAGACAAAACATAACAAAACATTGCGCACAAGACACAGAACGAAGACAAAACATAACAAAACATTGGGCAAAAGACACAGAACGAAGACAAAACATAACAAAACATTGGGCAAAAGACACAGAAGAAGTCAAAACATAACAAAACATTGGGCACAAGACACAGAACGAAGACAAAACATAACAAAACTTTGCGCACAAGACACAGAACGAAGACAAAACATAACAAAACATTGGGCAAAAGACACAGAACGAAGACAAAACATAACAAAACATTGGGCAAAAGACACAGAACGAAGACAAAACATAAAAAAAAAATTGGGCAAAAGACACAGAACGAAGACAAAACATAACAAAACATTGCGCACAAGACACAGAACGAAGACAAAACATAACAAAACATTGGGCAAAAGACACAGAACGAAGACAAAACATAACAAAACATTGGGCAAAAGACACAGAACGAAGACAAAACATAACAAAACATTGCGCACAAGACACAGAACGAAGACAAAACATAACAAAACATTGCGCACAAGACACAGAACGAAGACAAAACAAAACAAAACATTGGGCAAAAGACACAGAACGAAGACAAAACATAACAAAACATTGGGCAAAAGACACAGAACGAAGACAAAACATAACAAAACATTGCGCACAAGACACAGAACGAAGACAAAACATAACAAAACATTGGGCAAAAGACACAGAACGAAGACAAAACATAACAAAAACATTGGGCAAAAGACACAGAAGAAGACAAAACATAACAAAAACATTGGGCAAAAGACACAGAACGAAGACAAAACATAACAAAACATTGGGCACAAGACACAGAACGAAGACAAAACATAACAAAACATTGGGCAAAAGACACAGAACGAAGACAAAACATAACAAAACATTGGACACAAGACACAG
This sequence comes from Bathymodiolus brooksi, assembly GCA_963680875.1. Taxonomy (NCBI): domain Eukaryota; kingdom Metazoa; phylum Mollusca; class Bivalvia; order Mytilida; family Modiolidae; genus Bathymodiolus; species Bathymodiolus brooksi. Next base: position 57,238,011 of record OY804580.1, on the reverse strand, counting down.
AACGAAGACAAAACATAACAAAACATTGGGCACAAGACACAGAAGAAGTCAAAACATAACAAAACATTGGGCAAAAGACACAGAACGAAGACAAAACATAACAAAACATTGGACAAAAGACACAGAACGAAGACAAAACATAACAAAAACATTGGACAAAAGACACAGAACGAAGACAAAACATAACAAAACATTGGGCACAAGACACAGAAGAAGTCAAAACATAACAAAACATTGGGCAAAAGACACAGAACGAAGTCAAAACATAACAAAACATTGGGCACAAGACACAGAACGAAGACAAAACATAACAAAAACATTGGGCACAAGACACAGAACGAAGACAAAACATAACAAAAACATTGGGCACAAGACACAGAAGAAGTCAAAACATAACAAAACATTGGGCAAAAGACACAGAACGAAGACAAAACATAACAAAAACATTGGGCACAAGACACAGAACGAAGACAAAACATAACAAAAACATTGGGCAAAAGACACAGAACGAAGACAAAACATAACAAAAACATTGGACAAAAGACACAGAACGAAGACAAAACATAACAAAACATTGGGCAAAAGACACAGAAGAAGTCAAAACATAACAAAACATTGGGCACAAGACACAGAACGAAGACAAAACATAACAAAACTTTGCGCACAAGACACAGAACGAAGACAAAACATAACAAAACATTGGGCAAAAGACACAGAACGAAGACAAAACATAACAAAACATTGGGCAAAAGACACAGAACGAAGACAAAACATAAAAAAAAAATTGGGCAAAAGACACAGAACGAAGACAAAACATAACAAAACATTGCGCACAAGACACAGAACGAAGACAAAACATAACAAAACATTGGGCAAAAGACACAGAACGAAGACAAAACATAACAAAACATTGGGCAAAAGACACAGAACGAAGACAAAACATAACAAAACATTGCGCACAAGACACAGAACGAAGACAAAACATAACAAAACATTGCGCACAAGACACAGAACGAAGACAAAACAAAACAAAACATTGGGCAAAAGACACAGAACGAAGACAAAACATAACAAAACATTGGGCAAAAGACACAGAACGAAGACAAAACATAACAAAACATTGCGCACAAGACACAGAACGAAGACAAAACATAACAAAACATTGGGCAAAAGACACAGAACGAAGACAAAACATAACAAAAACATTGGGCAAAAGACACAGAAGAAGACAAAACATAACAAAAACATTGGGCAAAAGACACAGAACGAAGACAAAACATAACAAAACATTGGGCACAAGACACAGAACGAAGACAAAACATAACAAAACATTGGGCAAAAGACACAGAACGAAGACAAAACATAACAAAACATTGGACACAAGACACAGAACGAAGACAAAACATAACAAAACATTGGGCACAAGACACAGAAGAAGTCAAAACATAACAAAACATTGGGCAAAAGACACAGAACGAAGACAAAACATAACAAAACATTGGACAAAAGACACAGAACGAAGACAAAACATAACAAAAACATTGGACAAAAGACACAGAACGAAGACAAAACATAACAAAACATTGGGCACAAGACACAGAAGAAGTCAAAACATAACAAAACATTGGGCAAAAGACACAGAACGAAGTCAAAACATAACAAAACATTGGGCACAAGACACAGAACGAAGACAAAACATAACAAAAACATTGGGCACAAGACACAGAACGAAGACAAAACATAACAAAAACATTGGGCACAAGACACAGAAGAAGTCAAAACATAACAAAACATTGGGCAAAAGACACAGAACGAAGACAAAACATAACAAAAACATTGGGCACAAGACACAGAACGAAGACAAAACATAACAAAAACATTGGGCAAAAGACACAGAACGAAGACAAAACATAACAAAAACATTGGACAAAAGACACAGAACGAATACAAAACATAACAAAACATTGGGCAAAAGACACAGAACGAAGACAAAACATAACAAAACATTGGACAAAAGACACAGAACGAAGAAAAAACATAACAAAAGATTGGGCACAAGACACAGAACGAAGACAAAACATAACAAAACATTGGACACAAGACACAGAAGAAGTCAAAACATAACAAAACATTGGGCACAAGACACAGAAGAAGTCAAAACATAACAAAACATTGGGCACAAGACACAGAACGAAGACAAAACATAACAAAACATTGGGCACAAGACACAGAACGAAGACAAAACATAACAAAACATTGGGCACAAGACACAGAACGAAGACAAAACATAACAAAACATTGGGCACAAGACACAGAAGAAGTCAAAACATAACAAAACATTGGGCAAAAGACACAGAAGAAGTCAAAACATAACAAAACATTGGGCACAAGACACAGAACGAAGACAAAACATAACAAAACATTGGGCACAAGACACAGAACGAAGACAAAACATAACAAAACATTGGGCACAAGACACAGAACGAAGACAAAACATAACAAAACATTGGGCACAAGACACAGAACGAAGACAAAACATAACAAAACATTGGGCACAAGACACAGAACGAAGTCAAAACATAACAAAACATTGGACAAAAGACACAGAAGAAGTCAAAACATAACAAAACATTAGGCACAAGACACAGAACGAAGACAAAACATAACAAAACATTGGGCACAAGACACAGAACGAAGACAAAACATAACAAAAACATTGGGCAAAAGACACAGAACGAAGACAAAACATAACAAAACATTGGGCACAAGACACAGAACGAAGACAAAACATAACAAAACATTGGACAAAAGACACAGAACGAAGACAAAACATAGCAAAAACATTGGACAAAAGACACAGAACGAAGAAAAAACATAACAAAACATTGGACAAAAGACACAGAACGAAGACAAAACATAGCAAAACATTGGGCACAAGACACAGAACGAAGACAAAACATAACAAAAACATTGGGCACAAGACACAGAAGAAGTCAAAACATAACAAAACATTGGGCAAAAGACACAGAACGAAGACAAAACATAACAAAAACATTGGGCACAAGACACAGAACGAAGAAAAAACATAACAAAACATTGGGCACAAGACACAGAACGAAGAAAAAACATAACAAAACATTGGGCACAAGACACAGAACGAAGTCAAAACATAACAAAACATTGGACAAAAGACACAGAAGAAGTCAAAACATAACAAAACATTGGGCACAAGACACAGAACGAAGACAAAACATAACAAAACATTGGGCACAAGACACAGAACGAAGACAAAACATAACAAAAACATTGGGCAAAAGACACAGAACGAAGACAAAACATAACAAAACATTGGGCACAAGACAAAGAAGAACGAAGACAAAACATAACAAAACATTGGACAAAAGACACAGAACGAAGACAAAACATAGCAAAAACATTGGACAAAAGACACAGAACGAAGACAAAACATAACAAAACATTGGGCACAAGACACAGAAGAAGTCAAAACATAACAAAACATTGGACAAAAGACACAGAACGAAGACAAAACATAACAAAACATTGGGCAAAAGACACAGAACGAAGTCAAAACATAACAAAAACATTGGGCACAAGACACAGAACGAAGACAAAACATAACAAAAACATTGGGCACAAGACACAGAACGAAGACAAAACATAACAAAAACATTGGGCAAAAGACACAGAACGAAGACAAAACATAACAAAAACATTGGGCAAAAGACACAGAACGAAGACAAAACATAACAAAACATTGGGCAAAAGACACAGAACGAAGACAAAGCATAACAAAACATTGGGCAAAAGACACAGAACGAAGACAAAACATAACAAAAACATTGGGCAAAAGACACAGAACGAAGACAAAACATAACAAAACATTGGGCAAAAGACACAGAACGAAGACAAAACATAACAAAAACATTGGGCAAAAGACACAGAACGAAGACAAAACATAACAAAACATTGGGCAAAAGACACAGAACGAAGACAAAACATAACAAAACATTGGGCACAAGACACAGAACGAAGACAAAACATAACAAAACATTGGGCACAAGACACAGAAGAAGTCAAAACATAACAAAACATTGGGCACAAGACACAGAACGAAGACAAAACATAACAAAACATTGGGCACAAGACACAGAAGAAGTCAAAACATAACAAAACATTGGGCACAAGACACAGAACGAAGACAAAATATAACAAAACATTGGTCAAAAGACACAGAACGAAGACAAAACATAACAAAAACATTGGACAAAAGACACAGAACGAAGTCAAAACATAACAAAACATTGGGCACAAGACACAGAAGAAGTCAAAACATAACAAAAACATTGGGCACAAGACACAAAAGAAGTCAAAGCATAACAAAACATTGGGCACAAGACACAGAACGAAAACAAAACATAACAAAACATTGGACAAAAGACACAGAACGAAGTCAAAACATAACAAAACATTGGGCACAAGACACAGAAGAAGTCAAAACATAACAAAAACATTGGGCACAAGACACAAAAGAAGTCAAAACATAACAAAACATTGGGCACAAGACACAGAACGAAAACAAAACATAACAAAACATTGGACACAAGACACAGAACGAAGACAAAACATAACAAAACATTGGGCACAAGACACAGAACGAAGACAAAACATAACAAAACATTGGGCACAAGACACAGAAGAAGTCAAAACATAACAAAAACATTGGGCACAAGACACAGAACGAAGACAAAACATAACAAAAACATTGGGCACAAGACACAGAACGAAGACAAAACATAACAAAACATTGGACACAAGACACAGAACGAAGACAAAACATAACAAAACATTGGGCACAAGACACAGAAGAAGTCAAAACATAACAAAACATTGGGCAAAAGACATAGAACGAAGAAAAAACATAACAAAACATTGGGCACAAGACACAGAACGAAGACAAAACATAACAAAACATTGGGCACAAGACACAGAACGAAGACAAAACATAACAAAACATTGGGCACAAGACACAGAACGAAGACAACACATAACAAAAACATTGTGCACAAGACACAGAAGGAAGACAAAACATAACATAACATTGGGCACAAGACACAGAAGAAGTCAAAACATAACAAAACATTGGACACAAGACACAGAACGAAGACAAAACATAACAAAACATTGGTCACAAGACACAGAACGAAGACAAAACATAACAAAACATTGGGCACAAGACACAGAACGAAGACAACACATAACAAAAACATTGCGCACAAGACACAGAACGAAGACAAAACATAACAAAACATTGGGCACAAGACACAGAACGAAGACAAAACATAACAAAACATTGGACACAAGACACAGAACGAAGACAAAACATAACAAAACATTGGGCACAAGACACAGAAGAAGTCAAAACATAACAAAACATTGGGCAAAAGACACAAAACGAAGACAAAACATAACAAAACATTGGACAAATGACACAGAACGAAGACAAAACATAACAAAACATTGGGCACAAGACACAGAACGAAGACAAAACATAACAAAACATTGGGCACAAGACACAGAAGAAGTCAAAACATAACAAAAACATTGGGCACAAGACACAGAAGAAGACAAAACATAGCAAAACATTGGGCACAAGACACAGAACGAAGACAAAACATAACAAAACATTGAGCACAAGACACAGAACGAAGACAAAACATAACAAAACATTGGACACAAGACACAGAAGAAGTCAAAACATAACAAAACATTGGGCACAAGACACAGAAGAAGTCAAAACATAACAAAACATTGGGCACAAGACACAGAACGAAAACAAAACATAACAAAACATTGGACAAAAGACACAGAACGAAGTCAAAACATAACAAAACATTGGGCACAAGACACAGAAGAAGTCAAAACATAACAAAAAATTGGGCACAAGACACAGAACGAAGACAAAACATAACAAAACATTGGGCACAAGACACAGAACGAAGACAAAACATAACAAAACATTGGGCACAAGACACAGAAGAAGTCAAAACATAACAAAACATTGGACACAAGACACAGAACGAAGACAAAACATAACAAAACATTGGGCACAAGACACAGAAGAAGTCAAAACATAACAAAACATTGGGCACAAGACACAGAAGAAGTCAAAACATAACAAAACATTGGACACAAGACACAGAAGAAGTCAAAACATAACAAAACATTGGGCAAAAGACACAGAACGAAAACAAAACATAACAAAACATTGGGCACAAGACACAGAAGAAGTCAAAACATAACAAAACATTGGGCACAAGACACAGAAGAAGTCAAAACATAACAAAACATTGGACACAAGACACAGAAGAAGTCAAAACATAACAAAACATTGGGCAAAAGACACAGAACGAAAACAAAACATAACAAAACATTGGACATAAGACACAGAACGAAGACAAAACATAACAAAACATTGGGCACAAGACACAGAACGAAGACAAAACATAACAAAACATTGGGCACAAGACACAGAAGAAGTCAAAGCATAACAAAAACATTGGGCACAAGACACAGAAGAAGACAAAACATAGCAAAACATTGGGCACAAGACACAGAACGAAGACAAAACATAACAAAACATTGGGCACAAGACACAGAACGAAGACAAAACATAACAAAACATTGGACACAAGACACAGAAGAAGTCAAAACATAACAAAACATTGGGCACAAGACACAGAAGAAGTCAAAACATAACAAAACATTGGGCACAAGACACAGAACGAAAACAAAACATAACAAAACATTGGACAAAAGACATAGAACGAAGTCAAAACATAACAAAACATTGGGCACAAGACACAGAAGAAGTCAAAACATAACAAAAACATTGGGCACAAGACACAAAAGAAGTCAAAACATAACAAAACATTGGGCACAAGACACAGAACGAAAACAAAACATAACAAAACATTGGACACAAGACACAGAACGAAGACAAAACATAACAAAACATTGGGCGCAAGACACAGAACAAAGACAAAACATAACAAAACATTGCGCATAAGACACAGAAGAAGTCAAAACATAACAAAAACATTGGGCACAAGACACAGAACGAAGACAAAACATAACAAAAACATTGGGCACAAGACACAGAACGAAGACAAAACATAACAAAACATTGGGCACAAGACACAGAACGAAGACAAAACATAACAAAACATTGGGCACAAGACACAGAAGAAGTCAAAACATAACAAAACATTGGGCAAAAGACACAGAACGAAGACAAAACATAACAAAAACATTGGGCACAAGACACAGAACGAAGTCAAAACATAACAAAACATTGGGCACAAGACACAGAACGAAGACAAAACATAACAAAACATTGGACACAAGACACAGAAGAAGTCAAAACATAACAAAAACATTGGGCACAAGACACAGAAGAAGTCAAAACATAACAAAACATTGGGCACAAGACACAGAACGAAGACAAAACATAACAAAACATTGGGCACAAGACACAGAACGAAGACAAAACATAACAAAACATTGGACACAAGACACAGAACGAAGACAAAACATAACAAAACATTGGGCACAAGACACAGAAGAAGTCAAAACATAACAAAACATTGGGCACAAGACACAGAACGAAGACAAAACATAGCAAAACATTGGACAAAAGACACAGAACGAAGACTAAACATAACAAAACATTGGGCACAAGACACAGAACGAAGACAAAACATAACAAAACATTGGGCACAAGACACAGAAGAAGTCAAAACATAACAAAACATTGGGCACAAGACACAGAACGAAGACAAAACATAACAAAACATTGGGCACAAGACACAGAACGAAGACAAAACATAACAAAACATTGGGCACAAGACACAGAACGAAGACAAAACATAACAAAACATTGGGCACAAGACACAGAACGAAGACAAAACATAACAAAACATTGGACACAAGACACAGAAGAAGTCAAAACATAACAAAACATTGGGCACAAGACACAGAAGAAGTCAAAACATAACAAAACATTGGGCACAAGACACAGAACGAAGACAAAACATAACAAAACATTGGGCACAAGACATAGAACGAAGACAAAACATAACAAAACATTGGGCACAAGACACAGAAGAAGTCAAAACATAACAAAACATTGGGCACAAGACACAGAACGAAGACAAAACATAACAAAAACATTGGACACAAGACACAGAACGAAGACAAAACATAACAAAACATTGGGCAAAAGACACAGAACGAAGACAAAACATAACAAAACATTGGGCAAAAGACACAGAACGAAGACAAAACATAACAAAACATTGGACACAAGACACAGAACGAAGACAAAACATAACAAAACATTGGGCAAAAGACACAGAACGAAGAAAAAACATAACAAAACATTGGGCACAAGACACAGAAGAAGTCAAAACATAACAAAAACATTGGGCACAAGACACAGAAGAAGTCAAAACATAACAAAACATTGGGCACAAGACACAGAACGAAGACAAAACATAACAAAACATTGGGCACAAGACACAGAACGAAGACAAAACATAACAAAACATTGGGCACAAGACACAGAACGAAGACAAAACATAACAAAACATTGGGCACAAGAAACAGAACGAAGACAAAACATAACAAAACATTGGGCACAAGACACAGAACGAAGACAAAACATAACAAAACATTGGGCACAAGACACAGAACGAAGACAAAACATAACAAAACATTGGGCACAAGACACAGAACGAAGACAAAACATAACAAAACATTGGGCACAAGACACAGAACGAAGACAAAACATAACAAAACATTGGACACAAGACACAGAAGAAATCAAAACATAACAAAACATTGGGCACAAGACACAGAACGAAGACAAAACATAACAAAACATTGGGCACAAGACACAGAACGAAGACAAAACATAACAAAACATTGGGCAAAAGACACAGAACGAAGACAAAACATAACAAAACATTGGGCAAAAGACACAGAACGAAGACAAAACATAACAAAACATTGGACACAAGACACAGAACGAAGACAAAACATAACAAAACATTGGGCACAAGACACAGAACGAAGACAAAACATAACAAAAACATTGGGCACAAGACACAGAACGAAGACAAAACATAACAAAACATTGGGCACAAGACACAGAACGAAGACAAAACATAACAAAACATTGGGCACAAGACACAGAACGAAGACAACATATAACAAAACATTGGGCAAAAGACACAGAACGAAGACAAAACATAACAAAAACATTGGGCACAAGACACAGAAGAAGTCAAAACATAACAAAACATTGGGCACAAGACACAGAACGAAGACAAAACATAACAAAACATTGGACACAAGACACAGAACGAAGACATGAGGGAGGAGAACCAACGTTCCTAAACAGGATAGTCAAAATCGTCTAAGTTCATCTCTGCATGAGGGAGGAGAACCAACGTACCTAAACAGGATAGTCAAAATCGTCTAAGGTCACCTCTGCATGAGGGAGGAGAACCAACGTACCTAAACAGGATAGTCAACATCGTCTAAGGTCACCTCTACACGAGGGAGGAGAACCAACGTACCTAAACAGGATAATCAACATCGTCTAAGGTCACCTCTACATGAGGGAGGAGAACCAACGTACCTAAACAGGATAGTCAACATCGTCTAAGGCCACCTCTACATGAGAAAGGAGAACCAACGTACCTAAACAGGATAGTCAAAATCGTCTAAGGTCACCTCTGCATGAGGGAGGAGAACCAACGTACCTAAACAGGATAGTCAAAATCGTCTAAGGCCACCTCTGCATGAGGGAGAGTACCAACGTACCTAAACAGAATAGTCAAATTCGTCTAGGGTCACCTCTACATGAGGGGGGAGATCCAACGTACCTAAACAGGATAGTCAACATCGTCTAAGGTCACCTCTGCATGAGGGAGGAGAACCAACGTACCTAAACAGGATAGTCAACATCGTCTAAGGTCACCTCTACACGAGGGAGGAGAACCAACGTACCTAAACAGGATAGTCAAAATCGTCTAAGGTCACCTCTGCATGAGGGAGGGGAACCAACGTACCTAAACAGGATAGTCAACATCGTCTAAGGTCATCTCTACATGAGGGAGGAGAACCAACGTACCTAAACAGGATAGTCAAAATCGTCTAAGGTCACCTCTACATGAGGGAGAAGAACCAACGTACCTAAACAGGATAGTCAAAATCGTCTAGGGTTACCTCTGCATGAGGGAGGAGAACCAACGTACATAAACAGGATAGTCAAAGTCGTCTAGGGTCACCTCTACATGAGGCAGGAGAACCAAAGTACCTAAACAGGATAGTCAAAATCGTCTAAGGTCATCTCTACGTGAGGGAGAGTACCAACGTACCTAAACAGAATAGTCAAATTCGTCTAGGGTCACCTCTACATGAGGCAGGAGAACCAACGTACCTAAACAGGATAGTCAAAATCGTCTAAGGTCACCTCTGCATGAGGGAGAGTACCAACGTACCTAAACAGAATAGTCAAAGTCGTCTAAGGTCACCTCTACATGAGGGGGGAGAATCAACGTAACTAAACAGAATAGTCAACATCGTCTAAGGTCACCTCTACATGAGGGAGGAGAACCAACGTACCTAAACAGGATAGTCAACATCGTCTAAGGTCATCTCTACATGTGGGAGGAGAACCAACGTACCTAAACAGGATAGTCAAAATCGTCTAAGGTCACCTCTGCATGAGGGAGGAGAACCAACTTACCTAAACAGGATAGTCAACATCGTCAAATGTCACCTCTGCATGAGGGAGGAGAACCAACGTACCTAAACAGGATAGTCAAAATGGTCTAAGGTCACATCTGCATGAGAGAGGAGAACCAACGTACCTAAACAGGATAGTCAAAATCATCTAAGGTCATCTCTGTATGAGGGAGGAGAACCAACGTACCTAAACTGGATAGTCAAAATAGTCTCAGGTCACATCTGCATGAGGGAGGAGAACCAACGTACCTAAACAGGATAGTCAAATTCGTCTCAGGTCACCTCTGCATGAGGGAGGAGAACCAACGTACATAAACAGGATAGTCAAAATCGTCTAGGGTCACCTCTACATGAGGGGGGAGAACCAACGTAACTAAACAGAATAGTCAACATCGTTTAAGATCACCTCTACATGAGGGAGGAGAACCAACGTACCTAAACAGGATAGTCAAAATCGTCTCAGGTCACCTCTACACGAGGGAGGAGAACCAACGTACCTAAACAGGATAGTCAAAATCGTCTAAGGTCACCTCTACATGAGGGAGGAGAACCAACGTACCTAAACAGGATAGTCAAAATCGTCTAAGGTCACCTCTACATGAGGGAGGAGAACCAACGTAACTAAACAGGATAGTCAAAATCGTCTAAGGTCACCTCTACATTAGGGAGGAGAACCAACGTACCTAAACAGGATAGTCAACATCGTTTAAGGTCACCTCTACATGAGGCAGGAGAACCAACGTACCTAAACAGGATAGTCAAAATCGTTTAAGGTCACCTCTACATGAGGGAGGAGAACCAACGTACCTAAACAGGATAGTCAAAATCGTCTAAGGTCATCTCTACGTGAGGGAGGAGAACCAACGTACCTAAACAGGATAGTCAAAATCGTCTAAGGTCACCTCTACATGAGGGAGGAGAACCAACGTACCTAAACAGGATAGTCAAAATCGTCTAAGGTCACCTCTACATGAGGGAGGAGAACCAATGTACCTAAACAGGATAGTCAAAATCGTCTAAGGTCACCTCTGCATGAGGGAGGAGAACCAACGTACCTAAACAGGATAGCCAAAGTCGTCTAAGGTCACCTCTACATGAGGGAGGAGAACCAACGTACCTAAACAGGATAGTCAAAATCGTCTAAGGTCACCTCTACATGAGGGAGGAGAACCAACGTAACTAAACAGGATAGTCAAAATCGTCTAAGGTCACCTCTACATTAGGGAGGAGAACCAACGTACCTAAACAGGATAGTCAACATCGTTTAAGGTCACCTCTACATGAGGCAGGAGAACCAACGTACCTAAACAGGATAGTCAAAATCGTTTAAGGTCACCTCTACATGAGGGAGGAGAACCAACGTACCTAAACAGGATAGTCAAAATCGTCTAAGGTCATCTCTACATGAGGGAGGAGAACCAACGTACCTAAACAGGATAGTCAACATCGTCTAAGGCCACCTCTACATGAGAAAGGAGAACCAACGTACCTAAACAGGATAGTCAAAATCGTCTAAGGTCACCTCTGCATGAGGGAGGAGAACCAACGTACCTAAACAGGATAGTCAAAATCGTCTAAGGTCACCTCTGCATGAGGGAGAGTACCAACGTACCTAAACAGAATAGTCAAATTCGTCTAGGGTCACCTCTACATGAGGGAGGAGAACCAACGTACCTAAACAGGATAGTCAACATCGTCTAAGGTCATCTCTACATGAGGGAGGAGAACCAACGTACCTAAACAGGATAGTCAAAATCGTCTAAGGTCACCTCTACATGAGGGAGAAGAACCAACGTACCTAAACAGGATAGTCAAAATCGTCTAGGGTTACCTCTGCATGAGGGAGGAGAACCAACGTACATAAACAGGATAGTCAAAGTCGTCTAGGGTCACCTCTACATGAGGCAGGAGAACCAAAGTACCTAAACAGGATAGTCAAAATCGTCTAAGGTCATCTCTACGTGAGGGAGAGTACCAACGTACCTAAACAGAATAGTCAAATTCGTCTAGGGTCACCTCTACATGAGGCAGGAGAACCAACGTACCTAAACAGGATAGTCAAAATCGTCTAAGGTCACCTCTGCATGAGGGAGAGTACCAACGTACCTAAACAGAATAGTCAAAGTCGTCTAAGGTCACCTCTACATGAGGGGGGAGAATCAACGTAACTAAACAGAATAGTCAACATCGTATAAGGTCACCTCTACATGAGGGAGGAGAACCAACGTACCTAAACAGGATAGTCAACATCGTCTAAGGTCATCTCTACATGTGGGAGGAGAACCAACGTACCTAAACAGGATAGTCAAAATCGTCTAAGGTCACCTCTGCATGAGGGAGGAGAACCAACGTACCTAAACAGGATAGTCAACATCGTCAAATGTCACCTCTGCATGAGGGAGGAGAACCAACGTACCTAAACAGGATAGTCAAAATGGTCTAAGGTCACATCTGCATGAGAGAGGAGAACCAACGTACCTAAACAGGATAGTCAAAATCATCTAAGGTCATCTCTGTATGAGGGAGGAGAACCAACGTACCTAAACTGGATAGTCAAAATAGTCTCAGGTCACATCTGCATGAGGGAGGAGAACCAACGTACCTAAACAGGATAGTCAAATTCGTCTCAGGTCACCTCTGCATGAGGGAGGAGAACCAACGTACATAAACAGGATAGTCAAAATCGTCTAAGGTCACCTCTACATGAGGGGGGAGAACCAACGTAACTAAACAGAATAGTCAACATCGTTTAAGGTCACCTCTACATGAGGGAGGAGAACCAACGTACCTAAACAGGATAGTCAAAATCGTCTCAGGTCACCTCTACACGAGGGAGGAGAACCAACGTACCTAAACAGGATAGTCAAAATCGTCTAAGGTCACCTCTACATGAGGGAGGAGAACCAACGTACCTAAACAGGATAGTCAAAATCGTCTAAGGTCACCTCTACATGAGGGAGGAGAACCAACGTAACTAAACAGGATAGTCAAAATCGTCTAAGGTCACCTCTACATGAGGGAGGAGAACCAACGTACCTAAACAGGATAGTCAACATCGTTTAAGGTCACCTCTACATGAGGCAGGAGAACCAACGTACCTAAACAGGATAGTCAAAATCGTTTAAGGTCACCTCTACATGAGGGAGGAGAACCAACGTACCTAAACAGGATAGTCAAAATCGTCTAAGGTCATCTCTACGTGAGGGAGGAGAACCAACGTACCTAAACAGGATAGTCAAAATCGTCTAAGGTCACCTCTACATGAGGGAGGAGAACCAACGTACCTAAACAGGATAGTCAAAATCGTCTAAGGTCACCTCTACATGAGGGAGGAGAACCAATGTACCTAAACAGGATAGTCAAAATCGTCTAAGGTCACCTCTGCATGAGGGAGGAGAACCAACGTACCTAAACAGGATAGCCAAAGTCGTCTAAGGTCACCTCTACATGAGGGGGGAGAATCAACGTAACTAAACAGAATAGTCAACATCGTATAAGGTCACCTCTACATGAGGGAGGAGAACCAACGTACCTAAACAGGATAGTCAACATCGTCTAAGGTCATCTCTACATGTGGGAGGAGAACCAACGTACCTAAACAGGATAGTCAAAATCGTCTAAGGTCACCTCTGCATGAGGGAGGAGAACCAACGTACCTAAACAGGATAGTCAACATCGTCAAATGTCACCTCTGCATGAGGGAGGAGAACCAACGTACCTAAACAGGATAGTCAAAATGGTCTAAGGTCACATCTGCATGAGAGAGGAGAACCAACGTACCTAAACAGGATAGTCAAAATCATCTAAGGTCATCTCTGTATGAGGGAGGAGAACCAACGTACCTAAACTGGATAGTCAAAATAGTCTCAGGTCACATCTGCATGAGGGAGGAGAACCAACGTACCTAAACAGGATAGTCAAATTCGTCTCAGGTCACCTCTGCATGAGGGAGGAGAACCAACGTACATAAACAGGATAGTCAAAATCGTCTAAGGTCACCTCTACATGAGGGGGGAGAACCAACGTAACTAAACAGAATAGTCAACATCGTTTAAGGTCACCTCTACATGAGGGAGGAGAACCAACGTACCTAAACAGGATAGTCAAAATCGTCTCAGGTCACCTCTACACGAGGGAGGAGAACCAACGTACCTAAACAGGATAGTCAAAATCGTCTAAGGTCACCTCTACATGAGGGAGGAGAACCAACGTACCTAAACAGGATAGTCAAAATCGTCTAAGGTCACCTCTACATGAGGGAGGAGAACCAACGTAACTAAACAGGATAGTCAACATCGTCTAAGGTCACCTCTACATGAGGGAGGAGAACCAACGTACCTAAACAGGATAGTCAACATCGTTTAAGGTCACCTCTACATGAGGCAGGAGAACCAACGTACCTAAACAGGATAGTCAAAATCGTTTAAGGTCACCTCTACATGAGGGAGGAGAACCAACGTACCTAAACAGGATAGTCAAAATCGTCTAAGGTCATCTCTACGTGAGGGAGGAGAACCAACGTACCTAAACAGGATAGTCAAAATCGTCTAAGGTCACCTCTACATGAGGGAGGAGAACCAACGTACCTAAACAGGATAGTCAAAATCGTCTAAGGTCACCTCTACATGAGGGAGGAGAACCAATGTACCTAAACAGGATAGTCAAAATCGTCTAAGGTCACCTCTGCATGAGGGAGGAGAACCAACGTACCTAAACAGGATAGCCAAAGTCGTCTAAGGTCACCTCTACATGAGGGAGGAGAACCAACGTACCTAAACAGGATAGTCAAAATCGTCTAAGGTCACCTCTACATTAGGGAGGAGAACCAACGTAACTAAACAGGATAGTCAAAATCGTCTAAGGTCACCTCTACATGAGGGAGGATAACCAACGTACCTAAACAGGATAGTCAACATCGTCTAAGGTCACCTCTACATTAGGGAGGAGAACCAACGTACCCCAAACAGGATAGTCAAAATCGTCTAAGGTCATCTCTACGTGAGGGAGGAGAACCAACGTACCTAAACAGGATAGTCAAAATCGTCTATGGTCACTTCTACATGAGGGAGGAGAACCAACGTACCTAAACAGGATAGTCAAAATCATCTAAGGTCATCTCTACATGAGGGAGGAGAACCAACGTACCTAAACAGGATAGTCAAAATCGTCTAAGGTCACCTCTACATTAGGGAGGAGAATCAACGTACCTAAACAGGATAGTCAAAATCGTCTAAGGTCATCTCTACATGAGGGAGGAGAACCAACGTACCTAAACAGGATAGTCAACATCGTCTAAGGTCACCTCTACATTAGGGAGGAAAATCAACGTACCTAAACAGGATAGTCAAAATCGTCTAAGGTCATCTCTACACGAGGGAGGTGAACCAACGTACCTAAACAGGATAGCCAAAGTCGTCTACGGTCACCTCTACATGAGGGAGGAGAACCAACGTACCTAAACAGGATAGCCAAAATCGTCTAAGGTCATCTCTACATGAGGGAGGAGAACCAACGTACCTAAACAGGATAGTCAAAATCGTCTAAGGTCACCTCTACACGAGGGAGGAGAACCAACGTACCTAAACAGGATAGCCAAAATCGTTTAAGGTCACCTCTACATGAGGGAGGAGAACCAACGTACCTAAACAGGATAGTCAAAATGGTCTAAGGTCACCTCTACATGAGGAAGGAGAACCAACGTAACTAAACAGGATAGTCAACATCGTCTAAGGTCACCTCTACATTAGGGAGGAGAACCAACGTACCTAAACAGGATAGTCAAAATCGTCTAAGGTCATCTCTACATGAGGGGGGAGAACCAACGTAACTAAACAGAATAGTCAACATCGTCTAAGGTCACCTCTACATGAGGGAGGATAACCAACGTACCTAAACAGGATAGTCAAAATCGTCTAAGGTCACCTCCTCATGAGGGAGGAGAACCAACGTACATAAACAGGATAGTCAAAGTCGTCTAGGGTCACTTCTACATGAGGCAGGAGAACCAAAGTACCTAAACAGGATAGTCAAAATCGTCTAAGGTCACCTCTGCATGAGGGAGAGTACCAACGTACCTAAACAGAATAGTCAAATTCGTCTAGGGTCACCTCTACATGAGGGGGGAGAACCAACGTACCTAAACAGGATAGTCAACATCGTCTAAGATCACCTCTGCATGAGGGAGGAGAACCAACGTACCTAAACAGGATAGTCAACATCGTCTAAGGTCACCTCTACACGAGGGAGGAGAACCAACGTACCTAAACAGGATAGTCAAAATCGTCTAAGGTCACCTCTGCATGAGGGAGGGGAACCAACGTACCTAAACAGGATAGTCAAAATCGTCTAAGGTCATCTCTACATGAGGGAGGAGAACCAACGTACCTAAACAGGATAGTCAAAATCGTCTAAGGTCACCTCTACATGAGGGAGGAGAACCAACGTACCTAAACAGGATAGTCAAAATCGTCTAGGTTTACCTCTGCATGAGGGAGGAGAACCAACGTACATAAACAGGATAGTCAAAGTCGTCTAATGTCACCTCTACATGAGGCAGGAGAACCAAAGTACCTAAACAGGATAGTCAAAATCGTCTAAGGTCATCTCTACGTGAGGGAGAGTACCAACGTACCTAAACAGAATAGTCAAATTCGTCTAGGGTCACCTCTACATGAGGCAGGAGAACCAACGTACCTAAACAGGATAGTCAAAATCATCTAAGGTCACCTCTGCATGAGGAAGAGTACCAACGTACCTAAACAGAATAGTCAAAGTCGTCTAAGGTCACCTCTACATGAGGGGGGAGAACCAACGTAACTAAACAGAATAGTCAACATCGTCTAAGGTCACCTCTACATGAGGGATGAGAACCAACGTACCTAAACAGGATAGTCAACATCGTCTAAGGTCATCTCTACATGAGGGAGGAGAACCAACGTACCTAAACAGGATAGTCAACATCGTCAAATGTCACCTCTGCATGAGGGAGGAGAACCAACGTACCTAAACAGGATAGTCAAAATGGTCTCAGGTCACATCTGCATGAGAGAGGAGAACCAACGTACCTAAACAGGATAGTCAAAATCATCTAAGGTCATCTCTGTATGAGGGAGGAGAACCAACGTACATAAACAGGATAGTCAAAGTCGTCTAGGGTCACCTCTACATGAGGCAGGAGAACCAACGTACCTAAACAGGATAGTCAAAATCGTCTAAGGTCACCTCTGCATGAGGGAGGAGAACCAACGTACCTAAACAGGATAGTCAAAATCGTCTCAGGTCACCTCTACATTAGGGAGGAGAACCAACGTACCTAAACAGGATAGTCAACATCGTATAAGGTCACCTCTGCATGAGGGAGGAGAACCAACGTACCTAAACAGGATAGTCAAAATCGTCTAAGGTCACCTCTACATTAGGGAGGAGAACCAACGTACCTAAACAGGATAGTCAAAATCGTCTAAGGTCACCTCTGCATGAGGGAGGAGAACCAACGTACCTAAACAGGATAGTCAAAATTATCTAAGGTCACCTCTACATGAGGGAGGTGAACCAACGTACCTAAACAGGATAGTCAAAATCGTCTAAGGTCACCTCTACATTAGGGAGGAGAACCAACGTACCTAAACAGGATAGTCAAAATCGTCTAAGGTAACCTCTGCATGAGGGAGGAGAACCAACGTACCTAAACAGGATAGTCAAAATCGTCTAAGGTCACCTCTACATGAGGGAGGAGAACCAACGTACCTAAACAGGATAGTCAAAATCGTCTCAGGTCACCTCTACACGAGGGAGGAGAACCAACGTAACTAAACAGGATAGTCAAAATCGTCTAAGGTCACCTCTACATTAGGGAGGAGAACCAACGTACCTAAACAGGATAGTCAACATCGTCTAAGGTCACCTCTACATGAGGCAGGAGAACCAACGTACCTAAACAGGATAGTCAAAATCGTTTAAGGTCACCTCTACATGAGGGAGGAGAACCAACGTACCTAAACAGGATAGTCAAAATCGTCTAAGGTCATCTCTACATGAGACAGGAGAACCAACGTACCTAAAGAGGATAGTCAAAATCGTCTAAGGTCACCTCTGCATGAGGGAGGAGAACCAACGTACCTAAACAGGATAGCCAAAGTCGTCTAAGGTCACCTCTACATGAGGGAGGATAACCAACGTACCTAAACAGGATAGTCAAAATCGTCTAAGGTCATCTCTACCTGAGGGAGGAGAACCAACGTACCTAAACAGGATAGTTAAAATCGTCTATGGTCCCCTCTACATGAGGGAGGAGAACCAACGTACCTAAACAGGATAGTCAAAATCGTCTCAGATCACCTCTACATGAGGGAGGAGAACCAACGTACCTAAACAGGATAGTCAAAATCGTCTAAGGTCATCTCTACACGAGGGAGGAGAACCAACGTACCTAAACAGGATAGTCAAAATCGTCTAAGGTCACCTCTACATGAGGGAGGAGAACCAACGTACCTAAACAGGATAGTCAAAATCGTCTAAGGTCACCTCTACACGAGGGAGGAGAACCAACGTACCTAAACAGGATAGCCAAAGTCGTCTAAGGTCACCTCTACATGAGGGAGGAGAACCAACGTACCTAAACAGGATAGTCAAAATCGTCTAAGGTCACCTCTACACGAGGGAGGAGAACCAACGTACCTAAACAGGATAGCCAAAGTCGTCTAAGGTCACCTCTACATGAGGGAGGAGAACCAACGTACCTAAACAGGATAGCCAAAATCGTCTAAGGTCATCTCTACATGAGGGAGGAGAACCAACGTACCTAAACAGGATAGTCAAAATCGTCTAAGGTCATCTCTACACGAGGGAGGAGAACCAACGTACCTAAACAGGATAGCCAAAATCGTCTAAGGTCACCTCTACATGAGGGAGGAGAACCAACGTACCTAAACAGGATAGTCAAAATCGTCTAAGGTCATCTCTACACGAGGGAGGAGAACCAACGTACCTAAACAGGATAGCCAAAATCGTCTAAGGTCACCTCTACATGAGGGAGGAGAACCAACGTAACTAAACAGGATAGTCAACATCGTCTAAGGTCACCTCTACACGAGGGAGGAGAACCAACGTACCTAAACAGGATAGTCAAAATCGTCTAAGGTCACCTCTGCATGAGGGAGGGGAACCAACGTACCTAAACAGGATAGTCAAAATCGTCTAAGGTCATCTCTACATCAGGGAGGAGAACCAACGTACCTAAACAGGATAGTCAAAATCGTCTAAGGTCACCTCTACATGAGGGAGGAGAACCAACGTACCTAAACAGGATAGTCAACATCGTCTAAGGTCATCTCTACATGAGGGAGGAGAACCAACGTACCTAAACAGGATAGTCAAAATCGTCTAAGGTCACCTCTACATGAGGGAGGAGAACCAACGTACCTAAACAGGATAGTCAAAATCGTCTAGGGTTACCTCTGCATGAGGGAGGAGAACCAACGTACATAAACAGGATAGTCAAAGTCGTCTAGGGTCACCTCTACATGAGGCAGGAGAACCAAAGTACCTAAACAGGATAGTCAAAATCGTCTAAGGTCATCTCTACGTGAGGGAGAGTACCAACGTACCTAAACAGAATAGTCAAATTCGTCTAGGGTCACCTCTACATGAGGCAGGAGAACCAACGTACCTAAACAGGATAGTCAAAATCATCTAAGGTCACCTCTGCATGAGGGAGAGTACCAACGTACCTAAACAGAATAGTCAAAGTCGTCTAAGGTCACCTCTACATGAGGGGGGAGAACCAACGTAACTAAACAGAATAGTCAACATCGTCTAAGGTCACCTCTACATGAAGGATGAGAACCAACGTACCTAAACAGGATAGTCAACATCGTCTAAGGTCATCTCTACATGAGGGAGGAGAACCAACGTACCTAAACAGGATAGTCAACATCGTCAAATGTCACCTCTGCATGAGGGAGGAGAACCAACGTACCTAAACAGGATAGTCAAAATGGTCTCAGGTCACATCTGCATGAGAGAGGAGAACCAACGTACCTAAACAGGATAGTCAAAATCATCTAAGGTCATCTCTGTATGAGGGAGGAGAACCAACGTACCTAAACTGGATAGTCAAAATAGTCTCAGGTCACATCTGCATGAGGGAGGAGAACCAACGTACCTAAACAGGATAGTCAAATTCGTCTCAGGTCACCTCTGCATGAGGGAGGAGAACCAACGTACATAAACAGGATAGTCAAAGTCGTCTAGGGTCACCTCTACATGAGGCAGGAGAACCAACGTACCTAAACAGGATAGTCAAAATCGTCTAAGGTCACCTCTGCATGAGGGAGGAGAACCAACGTACCTAAACAGGATAGTCAAAATCGTCTAAGGTCACCTCTACATTAGGGAGGAGAACCAACGTACCTAAACAGGATAGTCAAAATCGTCTAAGGTCACCTCTGCATGAGGGAGGAGAACCAACGTACCTAAACAGGATAGTCAAAATCGTCTAAGGTCACCTCTACATTAGGGAGGAGAACCAACGTACCTAAACAGGATAGTCAAAATCGTCTAAGGTCACCTCTGCATGAGGGAGGAGAACCAACGTACCTAAACAGGATAGTCAAAATTATCTAAGGTCACCTCTACATGAGGGAGGAGAACCAACGTACCTAAACAGGATAGTCAAAATCGTCTAAGGTCACCTCTACATTAGGGAGGAGAACCAACGTACCTAAACAGGATAGTCAAAATCGTCTATGGTCACCTCTGCATGAGGGAGGAGAACCAACGTACCTAAACAGGATAGTCAAAATCGTCTAAGGTCACCTCTACATGAGGGAGGAGAACCAACGTACCTAAACAGGATAGTCAAAATCGTCTCAGGTCACCTCTACACGAGGGAGGAGAACCAACGTAACTAAACAGGATAGTCAAAATCGTCTAAGGTCACCTCTACATTAGGGAGGAGAACCAACGTACCTAAACAGGATAGTCAACATCGTCTAAGGTCACCTCTACATGAGGCAGGAGAACCAACGTACCTAAACAGGATAGTCAAAATCGTTTAAGGTCACCTCTACATGAGGGAGGAGAACCAACGTACCTAAACAGGATAGTCAAAATCGTCTAAGGTCATCTCTACGTGAGGGAGGAGAACCAACGTACCTAAACAGGATAGTCAAAATCGTCTAAGGTCACCTCTACATGAGGGAGGAGAACCAACGTACCTAAACAGGATAGTCAAAATCGTCTAAGGTCATCTCTACATGAGACAGGAGAACCAACATACCTAAACAGGATAGTCAAAATCGTCTAAGGTCACCTCTGCATGAGGGAGGAGAACCAACGTACCTAAACAGGATAGCCAAAGTCGTCTAAGGTCACCTCTACATGAGGGAGGATAACCAACGTACCTAAACAGGATAGTCAAAATCGTCTAAGGTCATCTCTACCTGAGGGAGGAGAACCAACGTACCTAAACAGGATAGTTAAAATCGTCTATGGTCCCCTCTACATGAGGGAGGAGAACCAACGTACCTAAACAGGATAGTCAAAATCGTCTCAGATCACCTCTACATGAGGGAGGAGAACCAACGTACCTAAACAGGATAGTCAAAATCGTCTAAGGTCATCTCTACACGAGGGAGGAGAACCAACGTACCTAAACAGGATAGTCAAAATCGTCTAAGGTCACCTCTACATGAGGGGGGAGAACCAACGTACCTAAACAGGATAGTCAAAATCGTCTAAGGTCACCTCTACACGAGGGAGGAGAACCAACGTACCTAAACAGGATAGCCAAAGTCGTCTAAGGTCACCTCTACATGAGGGAGGAGAACCAACGTACCTAAACAGGATAGTCAAAATCGTCTAAGGTCACCTCTACACGAGGGAGGAGAACCAACGTACCTAAACAGGATAGCCAAAGTCGTCTAAGGTCACCTCTACATGAGGGAGGAGAACCAACGTACCTAAACAGGATAGCCAAAATCGTCTAAGGTCATCTCTACATGAGGGAGGAGAACCAACGTACCTAAACAGGATAGCCAAAATCGTCTAAGGTCACCTCTACATGAGGGAGGAGAACCAACGTACCTAAACAGGATAGTCAAAATCGTCTAAGGTCATCTCTACACGAGGGAGGAGAACCAACGTACCTAAACAGGATAGCCAAAATCGTCTAAGGTCACCTCTACATGAGGGAGGAGAACCAACGTACCTAAACAGGATAGTCAAAATCGTCTAAGGTCACCTCTACATGAGGGAGGAGAACGAACGTAACTAAACAGGATAGTCAACATCGTCTAAGGTCACCTCTACATTAGGGAGGAGAACCAACGTACCTAAACAGAATAGTCAAAATCGTCTAAGGTCATCTCTACATGAGGGGGGAGAACCAACGTAACTAAACAGAATAGTCAACATCGTCTAAGGTCACCTCTACATGAGGGAGGATAACCAACGTACCTAAACAGGATAGTCAACATCGTCTAAGGTCACCTCTACATTAGGGAGGAGAACCAACGTACCTAAACAGGATAGTCAAAATCGTCTAAGGTCATCTCTACATGAGGGGGGAGAACCAACGTAACTAAACAGAATAGTCAACATCGTCTAAGGTCACCTCTACATGAGGGAGGAGAACCAACGTACCTAAACAGGATAGTCAACATCGTCTAAGGTCACCTCTACACGAGGGAGGAGAACCAACGTACCTAAACAGGATAGTCAAAATCGTTTAAGGTCACCTCTACATGAGGGGGGGGAGAACCAACGTAACTAAACAGAATAGTGAACATCGTCTAAGGTCACCTCTACATGAGGGAGGAGAACCAACGTACCTAAACAGGATAGTCAACATCGTCTAAGGTCACCTCTACATTAGGGAGGAGAACCAACGTACCTAAACAGGATAGTCAAAATCGTCTAAGGTCATCTCTACGTGAGGGAGGAGAACCAACGTACCTAAATAGGATAGTCAAAATCGTCTAAGGTCACCTCTGCATGAGGGAGGAGAACCAACGTACCTAAACAGGGTAGTCAACATCGTCTAATGTCACTTCCGCATGAGGGAGGAGAACCAACGTACCTAGACAGGATAGTCAAAATCGTCTCAGGTCACATCTGCATGAGGGAGGAGAACCAACGTACCTAAACAGGATAGTCAAAATCATCTAAGGTTACCTCTACATGAGGGAGGAGAACCAAAGTACCTAAACAGGATAGTCAAATTCGTCTAAGGTCACCTCTGCATGAGGGAGGAGAACCAACGTACCTAAGCAGGATAGCCAAAGTCGTCTAAGGTCACCTCTGCATGAGGGAGGAGAACAAACGTACCTAAACAGGATAGTCAAAATCGTCTAAGGTCACCTCTACATGAGTGAGGAGAACAAACGTACCTAAACAGGATAGTCAAAATCGTCTAAGGTCACCTTTGCATGAGTGAGGAGAACAAACGTACCTAAACAGGATAGTCAACATCGTTTAAGGTCACCTCTACATGAGTGAGGAGAACAAACGTACCTAAACAGGATAGTCAAAATCGTCTAAGGTCACCTTTGCATGAGGCAGGAGAACCAACGTACCTAGACAGGATAGTCAAAATCGTTTAAGGTCACCTCTACATGAGTGAGGAGAACCAACGCACCTAATAAGGAAAAATCGTCTAAGGTCACCTCTGCATGAGGGAGGAGAACCAACGTACCTAAACAGAATAGTCAAAATCGTCTAAGGTCACCTCTACATTAGGGAGGAGAACCAACGTACCTAAACAGGATAGTCAAAATCGTCTAAGGTCATCTCTACATGAGACAGGAGAACCAACATACCTAAACAGGATAGTCAAAATCGTCTAAGGTCACCTCTGCATGAGGGAGGAGAACCAACGTACCTAAACAGGATAGCCAAAGTCGTCTAAGGTCACCTCTACATGAGGGAGGATAACCAACGTACCTAAACAGGATAGTCAAAATCGTCTAAGGTCATCTCTACCTGAGGGAGGAGAACCAACGTACCTAAACAGGATAGTTAAAATCGTCTATGGTCCCCTCTACATGAGGGAGGAGAACCAACGTACCTAAACAGGATAGTCAAAATCGTCTCAGATCACCTCTACATGAGGGAGGAGAACCAACGTACCTAAACAGGATAGTCAAAATCGTCTAAGGTCATCTCTACACGAGGGAGGAGAACCAACGTACCTAAACAGGATAGTCAAAATCGTCTAAGGTCACCTCTACATGAGGGGGGAGAACCAACGTACCTAAACAGGATAGTCAAAATCGTCTAAGGTCACCTCTACACGAGGGAGGAGAACCAACGTACCTAAACAGGATAGCCAAAGTCGTCTAAGGTCACCTCTACATGAGGGAGGAGAACCAACGTACCTAAACAGGATAGTCAAAATCGTCTAAGGTCACCTCTACACGAGGGAGGAGAACCAACGTACCTAAACAGGATAGCCAAAGTCGTCTAAGGTCACCTCTACATGAGGGAGGAGAACCAACGTACCTAAACAGGATAGCCAAAATCGTCTAAGGTCATCTCTACATGAGGGAGGAGAACCAACGTACATAAACAGGATAGCCAAAATCGTCTAAGGTCACCTCTACATGAGGGAGGAGAACCAACGTACCTAAACAGGATAGTCAAAATCGTCTAAGGTCATCTCTACACGAGGGAGGAGAACCAACGTACCTAAACAGGATAGCCAAAATCGTCTAAGGTCACCTCTACATGAGGGAGGAGAACCAACGTACCTAAACAGGATAGTCAAAATCGTCTAAGGTCACCTCTACATGAGGGAGGAGAACGAACGTAACTAAACAGGATAGTCAACATCGTCTAAGGTCACCTCTACATTAGGGAGGAGAACCAACGTACCTAAACAGAATAGTCAAAATCGTCTAAGGTCATCTCTACATGAGGGTGGAGAACCAACGTAACTAAACAGAATAGTCAACATCGTCTAAGGTCACCTCTACATGAGGGAGGATAACCAACGTACCTAAACAGGATAGTCAACATCGTCTAAGGTCACCTCTACATGAGGGAGGAGAACCAACGTACCTAAACAGGATAGTCAAAATCGTCTAAGGTCATCTCTACATGAGGGGGGAGAACCAACGTAACTAAACAGAATAGTCAACATCGTCTAAGGTCACCTCTACATGAGGGAGGAGAACCAACGTACCTAAACAGGATAGTCAACATCGTCTAAGGTCACCTCTACACGAGGGAGGAGAACCAACGTACCTAAACAGGATAGTCAAAATCGTTTAAGGTCACCTCTACATGAGGGGGGGAGAACCAACGTAACTAAACAGAATAGTCAACATCGTCTAAGGTCACCTCTACATGAGGGAGGAGAACCAACGTACCTAAACAGGATAGTCAACATCGTCTAAGGTCACCTCTACATTAGGGAGGAGAACCAACGTACCTAAAGAGGATAGTCAAAATCGTCTAAGGTCATCTCTACGTGAGGGAGGAGAACCAACGTACCTAAATAGGATAGTCAAAATCGTCTAAGGTCACCTCTGCATGAGGGAGGAGAACCAACGTACCTAAACAGGGTAGTCAACATCGTCTAATGTCACTTCCGCATGAGGGAGGAGAACCAACGTACCTAGACAGGATAGTCAAAATCGTCTCAGGTCACATCTGCATGAGGGAGGAGAACCAAAGTACCTAAACAGGATAGTCAAAATCATCTAAGGTTACCTCTACATGAGGGAGGAGAACCAAAGTACCTAAACAGGATAGTCAAATTCGTCTAAGGTCACCTCTGCATGAGGGAGGAGAACCAACGTACCTAAGCAGGATAGCCAAAGTCGTCTAAGGTCACCTCTGCATGAGGGAGGAGAACAAACGTACCTAAACAGGATAGTCAAAATCGTCTAAGGTCACCTCTACATGAGTGAGGAGAACAAACGTACCTAAACAGGATAGTCAAAATCGTCTAAGGTCACCTTTGCATGAGTGAGGAGAACAAACGTACCTAAACAGGATAGTCAACATCGTTTAAGGTCACCTCTACATGAGTGAGGAGAACAAACGTACCTAAACAGGATAGTCAAAATCGTCTAAGGTCACCTTTGCATGAGGCAGGAGAACCAACGTACCTAGACAGGATAGTCAAAATCGTTTAAGGTCACCTCTACATGAGTGAGGAGAACCAACGCACCTAATAAGGAAAAATCGTCTAAGGTCACCTCTGCATGAGGGAGGAGAACCAACGTACCTAAACAGAATAGTCAAAATCGTCTAAGGTCACCTCTACATGAGGGAGGAGAACCAACGTACCTAAACAGGATAGTCAAAATCGTCTAAGGTCATCTCTACATGAGACAGGAGAACCAACATACCTAAACAGGATAGTCAAAATCGTCTAAGGTCACCTCTGCATGAGGGAGGAGAACCAACGTACCTAAACAGGATAGCCAAAGTCGTCTAAGGTCACCTCTACATGAGGGAGGATAACCAACGTACCTAAACAGGATAGTCAAAATCGTCTAAGGTCATCTCTACCTGAGGGAGGAGAACCAACGTACCTAAACAGGATAGTTAAAATCGTCTATGGTCCCCTCTACATGAGGGAGGAGAACCAACGTACCTAAACAGGATAGTCAAAATCGTCTCAGATCACCTCTACATGAGGGAGGAGAACCAACGTACCTAAACAGGATAGTCAAAATCGTCTAAGGTCATCTCTACACGAGGGAGGAGAACCAACGTACCTAAACAGGATAGTCAAAATCGTCTAAGGTCACCTCTACATGAGGGGGGAGAACCAACGTACCTAAACAGGATAGTCAAAATCGTCTAAGGTCACCTCTACACGAGGGAGGAGAACCAACGTACCTAAACAGGATAGCCAAAGTCGTCTAAGGTCACCTCTACATGAGGGAGGAGAACCAACGTACCTAAACAGGATAGTCAAAATCGTCTAAGGTCACCTCTACACGAGGGAGGAGAACCAACGTACCTAAACAGGATAGCCAAAGTCGTCTAAGGTCACCTCTACATGAGGGAGGAGAACCAACGTACCTAAACAGGATAGCCAAAATCGTCTAAGGTCATCTCTACATGAGGGAGGAGAACCAACGTACCTAAACAGGATAGTCAAAATCATCTAAGGTTACCTCTACATGAGGGAGGAGAACCAAAGTACCTAAACAGGATAGTCAAATTCGTCTAAGGTCACCTCTGCATGAGGGAGGAGAACCAACGTACCTAAGCAGGATAGCCAAAGTCGTCTAAGGTCACCTCTGCATGAGGGAGGAGAACAAACGTACCTAAACAGGATAGTCAAAATCGTCTAAGGTCACCTCTACATGAGTGAGGAGAACAAACGTACCTAAACAGGATAGTCAAAATCGTCTAAGGTCACCTTTGCATGAGTGAGGAGAACAAACGTACCTAAACAGGATAGTCAACATCGTTTAAGGTCACCTCTACATGAGTGAGGAGAACAAACGTACCTAAACAGGATAGTCAAAATCGTCTAAGGTCACCTTTGCATGAGGCAGGAGAACCAACGTACCTAGACAGGATAGTCAAAATCGTTTAAGGTCACCTCTACATGAGTGAGGAGAACCAACGCACCTAATAAGGAAAAATCGTCTAAGGTCACCTCTGCATGAGGGAGGAGAACCAACGTACCTAAACAGAATAGTCAAAATCGTCTAAGGTCACCTCTACATGAGGGAGGAGAACCAACGTACCTAAACAGGATAGTCAACATCGTTTAAGGTCACCTCTACATGAGTGAGGAGAACAAACGTACCTAAACAGGATAGTCAAAATCGTCTAAGGTCACCTTTGCATGAGGCAGGAGAACCAACGTACCTAGACAGGATAGTCAAAATCGTTTAAGGTCACCTCTACATGAGTGAGGAGAACCAACGCACCTAATAAGGAAAAATCGTCTAAGGTCACCTCTGCATGAGGGAGGAGAACCAACGTACCTAAACAGAATAGTCAAAATCGTCTAAGGTCACCTCTACATGAGGGAGGAGAACCAACGTACCTAAACAGGATAGTCAAAATCGTCTAAGGTCATCTCTACATGAGACAGGAGAACCAACATACCTAAACAGGATAGTCAAAATCGTCTAAGGTCACCTCTGCATGAGGGAGGAGAACCAACGTACCTAAACAGGATAGCCAAAGTCGTCTAAGGTCACCTCTACATGAGGGAGGATAACCAACGTACCTAAACAGGATAGTCAAAATCGTCTAAGGTCATCTCTACCTGAGGGAGGAGAACCAACGTACCTAAACAGGATAGTTAAAATCGTCTATGGTCCCCTCTACATGAGGGAGGAGAACCAACGTACCTAAACAGGATAGTCAAAATCGTCTCAGATCACCTCTACATGAGGGAGGAGAACCAACGTACCTAAACAGGATAGTCAAAATCGTCTAAGGTCATCTCTACACGAGGGAGGAGAACCAACGTACCTAAACAGGATAGTCAAAATCGTCTAAGGTCACCTCTACATGAGGGGGGAGAACCAACGTACCTAAACAGGATAGTCAAAATCGTCTAAGGTCACCTCTACACGAGGGAGGAGAACCAACGTACCTAAACAGGATAGCCAAAGTCGTCTAAGGTCACCTCTACATGAGGGAGGAGAACCAACGTACCTAAACAGGATAGTCAAAATCGTCTAAGGTCACCTCTACACGAGGGAGGAGAACCAACGTACCTAAACAGGATAGCCAAAGTCGTCTAAGGTCACCTCTACATGAGGGAGGAGAACCAACGTACCTAAACAGGATAGCCAAAATCGTCTAAGGTCATCTCTACATGAGGGAGGAGAACCAACGTACCTAAACAGGATAGTCAAAATCATCTAAGGTTACCTCTACATGAGGGAGGAGAACCAAAGTACCTAAACAGGATAGTCAAATTCGTCTAAGGTCACCTCTGCATGAGGGAGGAGAACCAACGTACCTAAGCAGGATAGCCAAAGTCGTCTAAGGTCACCTCTGCATGAGGGAGGAGAACAAACGTACCTAAACAGGATAGTCAAAATCGTCTAAGGTCACCTCTACATGAGTGAGGAGAACAAACGTACCTAAACAGGATAGTCAAAATCGTCTAAGGTCACCTTTGCATGAGTGAGGAGAACAAACGTACCTAAACAGGATAGTCAACATCGTTTAAGGTCACCTCTACATGAGTGAGGAGAACAAACGTACCTAAACAGGATAGTCAAAATCGTCTAAGGTCACCTTTGCATGAGGCAGGAGAACCAACGTACCTAGACAGGATAGTCAAAATCGTTTAAGGTCACCTCTACATGAGTGAGGAGAACCAACGCACCTAATAAGGAAAAATCGTCTAAGGTCACCTCTGCATGAGGGAGGAGAACCAACGTACCTAAACAGAATAGTCAAAATCGTCTAAGGTCACCTCTACATGAGGGAGGAGAACCAACGTACCTAAACAGGATAGTCAAAATCGTCTAAGGTCATCTCTACATGAGACAGGAGAACCAACATACCTAAACAGGATAGTCAAAATCGTCTAAGGTCACCTCTGCATGAGGGAGGAGAACCAACGTACCTAAACAGGATAGCCAAAGTCGTCTAAGGTCACCTCTACATGAGGGAGGATAACCAACGTACCTAAACAGGATAGTCAAAATCGTCTAAGGTCATCTCTACCTGAGGGAGGAGAACCAACGTACCTAAACAGGATAGTTAAAATCGTCTATGGTCCCCTCTACATGAGGGAGGAGAACCAACGTACCTAAACAGGATAGTCAAAATCGTCTCAGATCACCTCTACATGAGGGAGGAGAACCAACGTACCTAAACAGGATAGTCAAAATCGTCTAAGGTCATCTCTACACGAGGGAGGAGAACCAACGTACCTAAACAGGATAGTCAAAATCGTCTAAGGTCACCTCTACATGAGGGGGGAGAACCAACGTACCTAAACAGGATAGTCAAAATCGTCTAAGGTCACCTCTACACGAGGGAGGAGAACCAACGTACCTAAACAGGATAGCCAAAGTCGTCTAAGGTCACCTCTACATGAGGGAGGAGAACCAACGTACCTAAACAGGATAGTCAAAATCGTCTAAGGTCACCTCTACACGAGGGAGGAGAACCAACGTACCTAAACAGGATAGCCAAAGTCGTCTAAGGTCACCTCTACATGAGGGAGGAGAACCAACGTACCTAAACAGGATAGCCAAAATCGTCTAAGGTCATCTCTACATGAGGGAGGAGAACCAACGTACCTAAACAGGATAGCCAAAATCGTCTAAGGTCACCTCTACATGAGGGAGGAGAACCAACGTACCTAAACAGGATAGTCAAAATCGTCTAAGGTCACCTCTACATGAGGGAGGAGAACCAACGTACCTAAACAGGATAGTCAAAATCGTCTAAGGTCACCTCTACATGAGGGAGGAGAACGAACGTAACTAAACAGGATAGTCAACATCGTCTAAGGTCACCTCTACATTAGGGAGGAGAACCAACGTACCTAAACAGAATAGTCAAAATCGTCTAAGGTCATCTCTACATGAGGGGGGAGAACCAACGTAACTAAACAGAATAGTCAACATCGTCTAAGGTCATCTCTACATGAGGGGGGAGAACCAACGTAACTAAACAGAATAGTCAACATCGTCTAAGGTCACCTCTACATGAGGGAGGAGAACCAACGTACCTAAACAGGATAGTCAACATCGTCTAAGGTCACCTCTACACGAGGGAGGAGAACCAACGTACCTAAACAGGATAGTCAAAATCGTTTAAGGTCACCTCTACATGAGGGGGGGAGAACCAACGTAACTAAACAGAATAGTCAACATCGTCTAAGGTCACCTCTACATGAGGGAGGAGAACCAACGTACCTAAACAGGATAGTCAACATCGTCTAAGGTCACCTCTACATTAGGGAGGAGAACCAACGTACCTAAACAGGATAGTCAAAATCGTCTAAGGTCATCTCTACGTGAGGGAGGAGAACCAACGTACCTAAATAGGATAGTCAAAATCGTCTAAGGTCACCTCTGCATGAGGGAGGAGAACCAACGTACCTAAACAGGGTAGTCAACATCGTCTAATGTCACTTCCGCATGAGGGAGGAGAACCAACGTACCTAGACAGGATAGTCAAAATCGTCTCAGGTCACATCTGCATGAGGGAGGAGAACCAACGTACCTAAACAGGATAGTCAAAATCATCTAAGGTTACCTCTACATGAGGGAGGAGAACCAAAGTACCTAAACAGGATAGTCAAATTCGTCTAAGGTCACCTCTGCATGAGGGAGGAGAACCAACGTACCTAAGCAGGATAGCCAAAGTCGTCTAAGGTCACCTCTGCATGAGGGAGGAGAACAAACGTACCTAAACAGGATAGTCAAAATCGTCTAAGGTCACCTCTACATGAGTGAGGAGAACAAACGTACCTAAACAGGATAGTCAAAATCGTCTAAGGTCACCTTTGCATGAGTGAGGAGAACAAACGTACCTAAACAGGATAGTCAACATCGTTTAAGGTCACCTCTACATGAGTGAGGAGAACAAACGTACCTAAACAGGATAGTCAAAATCGTCTAAGGTCACCTTTGCATGAGGCAGGAGAACCAACGTACCTAGACAGGATAGTCAAAATCGCTTAAGGTCACCTCTACATGAGTGAGGAGAACCAACGCACCTAATAAGGAAAAATCGTCTAAGGTCACCTCTGCATGAGGGAGGAGAACCAACGTACCTAAACAGAATAGTCAAAATCGTCTAAGGTCACCTCTGCACGAGGGAGGAGAACCAACGTACATAAACAGGATAGTCAAAGTCGTCTAAGGTCACCTGTGCATGAGGGAGGAGAACCAACGTACCTAAACAGGATAGTCAAAATGGTCTCAGGTCACATCTGCATGAGGGAGGAGAACCAACGTACCTAAACAGGATAGTCAAAATCTTCTAAGGTTACCTCTACATGAGGGAGGAGAACCAAAGTACCTAAACAGGATAGTCAAAATCGTCTAAGGTCACCTCTACATGAGGGAGGAGAGCCAACGTAACTAAACAGGATAGTCAACATCATCTAAGGTCACCTCTACATGAGGGAGGAGAACCAACGTACCTAAACAGGATAGTCAAAGTCGTATAAGGTCATCTCTACGTGAGGGAGGAGAACCAACGTACCTAAACAGGATAGTCAACATCGTCTAAGGTCACCTCTACATTAGGGAGGAGAACCAACGTACCTAAACAGGATAGTCAAAATCGTCTAAGGTCACCTCTACATGAGGGAGGAGAACCAACGTAACTAAACAGGATAGTCAACATCGTCTAAGGTCACCTCTACATGAGGGAGGAGAACCAACGTACCTAAACAAGATAGTCAAAATCGTCTAAGGTCACCTCTACATGAGGGAGGAGAACCAACGTAACTAAACAGGATAGTCAACATCGTCTAGGGTCACCTCTACATGAGGGAGGAGAATCAACGTACCTAAACAGGATAGTCAAAATCGTCTAAGGTCACCTCTACATGAGGGAGGAGAACCAACGTACCTAAACAGGATAGTCAAAATCGTCTAAGGTCACCTCTACATGAGGGAGGAGAACCAACGTAACTAAACAGGATAGTCAACATCGTCTAAGGTCACTTCTACATTAGGGAGGAGAACCAACATACCTAAACAGGATAGTCAAAATCGTCTAAGGTCACCTCTACATGAGGGAGGAGAACCAACGTACCTAAACAGGATAGTCAAAATCGTCTAGGGTTACCTCTGCATGAGGGAGGAGAACCAACGTACATAAACAGGATAGTCAAAGTCGTCTAGGGTCACCTCTACATGAGGCAGGAGAACCAAAGTACCTAAACAGGATAGTCAAAATCGTCTAAGGTCATCTCTACGTGAGGGAGAGTACCAACGTACCTAAACAGAATAGTCAAATTCGTCTAGGGTCACCTCTACATGAGGCAGGAGAACCAACGTACCTAAACAGGATAGTCAAAATCGTCTAAGGTCACGTCTGCACGAGGGAGGAGAACCAACGTAACTAAACAGGATAGTCAACATCGTCTAAGGTCACCTCTGCATGAGGGAGGAGAACTAACGTACCAATACAGGAAAGTCAAAATCGTCTAAGGTCATCTCTGCATGAGGGAGGAGAACCAACGTAACTAAACAGGATAGTCAAAGTCGTCTAAGGTCACCTCTGCATGAGGGAGGAGAACCAATGTACCTAAACAGGATAGTCAAAATCGTCTAAGGTCATCTCTGCATGACGGAGGAGAACCAACGTACCTAAACAGGATAGCCAAAGTCGTCTAAGGTCACCTCTGCATGAGGGAGGAGAACCAACGTACCTAGACCGGATAGTCAAAATCGTCTAAGGTCATCTCTACATGAGGGAGGAGAACCAACGTATCAAAAGAGGATAGTCAAAGTCGTCTAAGGTCATCTCTACATGAGGGAGGAGAACCAACGTACCTAGACAGGATAATCAAAATGGTCTCAGGTCACATCTGCATGAGGGAGGAGAACCAACGTACCTAAACAGGATAGTCAAAATCATCTAAGGTCACCTCTACATGAGGGAGGAGAACCAACGTACCTAAAAAGGATAGTCAACATCGTTTAAGGTCACCTCTACACGAGGGAGGAGAACCAACGTACCTAAACAGGATAGTCAAAATTATCTAAGGTCACCTCTACATGAGGGAGGAGAACCAACGTACCTAAACAGAATAGTCAAAATTATCTAAGGTCACCTCTACATGAGGGAGGAGAACCAACATACCTAAACAGGATAGTCAAAGTCGTCTAAGGTCATCTCTACATGAGGGAGGAGAACCAACGTATCTAAACAGGATAGTCAAAGTCGTCTAAGGTCATCTCTACATGACGGAGGAGAACCAACGTACCTAAACAGGATAGTCAAAATTATCTAAGGTCACCTCTGCATGAGGGAAAAGAACCTTATATTTTTTTTATTTTAATGATTACATTATTTAGGAACTGTAAATTTCAGTATCAAAATGAGAAACAAAAAATACCGCTTTGTTGATATCAAGTCGATGGTTTTCTGTGAGTAATCCAGTAGCATCAAAACAATCAAAATTGAACTCAAAGATGGAATTGAAATATTGTAAATGGAAATTGTCAAAAGGACGTTAAACGTCTATAGCTAAATCGCACTTATCTGTTCATTTAAAAGAATTTCCCTCTGAATGTATGCTGTAAAAATAAAAAAAAAACGAAAAACGAAAAACACCACATCATCAGAACAGTTCCAAAATCCATTCGAAAAACCACCATAGAAGTAAAATAGATACCCCTAGTACACATATATCGCCACTCTCTATCTTGTCTAGGTGTAGTCACCTCAATGGTACACACATATATCACCACTCTCTATACTGTCTTGGTGTAGTCATTTCAATGGTACACACATATATCACCACTCTCTATCCTGTCTTGGATTAGTCACCTCAATGGTACACACATATATCACCACTCTCTATCCTGTCTTGGTGTAGTCACCTCAATGACACACACATATCACCACTCTATCCTGTCTTGGTGTAGTCACATGAATGACACACACATATATCACCACTCTCTATCTTGTCTTGGTGTAGTCACCTCAATGGTACACACATATATCACCACTCTCTATCCTGTCTTGGTGTAGTCACCTCAATGGTACACACATATATCGCCACTCTCTATCCTGTTTTGGTGTAGTCACCTCAATGGTACACACACATATCACCACTCTCTATCCTGTCTTGGTGTAGTCACCTCAATGGTACACACATATATCGCCACTCTCTATCCTGTTTTGGTGTAGTCACCTCAATGGTACACACATATATCACCACTCTCTATCCTGTCTTGGTGTAGTCACCTGAATGACACACATATATCACCACTCTCTATCCTGTCTTGGATTAGTCACCTCAATGGTACACACATATATCACCACTCTATCCTGTCTTGGTGTAATCACCTCAATGGTACACACATATATCACCATTCTCTATCCTGTCTTGGTGTAGTCACCTCAATGGTACACACATATATCACCACTCTATCCTGTCTTGGTGTAGTCACCTCAATGGTACACACATATATCACCACTCGCTATCCTGTGCTGGTGTAGTCACCTCAATGGTACAGACATATATCACCACTCTATCCCGTCTTGGTGTAGTCACCTCAATGATACACACATATATATCACCACTCTCTATCCTGTTTTGGTGTAGTCACCTCAATGGTACACACATATATCACCACTCTCTATCCTGTGCTGGTGTAGTCACCTCAATGGTACAGACATATATCACCACTCTCTATCCTGTTTTGGTGTAGTCACCTCAATGGTACACACATATATCACCACTCTCTATCCTGTCTTGGTGTAGTCACCTCAATGGTACACACATATATCACCACTCTATCCTGTCTTGGTGTAGTCACCTCAATGACACACACATATATCACCACTCTCTATCCTGTCTTGTTGTAGTCACCTGAATGACACACACATATATCACCACTCTATCCTGTCTTGGATTAGTCACCTCAATGGTACACACACATATCACCACTCTATCCTGTCTTGTTGTAGTCACCTGAATGACACACACATATATCACCACTCTATCCTGTCTTGGATTAGTCACCTCAATGGTACACACACATATCACCACTCTATCTTGTCTTGGTGTAGTCACCTCAATGGCACACACATATATCACCACTCTCTATCCTGTGCTGGTGTAGTCACCTCAATGGTACAGACATATATCACCACTCTATCTTGTCTTGGTGTAGTCACCTCAATGGCACACACATATATCACCACTCTCTATCCTGTCTTGGTGTTGTCACCTCAATGGCACACACATATATCACCACTCTCTATCCTGTGCTGGTGTAGTCACCTCAATGGTACAGACATATATCACCACTCTCTATCCTGTCTTGGTGTAGTCACCTCAATGGCACACACATATATCACCACTCTGTCTTGTCTTGGTGTAGTCACCTCAATGGCACACACATATATCACCACTCTATCTTGTCTTGGTGTAGTCACCTCAAAGGCACACACATATATCACCACTCTCTATCCTGTCTTGGTGTAGTCATCTCAATGGTACACACATATATCACCATTCTCTATCCTGTCTTTGTGTAGTCACCTCAATGGTACACACATATATCACTACTCTGTATCCTGTCTTGGTGTAGTCACCTCAATGGTACACACATATATCACCACTCTCTATCCTGTTCTGGTGTAGTCACCTCAATGGTACACACATATATCACCACTCTATCCTGTCTTGGTGTAGTCACCTCAATGGCACACACATATATCACCACTCTCTATGCAGACTTGGTGTAGTCACCTTAATGATAAGTGGCGGGGTTAGACTAGTGCTATGTGCAAATTATGCTTCAACATCCATTTGTTTAAAGTGTATTCATTTCCAAAATTGTCATAGACAATAAATAGATGCCTGTATTTCTATTTTGGTAAAACAGTAAGTAATATTATAATATTAGATATAAATTGTACCATTTACGTATCCCTTCAATGTCTGTTTGTATTTCTTAAAAAAGATTCTGATCAACTTTAAACTTTACAATAATGCCTGAAAGTTTACGTTTTTCTTAGTATCACAAGTCGATACCTCTGCTGGTGGACTATTAGTTCCTGAGGGAGATAAACTTTAAAGTTTTCAATAATGTCGTAAATTCTACGTTGTTCTTGCTATCACGATTTGATTATGAGACTGACGCGCTGCCTACTGCGCTACCGAAATCCCAAAGGGTATCATCCGACCAGTAGACAGTGTTTAGCCGACCAGTAGACAGTGTTTAGACACTTACATGATTTACAAGATATATCTATTGTTGCAATTTACAATTACTGAATGATGTAATTATGATTAAAAGGAAGGCTCTCCTCCCTCCGGCATATGTAACAACCGATTTGGACTATCATGTATAGACATGTAGATTTCTTGCTCCCAAAGACTTTTAAACTATGTAGATTTCCAATCTCTTGACTATGAGTGTACCCAATGACGCTTCTTCCAGAAACACGTCGAACACACTTAAGTTAAATACCTACGTTTTGATTCAAATGTCTGTATCAATTACGTTCATGTCAGTAACGAAGTCTTAACTACTTTGTAGCTTTGAACGTCTGTTAATTTATCCAGATAGACCACGTCAATGTCTTGTTGTTTATTGTAAGATAAACGACTTACCTTTATTCCTTGATCAACCATGCATTAGAAGAACATTAACTCGAACGTGTTGTAATATTCACGTGAGTAGATTTTTTTTCATTGTTTGTATAACATTGAAGCCCGTAATTTTATCAAAACACTGTTTTACTTTTAGTACACTCGAGCTTACCATGACAACACTCGAGCTTACCATGATAACACTCGAGCTTACCATGACAACACTCGAGCTTACCATGACAACACTCGAGCTTACCATGACAGAGTTACCTGATTTACCCGATGCAGGTTATTCCAGAAACGCGTCGTGTGCACTACATTAGATATCTACGCTTTCATTACTCGACTTACTGCTACGCCCAAGATCTTTCAGGAAAAACTTGCATCATTAGCAAATACAACTAATTTGAGAAAGCGCTGACACATTGAATCCAAAAATTAGATTTATTAAGACTACTGACCCAATGGTTCCTAGTGGCTAGGTTGAAACCATATCTTCGAAAGTGTTACGGTCGCCACCATGACTTGGCTGACCGATACGGAAAATATGACCACGGACATTTTCTGTTTGTTGTCATCATAAACCAGTCCTTGTGTCATTTATAATTTATGACTGGGTTTGTAGCAAAGGTAATACGACGGGTGTCATTGGTGGTGCAAGAATTGCTCGTCCTTCTGGAGAACCGAGTTCATACCTGGTGTTTAGTAGGATTCGTGTTGCTCAATTTGTTGTTTTATAGTGTTGTGTGTTTCATTGTTGTCCGTTTTCTTTTGTCCGTTGTAATATTTGTCCTCTGATTTACCACTTCTCATTACTCCTTTGGTTTCTTCAAACTTTTCCTAGCATAAAGACAAAATGGAATTTAGTAGCAAATAGTAAGTTCAACAGGAATCAAGCAACACATTTTTAAAACATCCGGCTGAAATTAAACTACACCAATAAAGCCAAGCATAAGTTAAGTTCATGTAACTCGATCTTTAGTTTTATATGTATGTTTTGTAGATCGTTGTTTGTCCCTTTTCTTTTGACCATTGTGTTTTCTGTTCTTCTTCGATTTACGGATTCTGATTACCCCTTTGGTACCTTCAAACTCTTCTTAAGCAGAAGTCATCGAGATAAACTGGAATAATGAGAATATTTCAGGATTTTGTGCTATCCTGTTTATGCTGTATATGGTTTACTTGCTTCCAAAGTCTTTTAAATTATTTTTCATTCCAATCTACTGACCATGAAGGTTATTCCAGAGACCAATCATGTGCACTATATTATTATATCTACATGTTTATTATATCTACATGTTTATTATATCTACATGTTTATAATACATCAAATGAAGGGATCGTCCTGATCGTGATGGTATGGTTGTTGGATTTACAACTATCTATGTGCAATCAGTGCCTATCACCACTAACGTTGCGAGTTGTACATGATTCAAAATTATGTGATAAGTTTGTTAGTGACTTGTGGCAGGTTGGTGGTTCTCTCCGAATACTCCGGTTTACTTCACCAATAAAACTGATCGCCACGATATGACTGAAATATTGTTGAAAGTGGCGTTAAACACCATAACCCTAATAAAAATGAATAAATTATATTAAATTTTGATTACTTATTACTAAGATTAAATAATCCTGATTCGAACACGGCATCACTACTCCCCAAATCGATTTCCAAATAATTACTGTTTATAATGTTTATTTTAGACGATGACACTGAACTGAAAAATCTAGATGCTGAAAAAGGTATGTCATGAAAAGAGAGATTAAACAGTGATCTCCAACAATTCTACCAATATCAACAAAAGGGAATATTAAACAACATTAGTTTTGTTAGTGTAATGCTATTATTCTAGGAGTTCGTTTCTTCCCTTACGGAACATGCGGTGACATAAAGACGTACGGTTATGGATTTTACTGCGCAAGACGCATTTACCTTCATCAGATACACTAAAAATCAACTAAATTAAAATCTTTGGAAGCCAAAGAAACCAAAGTGCTTACGGGATAGTATACTATCTGATAGCTATGCTTGAAGGGAGGATCAGTAGTAGGGTGTGAGGTCTTTTAGTCAACCCGAATTTGGGTTGACTAAGAAACCTCGCACCCTACTACTAAGATCCTTAGTTTTATTTATAATTACATTATGTAGGAACTGTAAATTTCAAAAATAAATATATTTAATAAACCATGTCAAACTTCCGGTTTTTGTCGGTGTTCGTAAAGACCAATTACATGATTTGAATTATTTCAGTGTGAACTCTCATACAGAAAATATTTGTTTTTATTGTCAAATACTCTCTCGGAAAACATCATATAACTTATCAAATGTCTCAAGCCGAATACTTGTTAAACTATAACGAATATAAAGGCCCAGCCCATGTGTAAATTTGCACAACTCTATGCCTGCCATGAATTATTTCGATTCTAATAGGACAAATACGTTAATTTTTAACCATTCGTGAACTGTATACACACGGCATTTGGTGGCTGTTCCACTTACCTCCTTCGGAAATTTTGAATTGATTTTGAATTATTTGTATTTGAACGAGATATTTTAAAACAAAGATATGGATGTTAACGTGAAAAACATATTTATTGTGTATTTTCCAACATAGATTCGATTGAACAATTCCTGCGTAAAAATATTTAAAAAAAAGTCGGAGTTCATTCGTTCATCATTTCGTGCGCTAACAACTAAACAAGATGGCGGAGTGGAGTTGTCAAACATAATATCGAACACTTGAACAGTTGTTAATAATCGACAATTATTGTTAGATATGAAATAAAAAAAATAAATGCCAATGGAAAAAAAAGCTTGTATTGTTGACATAAAAATAAATTCCGGAATAAATACTTAAGACAACCATCTATCGACTTTGACTTTTGTAATATATCGTCATCCTCTGATGTTGTTTACACGGGACGCTGATTGACACAAGCTGGTTACTGATTTATTTTACGATTTTGTGAGCATTTTACTTGTTTGAGTAGCAAAATTCAAAATGCCATCAAATTGGAAAATATCAGTAACTTAATTACATCACCGTCCAGTTATCAATGTATACGTAGGAAACCATGAAGGTTAGTGCATTTTCCGGTTATTCATGGCCGACACATATCAATGGAATGTGCGTACTGCCTACTGGGGATCCCCAAATGTAAATTTTCAAAACAAATGATAAAAAAATACTTAGTTACAGAATATTTATTTATAACCGAGGGGAAATTTTTATTTTAAGGACTTTAAGCATACGCTATATGCCTGTGTTTTGTTTGTTTGCACTCGGTCGTCACGGTAATTTCACAGCGGGAGTCACAATGGAACAGCCAGATTTGTTGTGTACTGCACTTGCGCTAAATATAGAGTTGTTGAGTATTATCGTGTGTGCCGTTTTATAGACGTCATATTAAAATGTTAATTATTATATACATGTATATACAGGGTTGAATTCGGTCTTCCGGAAATATGTACTAATCTGTTCCGTCTTTGTTCTAGTCAACACGTTTATCTGTCTCTTTTT
Organism: Bathymodiolus brooksi; assembly: GCA_963680875.1. Lineage (NCBI taxonomy): Eukaryota > Metazoa > Mollusca > Bivalvia > Mytilida > Modiolidae > Bathymodiolus > Bathymodiolus brooksi. The sequence continues at coordinate 57,196,413 of OY804580.1, read as the reverse complement.
CGTGGGAAATTGAAGTAAAAAGTTGTATCTTTCCACGCTCTTTGTATTTTGTGACTTTCGCCTCTCGCCGATCCCCATGGATGTCATATGGTGGAGAACCATTTAAAATTGTTAGATTGACAGCACATTTTTGACAACAAAAAAATATGTGAAATTTACAGAGATTTTTGCAACTTCCGTTGTGAAGTGTACTGAGCACCCCCAAGTGACCACGTGCTTTCCACATGTTCCATAAGTGCTTGATAATGTAAACAAGAACAACACGTAACATAATTGTAAGTGAGAATTATCTCATTACACAGGTTTAACGTTGCAGAGATATAAATAACTTTTTGTACACTTTTGTAGTGTTTTGCTTTGATTTTATCATCTATTATATGATATTTAAGATAAGATAAGATAAGATTTTATTGATTTAAAATCCAAAGGTTGGATTGTCATCAAACAACAAACGATACATTCAACTGCAGCATGCAGGCATACACAAATATAAACATTCAGATTATTTACAATGAAAAATATATAACATAATATTTAATATAATATTTGATGCCATCCAAAGTTGTTCTGTATGCGAGACTTGTCTCATTACAGTCGGTCTAACACTTCTTTTGTAAATATTTTCACACATGTCGCGTGCTCATTCTGATTCAGAGTCTTTTGCAGACGACGAAAATTCTTCTGTAGAATCCGAAACTGAACCCGACAAAATTGCCCTCCAACCGGCACCAATTCTTACTGCACATTCTGACGCCCATATTTCATCAGACGACGATTGTCCAATACCAGTGCTTACACCATAACGACAATCTCCCATTCTACGAGATTCTCCAATTCCACAACGGGATTCTCCCGTTCCACATCGAAATTCTCCCGTTCCAGCTGTAATTCAGAATACAAGTAATAAACCACAATTTCATATTATGGAAAAACTAGCACTTTGCAGAAAATTCGGAGATTATCCTCATGAAAATGGTTTAGTATTCCTTAGGGAATTTGAATCATTTGCTGCACTACACCACATAACGCCTGATGAAAATGAACGTAAAATAGCAGCTTTTCAGAACTAACAGGACCTGCGTTAATACGTTTGCATTTAGTATGGACATATCGGTGAGATTTATCTCATGATACACTTTCGTAAATAGATTGAGCTTAGATATGCAGAATTATGAGAGTTCGTTCAAACATAATGCTGACAATTTGTTTATATGGAGTGACTTTGTAACATTTTCCGTTCAAAATATAATTTACAAGAACACACAAAAACAATAACTTGAAGCAAGATTTACATTTGAACTCATTCTGGATTTAATTTTGTTGTTAGAATATATATGCACAATCGTGTTGTTCCTGAATTTAGCTATGGTAGACGAGATTAAATAGGAACATTACATACAATTTTCAGTATTCTCATCCTAATTTTAGAAATTTACATGGTCACATTGTACATAGATACGTTTTACTTCACATTGTGTGTTTCATGTGGTACATTTTGTACATGTTTTATGAATGACTCAAATAGTTATTTCTGTAATAAATTAACACCTTTTACATCTGTCCATATTATTTGTCAAATTTACAACATTTCAGACATTCATTTCAACTGAAATTTTTAATTTGTTTTCTCAACTCTCCCTTTTTCTTTCATTAATAAGCAGATGTTTTCATACATGATTCACTAATTTCATAATTAATCTAAATTCAAAACCTAAGAAAATATTTTTTTTTTACCAAGACGAGTCAATTTTTTTCTATAAAAAATTATTGTGTATTGTTGATATTCTTAATATGTGTAATGATGCTTTTTCATTTGTGCATTGTTGATTTTTTGGGGTATTTTTCGTATTACAAGTCGAATATTTACATAATTGATAGATTTTACCAACTGTTGACAGACATTTGGGTAGCAAGAAGTCCTGTCACCAATACGGTGAATATTGTAAAATCCATGTCATGTGGCGTAAAAGAGATCTTTCAGAAATAACCCTGGAAAATATTCGTTATTCTGATAAAATTCGTTCGTTACCTTTATTTTTTTTATTGGTGAACATCTGAGAGTGTAAGGGATGTACAATGATAGGAGTGAAATAGTCGTGTTTTTTTTCCCTTCTCTATAACGTATGAATATTTGTTCATTTATAGCGTTTGTTTTCTATAAGTTAAGCGTAGGGACTCGGCTGAATAAGATTCTCATTATTTTATGAATATCTGCCACCAGTTTAATTGACATCTAGTGGTTTTAATGAAATATGCTACGAAGCCAATTTCGCAACGTCAATACTGCTTGTAGTGTTTGGAGTTTGATTTTGAAAGTTAAGTGTCTATGACCTTACTGAAAGTAGAACTTTGAAAATGATGGTTTGTTTTGATCAGAATTTGATATATGAGACAAGGTTGTATTAGTCTTGCTACAGAGAGATCGATCTTAGTGTATAGTTATGTACAGTTGCATGCTCATATTTAGTTAGTTTTTTTTTATATACATGTATTCATTTGTCATTGATATTCATTTATACTATGATTTGTAAACGAATTCAACCTGTAAGAAAAATTTGAAATTTTCCTTTTTGTCGGGGGGATATTATATACAGGGTTGAATTCGGTCTTCCGGAAATATGTACTAATCTGTTCCGTCTTTTTTCTAGTCAACACGTTTATCTGTCTCTTTTTCGTGGGAAATTGAAGTAAAAGGTTGTATCTTTCCACGCTCTTTGTATTTTGTGACTTTCGGCTCTCGTCGATCCCCATAGATGTCACATAATAAATGTGGTCTTTCGCATTTCTAAATACAAACGGACAAAAGAATAATATGATAATGAAAATAATAATTCTAAAATTCACCATTCGTGGTATACTTATTTTTTAAATGAATGAAAAACAAACAAAAAATCGTTTTAAAAATTCATCTGTGTCGGTGTGCAGACGATCCAAACTTAAACCAGGAAGTATCACGCTTTAACCTATAATGGTCTCCATTATTGTCTCTACCTGATAATGACATGATTGATGAGGACATAAATTACGTTCTGCTGCAAATCAACATGTCAGTGCCACCTGCAAATCTTGAAAATCGTCGTTGTGTACTTGTATCATTGGTATGTTTACATGTGCACATATTTACGAACGTCGTACACATCATGTCACATGCGGTAAAAACTACAAATATATATTTAAGCATGTTAATGATATATATGTTTCAAGTTCTAAAATGTCAAGTTTCAATCTGGTTTTTAATCTTAATCAATAAATATTAATTTGATTCAAAATTATTCCATGGTAAAAATTCCAAATATATATTAAAGCATGTTAAAGATATATGTTTCAAGTTCTAAAATGTCAAGTTTCAATCTTGTTTTTGATCTTAATCAATAAATATTCACTTCCTTTCGAGAACTATTTGTACGCGAATTTTTGTCCAATATAACCAATTTACACATCTAATATCACTGCAAAAAATAATGAGGTTCCAATTGGGATAATAATTAAAAAGTGATAGTATGTGGTATTTTTGAATGGAAGCGAATATGTTTGTTTTTATATGTATTGCAGTTATAGGTCCAGTTATCAAGAGAGGAGGATTGGGATACCATTAACCGGTTTAACCCTGCCACTTTTTTATGTCTGTCCTCAGCCAGAACCGGATTTTCAACGTGATATTGCGTGGTTATTTTTTGTGTTCATTGAGTTAAGGTGAGAGGTGATTGTTCGTTTTGTTGGTATTGGTGTTGGAATTGACGAGGGTCTCGGATACTAATTTTTTCTTATTGCTTATTTCAGATGATAATACAGCATTGAAAAACCCAGATATAGAAAAAGGTATGATTTCAGACGTATGAAGAGTTTGAAGATACCCAAGGGGTAATCAGAAGTCGTAAATCGAAGAAGAACAGACAACACAATGGCCAAAAGAAAAAAATACAAAAGGACAAACAACATCTACAAAGCAAATATACAAAACTAAAGATCGAGTAACACTAACCCCACTAAGCACCGTAGGTGAACTCAGGTGATCAGGAAGGGTAAGCAGTTCCCGCTCCACAAGTGGCAACCGTCGTGTTAATCTAGTTACAAACCCGGTGATAAGTCAGTGAGGAAATTAAAAATTATGACACTGTACTGATTTTAAGAAAAACATTATAGAGGTTAAAATTATTGACTAGGCGTATGTTTATAATAATACAAGTGAATACTGAAAGAGCCAACTTTGACCATCTGGAGATACTGACAGCATTGAGCACACAAGACAGGACGAAAAAAAACCAACTCAGAAACCGACAAAAATAGTAGATGAACAACACGGACCACATAAAAAACAGCTGGTGTACCCAGTATACACTGTTGTCATTGTGAATTTAAGTATTTGGGGATTTGGTAGAGGGGATATCGGTATTCTAAGGCCATTTTCAACATTTTTCATGAGTATATTGTGGTGGTCAGTATTAGCTTTGGAGAAAACCAAAAGTACTCAAAAAACAAAAACATAAACAAACCACGGACCTGTCACAAATCACTGACAAACTTCATAAAATCTATCAAATGATATTAGATATGCCAATTGCTGACTTTTACGATTCTTTGGACATTTTCCCGTGTGAAGTGAATCTGACACATGCAGATATTTGTCAGTGTGACGTCACACTCGAACATTACCACTAGTATCCAAGCTCGTCTTATCGGACTGGCTGCGATATTAGTGATAATGTCTGTCTCGACCCTGAAACTGTGGTTATTATATATAACATTGTGCTAAATACACCCCGCCATAGAACGGAATTGGACTAATTAATGTAATTGAGATAAGTATTGATTGTATAGCTAGTGGTTAGTCCAATTACCATACGACCACGGCAACAATAGTTGCCCCCCACAAAGGTTCACTAGATTGCAGTCTAATTAAAATTGGATGTTTGTTGCTTCTTTTTTTTTTTTTAGAAAAAACAATATTATGAGGTCACATCCGGGTATATATTGGCAACCGACTAATCAGTGATGAATCCATTGAATCTTTGATTAAATAACCCGAAAACACATCAAGAGTTGCTGTCCGATTGGTCAGTATATTTATCTATAATGCATATGATTAGGCGGTATCACCAAAGAAAACAATATGATATAAAGAGACAAAACAAACATCTCATTCTAATTAGATTAACAAGGTTGATACATGGTGTATTAGAAATAGTTTTTACAGTTCCTAAATAATGTAATTATGATTAAAACTAAGGTTCTCCTCCCTCAGCCATAGGTGACCATAGCCGATTATGGCGATCTGTATATGTCATTTGGTTTACTTGCTCCCAAAACTTTTCAAATGATATGGATTTCCAACCTCTCGTCTTTGAGCGTACCTTATGAACGTTATTCATGAGACGCGTCGTATACACTAAATTTGATATCTACGTTTTTATGACATGGTGGACTATTATCCCCAGGATTGTATGCTCAGTATGGGATCTTTATACATCAGAAAATATATACAGTTTAGAAAAAATCCAAAGACGAGCTGCACGTTATGTATGCAACAGACGACACAACACCAGCAGTATCACAGACATGATGCATACCCTCAGTTGGTCAACTCTACAAGAGCGCAGATTAAAAGCTAGACTGCAAATGTTTCATAAAATTGTGAATGACAAAATAGAAATACCTTATGAAAACATACTAATAAAAAGTCAATCCAAAACACGATATACCCATAACCAAACCTTTAGACAAATCCAATGTAATAAAGACAGTTACAATTTTTCCTTTTTCTGCAGAACAATAAAAGATTGGAATCAATTACCAAAAAATATCACAAACAATGCCACAACAGATGCATTTAAAGAGAGCCTCTCACACGAGCTGCTCCTCAAAACCTTTCCATACCTCCAATAAAAAATATACTTTGTTTTTATCTTATAATAAATAAAAAATTGTAAAATTATAAATAAATAAATAAATGTTGTAATAAAAACGTAGATATCAAATTTATTGCGCACCACGCGTTTCTGGATTAATCTTTTCCAGGTACGATTAAAGCCAAATATTTGAAAGCCAAGTCATAAAAACGTAGATATCAAATTTATTGCGCACGACGCGTTTCTGGATTAATCTTTTCCAGGTACGATTAAAGCCAAATATTTGAAAGCCAAGTCATAAAAACGTAGATATCAAAGGACTGGGAGCTATAAGAGCCAAAATCGGCCCCACCTCAGATGTCGATAAGATTTTCTCCAAAATGTATTCACAATATGTGCTTTTCATAAATAAATACAGTTAGTTAATATGTGCATCTAATTCCTCACAGCGGACCGACAAAGTCAGGTAATGAAAAGCACTGAACGTCATTTTTTTTCAGAATACAGAATGTACGTATCATTGTATTATAATGCATATCTTTAAAAAACAAAAAGAAAAAGGAAAACAAAGCATAATAAAACTCAATAAACAAAGCATAAATTTGACTTAATATGCAATGTGGATTGATTTCAGGAATAAAAACATGTTCTGAAACTATTATGAAATTAAAGTGACTGAATAGTAATGTCGCAACGTCACCCATTTTCGACGGTCTCCTGTTTTCGACGGTTTGTTTCACGTGATAAAATCTCTCATTATTTTGATCGCTTCATTTGTCAGAGGTTATATTATGATGCTGAAATTGCATGAATGATCTCAAGAAATCTGATCTAAAAATGTCATCTTTAAATGTAAGAACTACGTACCACATCTATTATTTCACGTTCAAATTGTATTTTTTCGTAATTCATTTTTTCGTCACCTTAACAAAGCTTTAATCATTTAAAAAATATATCTCATACAGACCAATTTTGGTTTCATCGTCTGCTATGACATTGATAATGTACATATTGAGATCATATCAATTCAGAAACTTATTAACATTGATTGTCGAAAACTGGCCGAAGTTTTGGTATTAACCTTAAAGAAGTAATAGATAGATTTATTTGAGGAATAGAACTTTGTCATATTTGAAATTTGCTTAAACACCTTTTTAACCATACTTTATTCTTAACGACAACCAATGTTATGATATATTCCAGTACATTTTTACGGACAACCATCATAAAGCTATAAAAAAAAATACCAAGGTGCGGGTTGAGAGAACTTGATAGCGTAAAATAAAGCATTTGGTTTTGCAGTTTCTAAGAAAAAGATTAAATATTAATATGAAAAGTTATGGATAACAGACGAACTAAATTATATTATTTCTACGATTTTTTTATCGACAGTGTGATATATATTTTTTCATTTTATTTTATGCTATTAAAAAAAACAGCTGAGTTGCAATTGTTAAAAAAAAATATGGTTTTGATCGTCTTCCGTAATTAAAATCGTCAAAATGAAATACAACCGAATTGATATCAAATAGCAACATGTTTCAACCTCATTTAAAATATACCTTGAAATACTTTCATACTTTTACATCACGTTCACGATATTTTATTACAACACTATTTCACTCAAGGGTAAACAAATTTCTGTTCTAGTTAAAGGACTTTATCAAACAGAATAATACAGTTTACATGTAATGCAGTTAATACGCATTTAAACCACAGAAGAATATTTCTATTTTCCACACCTTGTGGTGGTGGGTCGCTATTGTGCATGCGAAATATTAATTGCAAACCCCATTGACTGGTTATATGCTGCCTGTCTAGAATATTTTATTTTTTTCTCGATCGACAGTTCAGAAGCTAGAAAACAATATGATGAATATTGTCTGTCAATCATGCAAACAATAACTTATGCACATGACAGAACGCATATACGGATTCTGATTGCCCCTGTGGTATCTTCAAACTCTTCTTAAGGATATGTTGGATTGTGCCCAAAAAATATCTACTCCTTTTGGATCAAACTATTTTAATTCATTTTAGAAGTAGCATCGATAGACCATTAAACCTACCTCAGTTTCCCGGTAGTAATAACTATTTCAGTATCCCGAAAGAAAATATATAATCAATAAAAACTATTTTGGATGAAGTGGTGTTTATTTTATTTTTATGTTATATAACTGTTACGTGCCGACATACCATCGTTTTTTACGGCAACTATTGCTTCTCAAACATCAAAACGTCATCTAAGCGCTTGTAATATTTGAACATTTTCCCGTCGTTTTTCAAGAAATTTAACACATCGTGCACCAAAAAATACTTTAACAGTAGTTGTGTTTTATTTATTTTAATAATCTGGTAAAATATTGTCTGGTGCACGACTACGGAGGTGCTTAATTTGTTCGAAAACCGTCGAAATATCGCGGGCAAAATTCCACGAAATACAGAAAACAAATAACGCTCATGACGTCACAATGACGTCAAATACGTATCGATTTTATTGGAAACAAGCTTTAACATCAAAAGTATGATGTCGTCTATAAAATAAAACACATCAAATTTTAATCAAGTATTTTCTAAGATAATGATTCATTAAATATGGGGCCATATATGGAACTTATAGTCCCCAGTTCTTTTTATCGCGTTGACGCCGGACTGCATGCACTGAGTTTTTCTTCTGGTTTCAATGTATACAAACTGTATTTAAAATAAATACAATTATTTACAGAAACAAGTTATTTACTTGAAATGAATCATACAATGTACAGAGATTGTGTATATATACATAATGGTATCATATATACAATCAGAAGAGTGAAAATATTGATTTTAAGGGTCTGGCCGAGGTTATAAATAAATTAATATTTAACAACCTCCACAATCCTCCACCAACAAAATATTTTGATACAATCATTAACCCTCTATACTCAAAACAACTGCTCAATTTGGTGTTGGTGGAAGACTGTGGAGGTATATAAAATAGCTAAAATGTACATTGAATATGTCGTTTATAGTCCATTGTTAGCATTATCCGTCTAATCATGATGTTATTATGACGTCATAGCGCACCCAATCTCACGGAAAGATATATTTTTTGAAAATTTGTAAATATAACAATTAAATTAGTAAATTGTTTTTATTCTATGTGAAGCATTATTTTTTGATAAAATGTGGGGCCAATTTTGCACCTTAACGCCTCTCCCTCTTTATTGCGCACGACGCGTTTCTGAAATAACCTTCATCATGTACGCTCAAAGCCAAAATATTTGAAATCTAAATAATTTTAGAATCTTTGGGAGCAACAAAGCCAAAGGGCCTAAACAGAATAACCAAAATTCGGATACGGTCACCTATGCCTGAGGGAAGAGTACAATAGTTTTAATAATTATTACATGATATGCACTCATGTTTCAGGAAATAGGGTGATTCAGATTTGGAAGTCTACAGTTAATAAATGATGGTTATAAATAGAAATGCACTATTGCCCTATGAAGCAGTGAATAGACATAATAATATTGCGTGATGAAAGTGGATATACTCGCAATATTTCGTGATGAAGCTGTGGATGTTTACGGCCTACAATTGTATTTTGTTGAACCTACTCAACAGTCAAGGTTTATACGATGAGAAAGTATAAAGTAATCTAATATGAAGGAGTTTTGTGATGATGATATCAATAATGGAAGTAGAACATCTGCTATTTCAAAGCGCACATTATCTGTCTATTAATTTTTTATATTGTTTTATGTGTATATTTTGTATGTTCAAGTAGAAAAGAAAACATTGATTTTTAATATTTATAATGTTCATAGCGGCCTTCGTACTACTAAATATAACCACATTGGTGATGTAATGGTTAGCGTGCTCGCCTCGAGTGCGGTATATCGTGGATTCAAGCCCCGAGTGCGGTATATCGTGGATTCAAGCCCCGAATGCGGTATATCGTGGATTCAAGCCCCGAGTGGGTCAAACCGAAGATTATGAAATTGGTATTTGCTGCTTCTCCGCTTAGCATACATCATTAAGGAATAAGAGCAAAGACTTGTTGTCTCGGAACCAGGATGATAAGTCCCAGTGGGGCAACATGTCTACCCGCGGACTGTTGCTTAAGTGAGCTACAGTAGACATAATTGTTCATCAGATCTGTTTTTTTCTCTATATATTTCATGTAAAACATGATTAAACAACATTATTAAGAAAAAAACCTGGTAGAACGTGCTAAAGTGGGTACGGGTCACTGTAATCGGGCGGCTGTATCGAGAAACAGATACGGTGTTGAAAAAACTGTTAATACTCATAAATATTGATATATGCAATACAATTTTATGTTTGTCTTCAAGAAATATGATAGACAAAACCATGTGTGAAGTTTTATGACGAAATATCTCCAATTTCTATGTAAATATAGTTCAAAACACCTAGAATGACATGCTAGCTTCACATAATTCAATAAATCTAGAATGGCATGCTATTTCACATAGTTCAAAACTCCTAGAATGGCATGCTAGCTTCAGATAGTCCAAAACAGGTAGAATGGCATGCTAGCCTTACATAGTTCAAAACAGCTAGAATTGCATGCTAGCTTCACATAGTTCAAAACACATAGAATGGCATGCTTGCTTCAGATAGTCCAACTATTTTTACATAGAGAAAACCAATCGACAAAAATCGTATAATTTAGATTCATATGGGCATAGCAAAGAAGGTAATATCAACAAAATTTCTCAACATCATTATCAGAACAAATCATGGACAGACAGAATGTGTCATGCAGTATGGAGGTTTGCGGAGTTCAGTAACGTGTGTTGCCACCTCTTGCAGCAACGACAGCTTCGCATCTCCGACGCATAGAACCAATCAATCGTTGGATAAAGGCTTGTGAGATGTTGGTCCACTCGTCACGCAGCTCCTGTAGTGTTCCCGGTGGATTTTGACGGTGGCGAACACGTCTACCGAGTTCATCCCATAAATATTCAATTGGTGACATGTCTGGTGATAATGCCGGCCAAGGAAGAACTCGGATGGGATTCTGGTTCAGAAAATCTTGACAAACACGAGCCACGTGACATCTTGCATTGTCATGTTGAAAGACGTGATCAAAGTTTCTCTGTTGCAGAAAGGACAGAACGGTAGGATCAAGAATATCTTCTCTGTATTTTACGGCATCCAATGTTCCTTGAACAATTTTGAGCTGAGTGCGACCGCCATGAAAAATTCCAGCCCAGACCATAACACTTTCGCCTCCAAAACGGTTGGACACGTACACACACTGGTCCGTAAAGCATTCCCCACGCCTGCGGTATACACGAAAACGTCCATCGCTAAAGCAAAGTGCAAATCTAAAAAAGATGTGTTGCCATGTTTGAAGCCTCCAACGACGACGTGCACGAGCCCAGGCTAGTCTCGCGTTCCTATGGAGTTGCTTAAGGATTGGTCCTACCACCGGACGCCTACATGTCGCTCGGAGTCCAGATTCACGTAGTCTGCTGCGAACATTCTGACCCGATATTCTGACATTTGCTGACCAGGTGTTCTACGGGCAGTGTCCTCAGCCGTTAGCATACGGTTCCGGAGGTGAATAAGGCGTAAATGTCTGTCTTGACGTTGTGATGTCACACGCGGCCTGTTGTTACGGGGTCTGTCATTCTTCCTACTTGTTTATCGAAGACGAATCATTAGCCTTGAAATGGTTATTCTAGACACATCAAAGTGGTCTGCAACGGCCTGGTGAGTCATTCAAGCCTGAACCATACCCATCGCTCGCTCACGGTCATTTTGACGGAGCCGTGGCATCGACGTTCTTGTGAAAATTCAAATTTTCAGAATGGCAAATTGTTTACTTTTGTTGACAGCACAATTAATGATCACAGGTGATTTAAATGCCTAATTCGATCATCGCAAACTCTATCATGGAACGGAAAATTTACTTTCCGGAATTTTTCCGTTACAGAACAGGATGTTATTGTTTGTTTTGTGAGGATAAGCGCGTTTCACGCAAACATTGATGTAAATGATAATAAACAATTGTTTTGGTTTTAACATAGAAATATATTTAAAAAAATTCTTTGTATCGTTTCTTTTGTTGACTAGTACAGTTCAAAATACCGAGAATGACATGCTAGCTTTGCATAGAAATATGTCATAGGATGACAAGTTACATAGATAACTCTAATATGATAATGAACTAAATTGATACATTTCTGTGAATTAATATGGTTATTCCCAAACTAAATAATTTCTGTGAATTAATATGGTTATTCCCAAACTAAATAATTTCTGTGAATTAATATGGTTATTCCCAAACTAAATAATTTCTATGCACGTAGGCGCAGTCTAATTTTACTATTCACAGAAATACATACCGATACGACATGGGTAACAAAATAAATGAGACGGGTTTTAATTGCATGTTACCCTTTCTGATATAATGATACTGTGTTAAGTCGAGCGTTTAATATCTAATAATCTTTATTGCAAATAAAACCCTTGCGGGTAAAGCAATACAATACAATACAACATTACAAAACATATATACATGAACAACATAAAGAAATGTCATATATTCATAGTTAAAATTATACATTGACCAATGTGAACCTCATTTTCGCAATTCTAACGATTGCTTTATATAGTCAACAACACTGGGCAACAATTATTATGACATTATCATGCATTCTGTTGTTGTGTATTCAATGGACAATTTTGAAGACAATAATAATATCATTATACCTTTAATTTTTTCGTAGTAAACTATACAAATTTCAAGGTTAAACATATTAGCGTCTAAAGAATGCAGATTCTCATCAGTGGGTGCTAGACACATAGATTATACTAGACACATAGATTATGCATACTTTATAAACTATTTCGCTTTAATACTTTATAATGGTAATTAATGAGATACGTAAAGGTTTGTATTGAATATATTTTTGGATCCTTAATTTAGTGAGTGATTGTGGTTTAGCGCCAAATGAGCAATTGTTTCATCTATATCATAGCGAAAACATATTAGCAATATACAAATTCAACTCAGCATGTTGGTCTAGTACAAAGTGGACATCATCATTATTCCATTGAATGTAATTTCTAGCCCACTTAAATAACTGTCCGTGCATAGAAATATCACTTCACTGGGACACATTATCCCGATTCCGAGTCAACTAGTCATTGCTCTTAGTCCATAATGCTACGTGCTATAGTATCTTGTTTGAATCGATCGGGCCTCAAACCAACGATAAAGAAAACCTCAAATTTATATTCATTTGTAATAGGGTATCTGCTTCTGGATTGTTCATTCTCTTTGCTGTAGTGTACGGGCGGGAGTTTCACCGGTCGGTTCGCTGTATAGCTGTTAATGCTTGACTCCCCATTAAGGCTGGTTGTCACACGATAAGTACCAAATGTCTGAAGGTGACGACAACATAACTAACTGTGACACTGACCATACGATCGCCGACAAAAATAACTAACTGTGACACTGACCATACGATCGCCGAAAAACATAACTAACTGTGACACTGACCATGCGATCGCGGCAACGATTGTCCCTGATCAGTGTTATTTTTGTGTAAATGATAGTAATAATAGACTTGCTAACACATGACTGAATACTAGATATAATGCTAAAAATAACATCTCCGGTCTTTTTTATATTTAAATAAATATCGTAAAAAATATAACGACTTCTTTGAAATAACCCAGTTTTCCACTTATCTTTTCCTCGTAGATTTGTTTAATGTTATACATGTAAGTTTGCACTATATTTGTTATCTATATGTTTATTACAAAATGCTATCAAAGGAATAAAATTTGACATTAAGAAACGGTACACACCACATTCCGACATCAATTGTATACGACACAGCTCCATTACTAAAACAGAAGTTCAATATTATTGTGAATATCTGTTGGTCCATAACATTACCAAGAATTACAACAGTACAATGCCAGTTTGTTACGAAGAGACGAAAGAGAGGTAAGGTTTGTTCTCAGTTTTAATTTATCGACAATCTCTATAAATAAATAAATAAATAAATAAATTGATTAATAAATATGTATGCTTGATGTTCATTAGAGTATATTGAAATGATGTCAATGTTAGATTTATCCTGTTACTCGGATGTGTACTCTCTTACATGAAATGATTGTTTCCTTACCGGAATATTTTTCGTCTTAGCCGGGACGTTTGTTCTTTTAACCCGGGTTCTTTGATATCTCATATACCCGCGATGTGTGACTCATTTAGATCAGCCCCTTGGAGAGATGGCCTCAGTAAATCAGTATGTGATCAAATTATATCGATGATATTATCCGGGTAATTCGGTTTCCACCATTTCTATAAGTGCCTGTGAGGAGATGTACTCAGTAAATCCGTATGTGATCAAAGATGATATGTGGTCTTATGTGGTCTTTCATCGGTTACCATGAGCAACACTATAATCTATAAAGCGATCCCTATGGACAGAAAGTATAAACAGTGATGGTCAACCTTGACCTCTCTCTTCAAACCATTGAACACAACAACACCACCACATATGGCTGTGGAAGTTCAGGTCCTGGATTTGGACTGGCAATAAAATATGGCGGGTATGACTGGTTGATGGGATTCTCAATCCAATATCCAACGACAATGCAAATACATTGGATACATAAACAATAAAAAAAAAAAACCTGCACATCTTCGCTTCCACCCACAGTATGCCACTCTCATCACAACAATGAAGGACAACATAAACATGGACAGTATATATAATAGTTTGAATTATGAAATGGCTATTTTAACAATTTAGTTTCCAGTGTCGTCACACAGTGCTCGTTATGCTACAATTCTTTTTTTTTTAATTAGCTTTGCAGGTATATTGCATCAGTATGTTAAAATTGTATAACATTAGTGTGTTGTTGCTTGGTGTAATAGCATGTGACACTACCAAAACAAGAGCAGAAAATAGTAAGTAGATAGTAATACAAACGTAGATATCTAAATTAGTGCGTACGACGTATTTATTTAATAACCTGCATCAGGTACGTGGAATAACCTGCATCAGGTACGTGGAATAACCTGCATCAGGTACATGGAATAACCTGCATCAGGTACGTGGAATAACTTGCATCAGGTACGTGGAATAACCTGCATCAGGTACGTGGAATAACCTGCATCAGGTACGTGGAATAACCTGCATCAGGTACGTGGAATAACCTGCATCAGGTACGTGGAATAACTTAGTGCGTACGACGTATTGTTGGAATAACCTGCATCAGGTACGCCCATAATCAAAAGATTGGAAGCCAAATAATTTGAGAGTATACTAAAGGTCCTAAACATGCTAGCCAAAATCGGTGATGACCATCTATGCCTGAGGTCAATACGATTTAATGAAGAAACCAACAGCAATCCAATGATCTTATGGTTAGGGTTAGGGTTATGGTATTAAACGCCACTTTCAACAATATTGCAGGTATATATTATTGGTGGAGGAAACCGGAGAAACTGGAGAAAACCACCCACCTGTCGCGAGTCACTGACAAACTTTATCACTTAATGTTGTATCGAGTACACCTCGACATGACATGGATTCGAACTCACATTTTAATTGCTAGCTGGTCCTACGAGTTGTACCAACCTATTTTAATTGCTAGCTGGTCCTACGAGTTGTACCAACCTATTTTAATTGCTAGCTGGTCCTACGAGTTGTACCAACCTATTTTAATTGCTAGCTGGTCCTACGAGTTGTACCAACCTATTTTAATTGCTAGCTGGTCCTACGAGTTGTACCAACCTATTTTAATTGCTAGCTGACCCTACGAGTTGTACCAACCTATTTTAATTGCTAGCTGGTCCTACGAGTTGTACCAACCTATTTTAATTGCTAGCTGGTCCTACAAGTTGTACCAACCTATTTCAATTGCTAGCTGGTCCTACGAGTTGTACCAACCTATTTTAATTGCTAGCTGGTCCTACGAGATGTACCAACCTATTTTAATTGCTAGCTGGTCCTACGAGTTGTACCAACCTATTTCAATTGCTAGCTGGTCCTACGTGTTGTACCAACCTATTTTCGATATTTTAGTGATGATATATACTGATTGTATTGGTGCTTGTAAATCCGACTACCATACGATCACGGCCACGACGGCCCCTAAAGATTGTGGGTAGAGTGTATGGGAGATAATAATTTTGGTCTTTACTCATTGATGTCTTTTCTATGTTTGGCTTATATTGAATTTTCATGAAGCATAAAATACAGGGATATTTTTCTACATACTGTTTACCTATTCGTTCTAATAATTGTGGAAAATACAAACACTATGTGAATTGCTTTTTATTGCGTATTTTTGTGACTGCCCAACAACTGGCACCACCAGCTTACTACTTCTTGCTTTGGTGACTGTCCAACTGGCACCATCAAGTTTCTATAATATACTTTTATGATTGCCCAGTTGACGCCATCATCACATTTCTCTGCAATACTTTTTGTGATTACCCAACTGACACTATCATCAGTTTTCTATACCATACTTACTTTTTGTGACTGCCCAACTGACACTATCATCAGTTTTCTATACCATACTTACTTTTTGTGACTGCCCAACGGACACAATCATCAGTTTTCTATACCATACTTTTTGTGACTGCCCAACGGACACTATCATCAGTTTTCTATACCATACTTACTTTTTGTGACTGCCCAACCGACACAATGATAAGTTTTCTATACCATACTTACTTTTGTGACTGCCCAACTGACACTATCATCAGTTTTCTATACCATACTTACTTTTTTTTACTGCCCAACGGACACAATCATCAGTTTTCTATACCATACTTTTTGTGACTGCCCAACTGACACAATCATCAGTTTTCTATGCCATACTTTTTGTGACTGCCCAACTGACACAATCATAAGTTTTCTATACCATACTTACATTTTGTGACTGCCCAACTGACACTATCATCAGTTTTCTATACCATACTTACTTTTTGTGACTGCCCAACTGACACTATCATCAGTTTTCTATACCATACTTAGTTTTTGTGACTGCCCAACGGACACTATCATCAGTTTTCTATACCATACTTAGTTTTTGTGACTGCCCAACTGACACAATCATCAGTTTTCTATGCCATACTTTTTGTAACTGCCCAACTGACACAATCATCAGTTTTCTATGCCATACTTTTTGTGACTGCCCAACTGACACAATCATAGGTTTTCTATACCATACTTACTTTTTATGACTGCCCAACTGACACTATCATCAGTTTTCTATACCATACTTACTTTTTGTGACTGCCCAACTGACACTATCATCAGTTTTCTATACCATACTTACTTTTTGTGACTGCCCAACGGACACAATCATCAGTTTTCTATACCATACTTTTTGTGACTGCCCAACGGACACTATCATCAGTTTTCTATACCATACTTACTTTTTGTGACTGCCCAACCGACACAATGATAAGTTTTCTATACCATACTTACTTTTGTGACTGCCCAACTGACACTATCATCAGTTTTCTATACCATACTTACTTTTTGTGACTGCCCAACTGACACAATCATCAGTTTTCTATACCATACTTTTTGTGACTGCCCAACTGACACAATCATCAGTTTTCTATGCCATACTTTTTGTGACTGCCCAACTGACACAATCATAAGTTTTCTATACCATACTTACATTTTGTGACTGCCCAACTGACACTATCATCAGTTTTCTATACCATACTTACTTTTTGTGACTGCCCAACTGACACTATCATCAGTTTTCTATACCATACTTAGTTTTTGTGACTGCCCAACGGACACTATCATCAGTTTTCTATACCATACTTAGTTTTTGTGACTGCCCAACTGACACAATCATCAGTTTTCTATACCATACTTACTTTTTGAGACTGCCCAACGAACACAATCATCAGTTTTCTATGCCATACTTAGTTTGTGTGACTGCCCAACGGACACTATCATCAGTTTTCTATACCCTACTTACTTTTTGTGACTGCCCAACGGACACAATCATCAGTTTTCTATGCCATACTTTTTGTAACTGCCCAACTGACACAATCATCAGTTTTCTATGCCATACTTTTTGTGACTGCCCAACTGATACAATCATAAGTTTTCTATACCATACTTACTTTTTATGACTGCCCAACTGACACTATCATCAGTTTTCTATACCATACTTACTTTTTGTGACTGCCCAACTGACACTATCATCAGTTTTCTATACCATACTTACTTTTTGTGACTGCCCAACTGACACTATCATCAGTTTTCTATACCATACTTACTTTTTGTGACTGCCCAACGGACACAATCATCAGTTTTCTATACCATACTTTTTGTGACTGCCCAACGGACACTATCATCAGTTTTCTATACCATACTTACTTTTTGTGACTGCCCAACCGACACAATGATAAGTTTTCTATACCATACTTACTTTTGTGACTGCCCAACTGACACTATCATCAGTTTTCTATACCATACTTACTTTTTGTGACTGCCCAACGGACACAATCATCAGTTTTCTATACCATACTTTTTGTGACTGCCCAACTGACACAATCATCAGTTTTCTATGCCATACTTTTTGTGACTGCCCAACTGACACAATCATAAGTTTTCTATACCATACTTACATTTTGTGACTGCCCAACTGACACTATCATCAGTTTTCTATACCATACTTACTTTTTGTGACTGCCCAACTGACACTATCATCAGTTTTCTATACCATACTTAGTTTTTGTGACTGCCCAACGGACACTATCATCAGTTTTCTATACCATACTTAGTTTTTGTGACTGCCCAACTGACACAATCATCAGTTTTCTATACCATACTTACTTTTTGAGACTGCCCAACGAACACAATCATCAGTTTTCTATGCCATACTTAGTTTGTGTGACTGCCCAACGGACACTATCATCAGTTTTCTATACCCTACTTACTTTTTGTGACTGCCCAACGGACACAATCATCAGTTTTCTATGCCATACTTTTTGTAACTGCCCAACTGACACAATCATCAGTTTTCTATGCCATACTTTTTGTGACTGCCCAACTGATACAATCATAAGTTTTCTATACCATACTTACTTTTTATGACTGCCCAACTGACACTATCATCAGTTTTCTATACCATACTTACTTTTTGTG
Source organism: Bathymodiolus brooksi (assembly GCA_963680875.1). NCBI lineage: Eukaryota > Metazoa > Mollusca > Bivalvia > Mytilida > Modiolidae > Bathymodiolus > Bathymodiolus brooksi. Next base: position 57,177,401 of record OY804580.1, on the reverse strand, counting down.
ACTGCCCAACTGACACTATCATCAGTTTTCTATACCATACTTACTTTTTGTGACTGCCCAACGGACACAATCATCAGTTTTCTATACCATACTTTTTGAGACTGCCCAACGGACACTATCATCAGTTTTCTATACCATACTTTTTGTGACTGCCCAACGGACACTATCATCGTTTTCTATACCATACTTACTTTTTGTGACTGACACAATCGGGTTTCTATATTATCCTTTTGTTACTGCCAATGAGTTTTCAATTCAATACTTGTGTGACTGCTCAACTGGTAGCATCAGCTTCCCATCCTTTTGTGATTTTCCAACTGGTACAATCGGATTTCCATACTTTTGTGATTTTCCAACTGTCTCAATCGGATTTCCATACTTTCTTGACTTTATACTGTAATCTATTTACCAAGGAATAGACATAGATTATAACACACTTTTTGTTATGTTTCAGTTATAATAGGACGAAGTAGAAATTCGAGTGTGTGTGACAGATATGATGTGGTTCCCGGGAAGACAATAGTTAACCTGGCTTCAGACGGTTATATAATCAATCCTGCTTGTTCGTTGAACTTGATTGGATTTGGAGTTAATGATGAAACATTTGGGTTCAGTGGGATGTGCTATGAGATATTAGAGATAGATATTCCATGTGGTGATAGAAATATTATAACAATTCAAGCTTGGCCTCTGTTAGTATATCAGAATAAAACAAGTATCTACGTTGTTGTAAATGATACAGTGGTAAGATTACAGCCAATATGGATCTATGAAATTATTTAACGTCAATTAGAGTTATCTGATACCCCAGACTAAATAATGGGTGATGGATTTTTGGTTTTTAAAGCCACTTCCAGCAATATTTCAGCTATATCGTGGTGACCAGTTTTAGTGGTGGAAGAAGCCGGAGTTCCCGGACAGAACCACCGACCATGGGCAAGCAACTGGTAAGCTTCATCACTTGCGGCTGCGAGTCGAGTGCACCCATTTTTGTAATTTACAAAGTCAGGCGGGAACCCACACCGTATTGATGATAGGCTTGAATGAGTTGTTAGGTAATCCACCTACCTAGTTCATTGAGCCAGCCGGGCCCTACTAAATAGTGGGTGAGATGTCACACAATTGAACAGATCATGTTATAAATGTTAATTATGAAAAGAAAATTTAAACTTTGACGATCAACAATTCCACTAATACTAACAAAACTAAGAACACCATCTCACCTCAAATCATAGAACACGTGCACACCAATAAATTATGTCTTATGATATGCAGGTCCTAGTTTGGGGCAGGCAAAAAGGTGTTAAACCGGTGAGTGGGATTCCCAAAAATGGATATCCAATGGCATATACAGATATATACAATAAAAAGAAAAAACCTACACTGCACAGATTCGCTTCCGCTTATAATACTAACACAAAACTACTCAACCGATTATTGTAATATCGTAAATGTTCATTGTTGTTTTTTGACAATGTCTTAAATATTATACATAATCCATGCCTAGAGGAGTAGCGGAAGTTAAGTTGAGATTTAACAGGGACGGGTGTATTTATGTAAGTGAACACGACTATCGACCAGAAGCTATGGTAAGCTATTAGAAAAAAAGTAATTTCCATTGCTTACGTTTTTACTCTCATTCATCATGAAGTCCTGTAATAATACATTCAACTAAACGTTCCTATTTAATGTAAGAAGAGTTTGAAGATACCAAAGTGGTAATCAGAATCCGTAAATCGAAGGACAGACAACAACAATGACTAAAAGAAAAAGGACAAACAACGATCTACAAAGCATACACATAAAACTAGAAATCGAGTAGCATGAACCCCACTAAAAACCGGGAATAAAAACTAAAGATCATTTCTCTTATGCATAGGTACATGTAACCGTAGCCGATTTTTGCTAACAAGGTCAGGCCTTTTGCCTTTTGACCTTGTTTCTCACAAAGACTTTTAGAATATTATATTTGGCTTTCCAATAATTTGTACATCTCCAGTGTACCTAATGAAGATTTCTCCAGAAATGCGTCGTGCGCGCTAAATTAGATATCTACAAGTTTATCAAAACGTGGTTCAAGATACCATGACGGCAATCGTAACAATATGTATATCAATAATAATATCTATAAATAAAAATATAGATATCAAATTTAGTGCGCATGACGCGTTTCTAGAATAACATTCATCTGATCGAACACGTATGCGTACTGAGACTGACTTCTGTCAACAAAAGCTTGCCTCAAAAACAATATGTACAAATAAAATAGAAAGTAGAAGAAATATCATACTGGCAGAACAGTTCTAAATTCCATTCGGAAAATCGTTGTAGCAGAGGTAAAATCAATACTCCTTATACATCTATACACTAGCACACACTCTCCTTCGTACAGGTACTTCTATAATTTTTTTTTTTTTTTTTAATATCAACTTATTATATATCTATTGCAGCCATTATTGAAGGAATCATTCACATGTATCTACAGACGACAACCGTTAGATAAATACTGCTTTAATGGTGCAACTATGTATGAAATATCAATACAACGTACCACAGCCGACCCCTCTATAAAACATAGTCTTACCATCAGAACCTCTGGTAAGTATTGTCTGTTTCCTCCATAACAAGTACCATTATACTCGAAACATCTGGTTATTTTTTTTTCTGTTCATCCCATTAATTCACGCCATAACTCACAATCTCTGGTAATCATTACCCATCATTTGATTTCAGTCTGTTGCTAGGGACACCATGCTTTACCAGTCTGTGCTCTCTCTCCTTAATGAGGGTTTAGCGGAGAAACAACAAATACCAATTTTATAGTCTTTGTGCTTGACCCGATCGGGGCTTGAACACACGATCTACCACACTCGAGGCGAGCACGCTAACCATTACACCACAACGCGTATGATCGATTATAGATAAAAAAAAATGATAATAATAACATCACAACCTGTCTTATTTATTTTCAAAATTCCTGTTGATATACTGGCGGTCAGTGATGTTCGATACGTTGAACGGTAATGTCATAGTAAAAAAATTGTTTTTGTTTATCTATTGATTGTTCATGGTACGGCTGCTATAGCAACTATGTATGATATGATAGAACACAAAATCGTTGAAGAGGAAATTTCAGGTTAAACTCTGATGGGTTTGGCTGTACGTTTAGACATTTTGTTTTCTTTCTTATCATCACTGATAAGTATTTTTGTTTTCTAAGGACGGCTACGGACGCATTATATTAAGTGTAGTATCTTTCATGTTTGTTATTACAAGGGATTACATTTCTAATTGTTGTTTACTTGTTAGGACAAACAGTAGAAACGACCAAGAAAGAAAGATTAAATGTTCATAAATTTTAACTAAGGGGCACAGTCAATTGAGTAAGAGAGTCATACAAATCACTATGAAGGTCAATTAGTTCTAACTGATACAAAGTTTGTTATTAAACACACGATTAAAAAAGTTATACATCTACATGGTATCGTAGAACTGAGAAAACTTTGAATACATAGAAACCGTAGATTGAAGAAGAACAGACAATACAATAACCAAACGAAAAACGACAAAATGACAATCAATTATCTACAAACCACTACACAGAGAACTAGAGATTGAACAACACGAACCCCACAAAAAGGCGAGAATAAACTCAGGTGCTCCGGAAAGGTAAGCAGTTCCTGCTGTCTTCCACATGATTTTACAGTCTAAATATATGTTGTTCTCTTTTTTCTCTACAGTGGCTATAGATCCACTTTATCAAGAAGTAAATCCACGACATCTGAATGAAATGTTTGTAATATCTAATGAGTGTCAATGTGACGGACCAGTCTGTGAACCTTGTGAAACAGAGACACACCTGATATCAACAGATTTTGTAGAGAGTCTGCTGAAAAATACAACAAAAGACCAGGAACAAACATCATCATCGTCATTTGGTAATATGTTGTCAATAGCAACACAATCTAATATGTGACTATCCTTTGCTAAGATTTGATTTGATTGATTATTGTGTTTAACGCCACTTTCAGCAATATTTCAGATATATCAGTTTTAGTGATGGAAGAAGCCGGAGTACCCGGAGAGAACCACCGACCATGGGCAAGCAACTGGTAAGCTTTATCACTTGCGGCTGCGAGTCGAGTGCACCCTTTTTTGTAACTTACAAAGCAGGGCGCGAACCCACGCCGTATTGGTGATAGGCTTGTATGAGTTGTTCGGTAATCCAACTACCTAACTCATTGAGCCAGCCGGGCCCTACAACTACCTAACTCATTGAGCCACCCGGGCCCTACAACTACCTAACTCATTGAGCCACCCGGGCCCTCCTTTGCTAAGTCATGTATCTCTTTATATACCGTGGTTTCATCTTCGTAGGTATCAATTTTCGTGGATAAACGGGTAGTGGAATATTTATTGACATTTGAATCTGTTTCTATCTTTTCTTCGTACATATGACTTGCGCGGTGTACTTTTTTTGTGGTTTGATGATGCGAACCTAACCAACGAAACATGGTATGCAACGATAAGTGCATCAATCATTGACATCCCTAAGGGTTAGGGGGATATTAATTATACAGTTTTATCGTTACTACCATGCCGAAAGTCGAATGACAGTTATAGTAAACTGATTGATATAACTTGCGGCTGTGGGTATGTGTTTCAAAACCTTAACACTTGAGGTGAGTATCAGAGCGACACCTTACGGGGTTAGGAATGTGGGCAGAATCTACGACCTTAATTACTCGGCCACTTATGCCCCTAACAAAAACATGTAATGTGTATATAATTATTGTAGCGACCCTTATAGCAAAGAAAAACATTACAAAAGAAAAAGGTGAAGCATACACGTATGGAAGCAATGAATGAGATCAGGCGCTCTGGAATAATTCGTGGTGAAAAAAAACCTTTCTGACTTTAATAAGTCTTGGTCTGACGACAATACATGTAATACATTTATCAATTAAATGAACTTGATTTTGAATATGATGTCAGTAGCACATCACTAATGTAAAAACTTAACACCCTCTTAAATATGAATGAATGGCCTGTAATAGATCGACCTTTATTAAGGTGAACTGTTGATTGTGGTATATAGTCAATGCTAGCATGAGCTATCATCATTCAATTATATATCTACATATCTTAGCAGTGCTAGCATGATATATCGCCATCCAATTCTATATCTACATATCTTAGCAATGCTAGGATGATATATCACCATCCAATTCTATATCTACATATCTTAGCAGTGTTAGCATGATATATCACCATCCAATTCTATATCTACATATCTTAGCAATGCTAGCATGATATATCACCATCCAATTCTATATCTACATATCTTAACAGTGCTAGCATGATATATCACCATCCAATTCTATATCTACATATCTTAACAATGCTAGCATGATATATCACCATCCAATTCTATATCTACATATCTTAGCAGTGCTAGCATGATATATCACCATCCAATTCTATATCTACATATCTTAGCAATGCTAGCATGATATATCACCATCCAATTCTATATCTACATATCTTAGCAATGCTAGCATGATATATCACCATCCAATTCTATATCTACATATCTTAGCAGTGCTAGCATGATATATCACCATCCAATTCTATATCTACATATCTTAGCAATGCTAGCATGATATATCACCATCCAATTCTATATCTACATATCTTAGCAGTGTTAGCATGTTATATCACCATCCAATTCTATATCTACATATCTTAACAGTGCTAGCATGATATATCACCATCCAATTATATATCTACATATCTTAGCAATGCTAGCATGATATATCACCATCCAATTCTATATCTACATATCTTAGCAGTGCTAGCATGATATATCACCATCCAATTCTATATCTACATATCTTAGCAATGTTAGCATGATATATCACCATCCAATTCTATATCTACATATCTTAGCAATGCTAGCATGATATATCACCGTCCAATTATATATCTGCATGCTTCAGCAATGCTAGCATGTAATAACATCATTAAATTATATAGCTACATGCCCTAGCTATGCTAACATGATATATCTTCATCAATTTATATATCTACACGTTTTAGCTATGCTAGCATGAAATATTATTATCCAATGTTTTAGCTACATGTATTAGCAATGCTAGCATGAACTATCATCATCCAATTTTATAGCTACATGTTTTAGCAATGTTAGCATGCGATATCATCATTCAATTTTATATTTGCATGCTTAAGCAATGCTAGCATGAGATATCACCATCCAGTTCTATATCTACATATGTTAACAATAAAGTGTCATCTGTGAATGACTCAACAATAATACAATGACATATCGCCATAACAACGTCCACTTGTACATGATATCATCAAGTCTTATCCTTGACTAATGTAATGACATATCGCCATAACAACGTCCACTTGTACATGATATCATCAAGTCTTATCCCTGACTAATGTAATGACATATCGCCATAGCAACGTCCACTTGTACATGATGTCATCAAATCTTATCCCTGACTAATGTAATGACATATCGCCATAACAACGTCCACTTGTACATGATATCATCAAGTCTTATCCCTGACTAATGTAATGACATATCGCCATAACAACGTCCACTTGTACATGATATCATCAAGTCTTATCCCTGACTAATGTAATGACATCGCCATAACAACGTCCACTTGTACATGATATCATCAAGTCTTATCCCTGACTAATGTAATGACATCGCCATAACAACGTCCACTTGTACATGATATCATCAAGTCTTATCCTTGACTAATGTAATGACATATCGCCATAACAACGTCCACTTGTACATGATATCATCAAGTCTTATCCCTGACTAATGTAATGACATATCGCCATAACAACGTCCACTTGTACATGATGTCATCAAATCTTATCCCTGACTAATGTAATGACATATCGCCATAACAACGTCCACTTGTACATGATATCATCAAGTCTTATCCCTGACTAATGTAATGACATATCGCCATAACAACGTCCACTTGTACATGATATCATCAAGTCTTATCCCTGACTAATGTAATGACATCGCCATAACAACGTCCACTTGTACATGATATCATCAAGTCTTATCCCTGACTAATGTAATGACATATCGCCATAATAACGTCCACTTGTACATGATATCATCAAGTCTTATCCCTGACTAATGTAATGACATCGCCATAACAACGTCCACTTGTACATGATATCATAAAATCTTATCCCTGACTAATGTAATGACATCGCCATAACAACGTCCACTTGTACATGATATCATCAAGTCTTATCCCTGACTAATGTAATGACATATCGCCATAACAACGTCCACTTGTACATGATATCATCAAGTCTTATCCCTGACTAATGTAATGACATATCGCCATAACAACGTCCACTTGTACATGATATCATAAAGTCTTATCCCTGACTAATGTAATGACATCGCCATAACAACGTCCACTTGTACATGATATCATAAAGTCTTATCCCTGACTAATGTAATGACATATCGCCATAACAACGTCCACTTGTACATGATATCATCAAGTCTTATCCCTGACTAATGTAATGACATATCGCCATAACAACGTCCACTTGTACATGATATCATAAAGTCTTATCCCTGACTAATGTAATGACATATCGCCATAACAACGTCCACTTGTACATGATATCATAAAGTCTTATCCTTGACTAATGTAATGACATATCACCATAACAACGTCCACTTGTTCATGATATCATAAAGTCTTATCCCTGACTAATGTAATGACATCGCCATAACAACGTCCACTTGTACATGATATCATAAAGTCTTATCCCTGACTAATGTAATGACATATCGCCATAACAACGTCCACTTGTACATGATATCATAAAGTCTTATCCCTGACTAATGTAATGACATATCGCCATAACAACGTCCACTTGTACATGATATCATCAAGTCTTATCCTTGACTAATGTAATGACATATCACCATAACAACGTCCACTTGTTCATGATATCATAAAGTCTTATCCCTGACTAATGTAATGACATATCGCCATAACAACGTCCACTTGTACATGATATCATCAAGTCTTATCCTTGACTAATGTAATGACATATCACCATAACAACGTCCACTTGTTCATGATATCATAAAGTCTTATCCCTGACTAATGTAATGACATCGCCATAACAACGTCCACTTGTACATGATATCATAAAGTCTTATCCCTGACTAATGTAATGACATATCGCCATAACAACGTCCACTTGTACATGATATCATAAAGTCTTATCCCTGACTAATGTAATGACATCGCCATAACAACGTCCACTTGTACATGATATCATAAAGTCTTATCCCTGACTAATGTAATGACATCGCCATAACAACGTCCACTTGTACATGATATCATAAAGTCTTATCCCTGACTAATGTAATGACATATCACCATAACAACGTCCACTTGTTCATGATATCATAAAGTCTTATCCCTGACTAATGTAATGACATCGCCATAACAACGTCCACTTGTACATGATATCATAAAGTCTTATCCCTGACTAATGTAATGACATATCGCCATAACAACGTCCACTTGTACATGATATCATAAAGTCTTATCCCTGACTAATGTAATGACATATCGCCATAACAACGTCCACTTGTACATGATATCATCAAGTCTTATCCTTGACTAATGTAATGACATATCACCATAACAACGTCCACTTGTTCATGATATCATAAAGTCTTATCCCTGACTAATGTAATGACATCGCCATAACAACGTCCACTTGTACATGATATCATAAAGTCTTATCCCTGACTAATGTAATGACATATCGCCATAACAACGTCCACTTGTACATGATATCATAAAGTCTTATCCCTGACTAATGTAATGACATATCGCCATAACAACGTCCACTTGTACATGATATCATAAAGTCTTATCCCTGACTAATGTAATGACATCGCCATAACAACGTCCACTTGTACATGATATCATAAAGTCTTATCCCTGACTAATGTAATGACATCGCCATAACAACGTCCACTTGTACATGATATCATAAAGTCTTATCCCTGACTAATGTAATGACATCGCCATAACAACGTCCACTTGTACATGATATCATGAAGTCTTATCCCTGACTAATGTAATGACATATCACCATAACAACGTCCACTTGTTCATGATATCATAAAGTCTTATCCCTGACTAATGTAATGACATATCGCCATAACAACGTCCACTTGTACATGATATCATGAAGTCTTATCCCTGACTAATGTAATGACATATCACCATAACAACGTCCACTTGTACATGATATCATAAAGTCTTATCCCTGACTAATGTAATGACATATCGCCATAACAACGTCCACTTGTACATGATATCATAAAGTCTTATCCCTGACTAATGTAATGACATCGCCATAACAACGTCCACTTGTACATGATATCATAAAGTCTTATCCCTGACTAATGTAATGCCATCGCCATAACAACGTCCACTTGTACATGATATCATAAAGTCTTATCCCTGACTAATGTAATGACATCGCCATAACAACGTCCACTTGTACATGATATCATGAAGTCTTATCCCTGACTAATGTAATGACATATCACCATAACAACGTCCACTTGTTCATGATATCATAAAGTCTTATCCCTGACTAATGTAATGACATATCGCCATAACAACGTCCACTTGTACATGATATCATGAAGTCTTATCCCTGACTAATGTAATGACATATCACCATAACAACGTCCACTTGTACATGATATCATAAAGTCTTATCCCTGACTAATGTAATGACATCGCCATAACAACGTCCACTTGTACATGATATCATGAAGTCTTATCCCTGACTAATGTAATGACATCGCCATAACAACGTCCACTTGTACATGATATCATGAAGTCTTATCCCTGACTAATGTAATGACATCGCCATAACAACGTCCACTTGTACATGATATCATAAAGTCTTATCCCTGACTAATGTAATGACATCGCCATAACAACGTCCACTTGTACATGATATCATAAAGTCTTATCCCTGACTAATGTAATGACATCGCCATAACAACGTCCACTTGTACATGATATCATAAAGTCTTATCCCTGACTAATGTAATGACATCGCCATAACAACGTCCACTTGTACATGATATCATAAAGTCTTATCCCTGACTAATGTAATGACATCGCCATAACAACGTCCACTTGTACATGATATCATAAAGTCTTATCCCTGACTAATGTAATGACATCGCCATAACAACGTCCACTTGTACATGATATCATAAAGTCTTATCCCTGACTAATGTAATGACATATCGCCATAACAACGTCCACTTGTACATGATATCATAAAGTCTTATCCCTGACTAATGTAATGACATCGCCATAACAACGTCCACTTGTACATGATATCATGAAGTCTTATCCCTGACTAATGTAATGACATATCGCCATAACAACGTCCACTTGTACATGATATCATAAAGTCTTATCCCTGACTAATGTAATGACATATCGCCATAACAACGTCCACTTGTACATGATATCATAAAGTCTTATCCCTGACTAATGTAATGACATATCGCCATAACAACGTCCACTTGTACATGATATCATAAAGTCTTATCCCTGACTAATGTAATGACATATCGCCATAACAACGTCCACTTGTACATGATATCATAAAGTCTTATCCCTGACTAATGTAATGACATATCGCCATAACAACGTCCACTTGTACATGATATCATAAAGTCTTATCCCTGACTAATGTAATGACATATCACCATAACAACGTCCACTTGTTCATGATATCATAAAGTCTTATCCCTGACTAATGTAATGACATCGCCATAACAACGTCCACTTGTACATGATATCATAAAGTCTTATCCCTGACTAATGTAATGACATATCGCCATAACAACGTCCACTTGTACATGATATCATAAAGTCTTATCCCTGACTAATGTAATGACATATCGCCATAACAACGTCCACTTGTACATGATATCATCAAGTCTTATCCTTGACTAATGTAATGACATATCACCATAACAACGTCCACTTGTTCATGATATCATAAAGTCTTATCCCTGACTAATGTAATGACATCGCCATAACAACGTCCACTTGTACATGATATCATAAAGTCTTATCCCTGACTAATGTAATGACATATCGCCATAACAACGTCCACTTGTACATGATATCATAAAGTCTTATCCCTGACTAATGTAATGACATATCGCCATAACAACGTCCACTTGTACATGATATCATAAAGTCTTATCCCTGACTAATGTAATGACATCGCCATAACAACGTCCACTTGTACATGATATCATAAAGTCTTATCCCTGACTAATGTAATGACATCGCCATAACAACGTCCACTTGTACATGATATCATAAAGTCTTATCCCTGACTAATGTAATGACATCGCCATAACAACGTCCACTTGTACATGATATCATGAAGTCTTATCCCTGACTAATGTAATGACATATCACCATAACAACGTCCACTTGTTCATGATATCATAAAGTCTTATCCCTGACTAATGTAATGACATATCGCCATAACAACGTCCACTTGTACATGATATCATGAAGTCTTATCCCTGACTAATGTAATGACATATCACCATAACAACGTCCACTTGTACATGATATCATAAAGTCTTATCCCTGACTAATGTAATGACATATCGCCATAACAACGTCCACTTGTACATGATATCATAAAGTCTTATCCCTGACTAATGTAATGACATCGCCATAACAACGTCCACTTGTACATGATATCATAAAGTCTTATCCCTGACTAATGTAATGACATCGCCATAACAACGTCCACTTGTACATGATATCATAAAGTCTTATCCCTGACTAATGTAATGACATCGCCATAACAACGTCCACTTGTACATGATATCATGAAGTCTTATCCCTGACTAATGTAATGACATATCACCATAACAACGTCCACTTGTTCATGATATCATAAAGTCTTATCCCTGACTAATGTAATGACATATCGCCATAACAACGTCCACTTGTACATGATATCATGAAGTCTTATCCCTGACTAATGTAATGACATATCACCATAACAACGTCCACTTGTACATGATATCATAAAGTCTTATCCCTGACTAATGTAATGACATCGCCATAACAACGTCCACTTGTACATGATATCATGAAGTCTTATCCCTGACTAATGTAATGACATCGCCATAACAACGTCCACTTGTACATGATATCATGAAGTCTTATCCCTGACTAATGTAATGACATCGCCATAACAACGTCCACTTGTACATGATATCATAAAGTCTTATCCCTGACTAATGTAATGACATCGCCATAACAACGTCCACTTGTACATGATATCATAAAGTCTTATCCCTGACTAATGTAATGACATCGCCATAACAACGTCCACTTGTACATGATATCATAAAGTCTTATCCCTGACTAATGTAATGACATCGCCATAACAACGTCCACTTGTACATGATATCATAAAGTCTTATCCCTGACTAATGTAATGACATCGCCATAACAACGTCCACTTGTACATGATATCATAAAGTCTTATCCCTGACTAATGTAATGACATCGCCATAACAACGTCCACTTGTACATGATATCATAAAGTCTTATCCCTGACTAATGTAATGACATATCGCCATAACAACGTCCACTTGTACATGATATCATAAAGTCTTATCCCTGACTAATGTAATGACATCGCCATAACAACGTCCACTTGTACATGATATCATGAAGTCTTATCCCTGACTAATGTAATGACATATCGCCATAACAACGTCCACTTGTACATGATATCATAAAGTCTTATCCCTGACTAATGTAATGACATATCGCCATAACAACGTCCACTTGTACATGATATCATAAAGTCTTATCCCTGACTAATGTAATGACATATCGCCATAACAACGTCCACTTGTACATGATATCATAAAGTCTTATCCCTGACTAATGTAATGACATATCGCCATAACAACGTCCACTTGTACATGATATCATAAAGTCTTATCCCTGACTAATGTAATGACATATCGCCATAACAACGTCCACTTGTACATGATATCATAAAGTCTTATCCCTGACTAATGTAATGACATATCACCATAACAACGTCCACTTGTACATGATATCATAAAGTCTTATCCCTGACTAATGTAATGACATATCGCCATAACAACGTCCACTTGTACATGATATCATAAAGTCTTATCCCTGACTAATGTAATGACATATCGCCATAACAACGTCCACTTGTACATGATATCATAAAGTCTTATCCCTGACTAATGTAATGACATATCACCATAACAACGTCCACTTGTACATGATATCATAAAGTCTTATCCCTGACTAATGTAATGACATATCGCCATAACAACGTCCACTTGTACATGATATCATAAAGTCTTATCCCTGACTAATGTAATGACATATCGCCATAACAACGTCCACTTGTACATGATATCATAAAGTCTTATCCCTGACTAATGTAATGACATCGCCATAACAACGTCCACTTGTACATGATATCATAAAGTCTTATCCCTGACTAATGTAATGACATCGCCATAACAACGTCCACTTGTTCATGATATCATCAAGTCTTATCTCTGACTAATGTAATGACATCGCCATAACAACGTCCACTTGTACATGATATCATCAAGTCTTATCCCTGACTAATGTAATGACATATTATCATCAAGTCTTATCCCTGACTAATGTAATGACATATTATCATCAAGTCTTATCTCTGACTAATGTAATGACATATTATCATCAAGTCTTATCCCTGACTAATGTAATGACATATTATCATCAAGTCTTATCCCTGACTAATGTAATGACATATTATCATCAAGTCTTATCCCTGACTAATGTAATGACATATTATCATCAAGTCTTATCCCTGACTAATGTAATGACATATTATCATCAAGTCTTATCCCTGACTAATGTAATGACATATTATCATCAAGTCTTATCCCTGACTAATGTAATGACATATTATCATCAAGTCTTATCCCTGACTAATGTAATGACATATTATCATCAAGTCTTATCCCTGACTAATGTAATGACATATTATCATCAAGTCTTATCCCTGACTAATGTAATGACATATTATCATCAAGTCTTATCTCTGACTAATGTAATGACATATTATCATCAAGTCTTATCTCTGACTAATGTAATGACATATTATCATCAAGTCTTATCTCTGACTAATGTAATGACATATTATCATCAAGTCTTATCCCTGACTAATGTAATGACATATTATCATCAAGTCTTATCCCTGACTAATGTAATGACATATTATCATCAAGTCCCACATATACAGGATTTTTGTTTTTGTTTTGTAGATGTGAATAACCTAATAACTGTGCTCGGGGGAATAATATGTGCCATTCTAGCACCTGTCATGGTAGTAATACTTAAAAGATATCGTGCTGACAAGAACACAGAAAATGGTAAGTCATACAATGTTTACTTATTAATTATTTATTTATTTCTCTGGTACATTACATATGAACTTTAGTCATCGCGTAGCGTTCGTCATCTGTTTTTGCTAACTTTTCACAGTGTAATCTTTACATTTGAAACCACTTAGCCAAGTTATCCTAACTTGGCAGTAATGGTTCTTTGGTAGTGCCTGTTTCTGGAACGTATCACATTGAATCAGTAGCTACTAAATATATTAAATGGCCATATTCAATCTACCATTATACATACAGCTGTAAAACGCTGACATTTGTAATTCAGCTATCCCAAAAAGTAAAGTAGTTTTAATTGTTCTTCGTCATGTCACATTATCTTAGTACTTAGTTGGTGTCATAGTCTATTATGAAGTTCTATACACTTTTGATTTCATATGCACTTTTAAATGTAGATAACACATCAGAAAAAGCGAATGCAGAGATTTGTATACCTCCAGAAGTTATACCACTCATTGGCGGGTAAATATAGATTTATATATATATGAGTAACATTGCGGGTGTTTTATAAGAAGCAGGAACTATCTACCCTTCGTGAGCAAATGAGTTCATCCCCGGTTTTTTTGTGGGGTCTATGTTGCTTGTCTTTTAGTTTTTGTGCTGTCATATTATGTGTCTTTACGTTCTGAGTTCTTTGCTGTGATATCCGTTATGATTCCCGCATAAAAACGATCCCCCAGTTGTTTGTAGAAGGGTTCATGTCTTATTCAAGTTATTTGTGTTTGTTTGTAGAAGTGTTCATGTCTTATTTAAGTTATTTGTGTTTGTTTACACATAGTGGTTTCTTATTTCGTCCATTTTAGGTGAAGTTCATGTTGCTTGATCTTGAGTTTTCTGTGTAATGCTTTGTAGATCGTTGTTTGTCCTTTTTTTCTTTGGTCATTATATTGTCCATCCTTCTTCGATTTACGGATTCTGATTACCCCTTTAGGATCTTCAAACTCGAACAATTTCACAATTTCAATTATTCGGAAATGACGATTCACCAATAAATATCTCATTCATAATCCGACGTTGTGACGTCAGAGGAATATTTAATTTTGAGTTGACATATGATACATCAGTAGAAAAAAACCATTTCTTTATTAATAACATTCTTTTGTCATCATTGCGAATGGCGTTTTGGCCAAAGACACACACTTTTTCCACTAAATTTTAAAGACATTGTCTGTGGTTCTGACAATATTGTAATATATTGGGGTTGGTTAACTTTCTTTTATATGAAAGCTTAGATTTTTATTACAAATTGGATTCATCAGTAAATTATGTCCAAGTATTTTATTTAATTTTCATAGAAGAAATTATTTTAGTCTGATAATTAACAATAATTATCAGTAGTATTTCGAAATAAGTAGAAATCTGTTTATCTGATTGAATTTACTTAAGTATAAATTCATTTTAACATGATCGATAAAATTGGAAGTTGTTTAGCGCTAAATTTTGAACTGGGACAAGCATTACTTCAGATCAATTTTTCGTAGTTTTGGATCATGACACAATGTCTAATGATTATACCTGGTATATAGGGGAATTCAGCTACTTATATCTCTCATAATGTTGAGATTCAGCCAATATTGACTGAGAAATTGACGGAATTCCATTGTTACATTTTTTTACAAACTTCATTTTGGCAACAAAATATTCACCGGCGATCGTACTTCCGGTTCGTCTTCATTTTGTCAATTTTTGGGGTGTATTTTACATTTTTGACGCTAACAAAGTATTCAGAACATTGGTTGGCCTTCCAGAATCGTATTTATAAATATGTTTGTTGGTTAATTTTATATTTATGTGCATTTGCTAAGAACTATGTTTTGATGCGGATTAATTTACTGACGTTGTCACGTACCTGACAAACAGATGAAGCGTATTTTTGTCAGTTCACGTCATAAAGTTTAAGAACCCGGGAAAATTTGAATATAAGATTTTTTATTAAATATTATCTGTTTTCCACCTTGGCTGACAAAGGAAATATGAATTATTTCGATGTATTAGGGAGAAATAGTTTGTTGTCAGCCAAGTATGAATTTGTCAGGCACCTGTCAGCCAGAATGACAAGCACTGATTGGTCAGAGAAGGGTATAAATACGGCGCGAATTCAGAAGATGGCAGATCGCATCCCAGTCTTGGTACTGGACACATCAAGAGCCAAAAGCAGATAAAAATAGCTAAATAAAATTTATAACAACAAGAGACATCTTTATAAGTTTAGGTACATCTACAAGTAAATTTATAAGGAAACGAACCAATAATGGAAACAATATATATCTAAAACAATATTTCCTTCACTTTAAAGAATAATTAAGTCTATCGTTTCAAACGTATTCTGCAACAATCAAGATGGCGATTGTTTACATTTACTTCCGTTTCGGACTTTTTATTAAAGATCATAGAGTCATTACTGTTAAAGAATACAACATTACGAAGAGCTTTTAAAGATGTATATGGAATATTAAAATATATTTTCATATCATATATACGATGCGATCTCCCACCACACTGATGCCCCGATTTGCTCACTAGTATTTGGAATTTTTGGATAATCGTTTGGAACACAACTATTAATCAAGTTTTACAAAGGAAGGCCAACATCCTACTTGTTTATTTCGTTATTATTATTATTATTATATAAGCTTATGCTGTAGAAACTTATTATTACTGATGAACATCAACAGAAATAAATACAACATTTAACTGACAATATTCGTAGTCTTTATCGCCTTTACATGTATTTAAATGGACAACAAACCACTCGACCGTCTATTACAATATACTAGACATGGCACTTGAAATCTGATCACCAAATTCAAAAACACACATTTTCTATACTTTTCAATAGTAACAGGATTGTAACAAGAGTAACACGAAGAATGCCACTAGAGGACACGGAATTGCTTTCCCTTTCGGAGCACATGAGGTCATCCTAGCAGCGTCCGTATTTTAGTATATGCACTTTGTTTTACAGTAAAATCATTCTCTTTCTCTGTGGGCCTGGGTGGCTCAATGAGCTAGGTAGTTGGATTACCTAACAACTCATACAAGCCTATCACCAATACGGCATGGGTTCGCGCCCGGCTTTGTAAATTACAAAAAGGGTGCACTCGACTCCAAGCCGCAAGTAATAAAGTTTAGCAGTTGCTTGCCCATGGTCGGTGGTTGTCTCCGGGTACTCCGGCTTCCTCCACCACTAAAACTGGTCGCTATGATATAGCTGAAATATTGCTGAAAGTGGCGTTAGACACCACAAATCAATCAATCGATCTTTCTCTGCCATATTTGTTTCACTATGCAAGCCCCCTGCATGATCAACCATGCTCAGACGAGATGTACTCGATACAAGATTATGCAATAAAGTTTGTCAATTACTTGCCACAGGGCGTGGAGTTCTCTGTGTATTCCGGAATTCCTCCACCAATGAAACTTACCGCCACGATACAACTGAAATAAGTGGCGAAAAGTACATGAAAAATCCATGCAATTTTATACAATACTTTACCTGAGATATTTTTCTATCGATTGATGTAAAAAAATTATCTTTTTCAAATCATTTTTACAACGCGAGTTTAATAATAAGAAATTTTCAAATGTCCCTCGTACAGAGGCACTAGTATTAGTTGATACCAATGCCTCGTTTTTATATTTCAATCTACCATTTAATGCTGAACAAATGATTGCTCTACATAATAATTATTTGTGAAACATTGCTCTTGACAATAATGTGATAATTAGGTGGAAACTAACTTGCTCCATATAAAGTTTAGAAAATTCGTATGTTTTATGGACCTTAGTTCAATGTCATCATCATGTTTTACGGACCTTAGTTCAATGTCATCATGTTTTATGGACCTTAGTTCAATGTCATCATGTTTTATGGATCTTAGTTCAATGTCATCATGTTTTATGGATCTTAGTTCAATGTCATCATGTTTTATGGACCTTAGTTCAATGTCATCTTAGTTCAATGTCATCATGTTTTATGGATCTTAGTTCAATGTCATCATGCTTTATGGACCTTAGTTCAATGTCATCATGTTTTATGGACCTTAGTTCAATGTCATCATGTTTTATGGATCTTAGTTAAATGTCATCATGTTTTATGGATCTTAGTTCAATGCCATCATGTTTTATAGATCTTAGTTCAATGTCATCATGTTTTATGGATTTTAGTTAAATGTCATCATGTTTTATGGATCTTAGTTCAATGTCATCATGTTTTATGGATCTTAGTTCAACAATGTCATCATGTTTTATGGATCTTAGTTCAATGTCATCATGCTTTATGGACCATAGTTCAATGTCATCATATGTTCGATTAATGGAATCATACCAATTAGAGTAGACGGTTTGTTTGGGGTTTTATTTGGGGGGGGGGGGGGGGGGGGTTATGCAGCTTAACGACACTCTCAACAATATTTCAGTTATATCGTGGCGGTCAGTATTATTGGTGGAGGAAACCGGAGTACCCGGAGAAAATCACTGACCTGTCGCAAGTCACTGACAAACTTTATCACATAATGTTGTATTGAGTACACCTCGCCATGAATGGGATTTCTTACTCACAACTTTAGTGGCGATAGATATTGATTGCACAGGTAGTTGTAAATCTAACTACCTTACGATCACGACCGCGTCGGTCCCTGAATATAGTAGACAGACCATATTATTACCTATACTTGCTAGGGTTTTGTTTTCTTTTGTTTTTCTTAGTTCGATATTAAATCATTATATCTAATGTAGTTGTTTAATATTCCTGGCTTGTGATTGGCCAATGCTGTAATTTTCACGGTGTCAATTCCACGGATGAAATATCATGAGATATATTTTAGAATTTTAGCCGAATCACATATCCTTGCGCGGATGTATTTACAAACAAAATGGCAGATGAAGTCAATTACGAGTACGACGATGAACTTGAATTGCTTGGGCCACTAATACTTGATGATCTGCCTGATTTTAGGAAAAAAACAGACAATCTCGAGACAGAGGAAATTCTTGTGGGTGATGAAGAGTTGTCGCAAGCTCTCGGGCCCATAGAGGAGGCACAAAATGACCAGGACAATACTGGCACCGTAGCAGACTACGTCAACCAGCCGAAAGCCCCGATCAGTAGACTTGCTCAGTTAGACGATGATCAG
Source organism: Bathymodiolus brooksi (assembly GCA_963680875.1). Classification (NCBI taxonomy): domain Eukaryota; kingdom Metazoa; phylum Mollusca; class Bivalvia; order Mytilida; family Modiolidae; genus Bathymodiolus; species Bathymodiolus brooksi. Next base: position 57,157,640 of record OY804580.1, on the reverse strand, counting down.
AAAGAAAAGATTGTCATGGAATCACAGAGTCATGCCACAAAGAGACAACCCACATATGGTGTCAGCATTTTCAGGCGTAGGTGTCAAATTTAAGCAGATCAATCATTCAAGAAAGATCTGCACAGCTTTTCCCCTTCAGATTTGTCTTTCTCTTCTCTTTTTTATAATCACTCATTCCCTTATAATAGCTAGCTTCTTGGTCCAAGCAGAAAATATCATTAAAAAGCAATGCAGTTTCCAAACAAAATATAACATTCCACTGTCTTGATATGCATATTCTTTATAAATCTATCAAACAGGTTTAAATTTAAGTGCAGATCAAAAGCACAGTTGATATTCTACATCCCATTTGTTTCATATACAGTATGCATACAAGTAGCGGATGATGTCATCCTGAACTCCCTCTATTCACTCTCATTACAATCTCTGTCAGGGATGTGAACCCTGATCTCCCACTGTTAGGCAGGTGTACTAACCAATATTGTACTAACAGGTATTTCATTATGAATAAACTCCAAATCATGCACCTCCCATAAGTTTTTCTTCTAGAAAGAATTATGTAATACGCTTGATGTCAATTCGATCATGTTCCGTCTTTTTCGTGTCTTGACATCTGAAATGTTAGGTAGACGGCTTCCGGTGTTAGCGCTATTACCAACGTCAACATATCAGCTAATCGTAGATGCGGTAGATTATAAGTCTTTTGTAATAAGGAGACGCCAAGAAAACAGATGAGTAAATACTGGTGTTCAGTAGCCCACTGTCTGTCTGTTAACAGAAATATTTCATGACAGATCATTTTTCTTTCATGATTCTGATTCAATCACAAACAGTAAATAAAGAAAGAAATAAAATTTAATTTTAAAGAAGTTATTGTCTGCATTCAAGTCATTGATACAAATAAAATAATTAGGAGATAACGGTATTGTATTTGAAAATGTCACGGCATCAATTGTAGCTATGGTGGTCGCAAATTAGGAGATAACTGTATTGTATTTGAAAATTTCACTGCATCAATTGAAGATTTGATGGTCGCAAATTAGGAGATAACTGTATTGTATTTGAAAATTTGACGACATCAATTGGAGATTTGATGGTCGCAAATTAAGTTTACTGGTGACGCGTTAGCGGAGCCAGTAAACGGATATTTGCGATCATTAAATCGACAATTGATCCCTGTCATGTCTTCACTTCTCCCTCATGTTCTCTGAGGGAGAAGTCAAGTCTCCCTATTTTTTGTGTGGTGAGCCCTGTACAACACTATAATAATATATCAAAATTCAGATTGCACTAAAAAGGGCAAAAATTGTTATCAGAAAGAATAAGAAATTCAGATCATAATTAGTGTGCGTTTCAAGATTCTTATGTTTTGCAACTGTTTTAATTTACTATTGTGATTTTTGTACAAAATGGAAAAATTGTAAGGAAAATAGCATATTTAAGAATGGTTGCAAAGATGCTCGATTTCTCAAAAATATGGAAAAATGTCAATCATAAGAATTATGAAAAACGCTTTACACATGTTCACAATCAATCATGCAATAAATACCCTGAATTTTTTTTAGAGAACGCGCACACATAATTCTAATAATTTGTTTGTATCGTCGGATTTGATTGATTACTATTCTACGTAAAATTCTCAATCTATCAGTCGTAACTAAGGGGTTCAACTATCATATTTACAACAATACACAAAAATAATGAAAATGCCTACCTTGCAAACTTATTTTAGCTAAGTTGTATCAAAATTAAAGCGTAGCCAAAAAACGTCTGCTCTTTACGTTTTAAACTGGATTTTTATTTCTATTTGATTTATTGTGTTTAACGTCACTTTCAGGAATATTTCAGCTACATCATGGCGACCAGTTTTAGTGGTGGAAGAAGCCGGAGTACCCAGAGAGAACCACAGAGCATGGGCAAGCAACTGGTAAACTTTATCACTTGCGGCTACAAGTCGAGTCGAGTGCACTCTTTTTTGTAATTTACAAAGCCGGGCGCGAACCCACGCCGTATTGGTAATATGCTTGTATGAGTTGTTAGGTAATCCAACTATCTAACTCATTGAGCCACCCGGGCCCCTCTTTAAAATGGAAGTCTTAATATGATGTCATGTCGTCAACAACATTTCACGGAATGTTTAATCTATGTGATTTGTAGACCTAGGGATATGAAAGAATACATTTTATGTTCAGTATTTCATTAGAATGGAGATAACTGTATTGTATTTCAAGCTTTTCGGACGTAGATCCTGGTCTTACAGTCGCAAATATCTGTTTACCTTGTACCACGTCGCTAGGTAGACTCAATTTGTGACCGTAAAACCGACAATTTACGTTTGCAAAGCGTAACATACAATATAATTACCTCCTAAATAAATGCACATGCAGTACATGATATTTTTAATAATTTTTTTTCAGAATGGCTGAAAGAAACCAAAAATGATGATAAATTTGAAGCTTTCTCAATAGAAAAATTAGACAGCCATCTCAAAGACTTTTATATGGAGGTCAGAAATGCAAATGGTCAAATGTACCCTAAGAACACTTTTGTCGCGATCAGGGCATCCATCAGTAGACATCTAAGAGCACACCCTTTCAATAAAACATTCTATCTGGTGACTGACAAAGAATTTTATAAGTCCAATCAGATGTTTTTGGCCATGAAACAGAAAATCAAACGAGAAGGCCCGGATGCTATAAAGCATCATCCACACATCACAGATGAAGATTTTGAAAAACTGAGATCTTCTAATATTTTAGTCACCAGCAATCCTCAAGGTCTACAACGGAAGGTATGGTTTGACATCATGATTGGGTTTGGACCACGCGACCTAGAGGATCGGAAGTCCTTTACAAATAGAACCTTCACTGTCAAAACAGATGATCGTGGAATAAAATTTGTGGAAATGGTTGCGAGTGAAATCACAAAAAATCACAGAGGAGAGCTATCTGATGACGAATGTGAAAGATCACCACGCATTTACGCTATCAATACTCCAGTTTGTCCAGTATCTTCCTTTGAACTTTATTTGTCAAAGCGTAACCCAAAATCCACCCATTTTTTCCAAAAGCCAATATGTAAATTTCAATCCTCAGAGGATGTTTGGTATACAAAACGGCTTATTGGCAAAAAAACGTTGCGTGATATGATGAAAAATCTATCAAAGAAAGCGAGGTTGTCTAAAATTTACACCAATCACTCTGTAAGGGAAACACCGGTTGACTTGCTGGCTCACTCTGGTGTTCCTGACAGGGAAATAATACGTACAACTGGATCCAAGTGTGAAGCTATAGCTAGTATGAACTCCTACAATGCCGACTCGTCTGACAATCAATAGGAGATACTCTGCAATTTTGCAAGGGGTTGATTCTAAAGAATCTGGTGTCAACAATACTGTAGTTACCTTACCAACAACTACAGGGCAACCAACCCATGCCAGTTTCGTCATCTCAATCCTTGTCATGTCTTGGGTATGTTTGCCGATTACTCAAGATGGAAAACAAGATACACGGCTATAGCATGGGTCAATATATTTGTATCAAGATTTGAACAAAAATTTACCTATTATTATGTGGACTTATTGAATATCTATCTATATATATATAGTTATTACTAATATTAACAAGAGGCCGTCGTGGTCGTGATCGTATGGTAGTTGGATTTACAACTACCTATGTAATCAGTACCTATAACCACTAACGTTGTAAGTCCGAATCCCGGTCAGTCGATACAACATTATGCAATACAATTTGTCAGTAATTTGTGGCGGGTCGGTGGTTTTCTCCGGGCACTCCGGTTTCCTCCACCAATAAAACTGACCGCCACGATATAACTGAAAAAATGTTGAAAATAGCGTTAAGCACTATAAACCAAATCATAGCAAATATTAACGAGACTGGGATATATATATGGTACCGGTACTTTATGTGTATAACTTACAAATGTACATAATGCAATAAATGACAGATGTCTTATTATTATTTGTATTATTTTTTATTTGGCCTCGAAGATGCATTATGTCCTTGACAAAAGACCTGTTACCGTGATTTGAATGATTATGTAATAGATTACCGACACTATTCGGATGACTTTAGTAAAAACGTAGATATGTAATTTAGTGCGCACGACCTGTGTCTGGAATAACCTTCGTCAGTGACGCTCAAAGTAAAAATAAACGTTTGAGAAAACTAAAGGGGCAATCAAGATTGGACAATCCAGAGAATCTGGTAACACAGGACGAAGACAAAAAAAAAAAATAAATAACCAAGCTAAAACAAACACAAAAACGACAAAAAAAACCAGGAACCTAAAAAATGAACAACAAGGACCCACCAAAAATCGGGTGAGAACTCAAGTGCTCGGCACAAGATTTGAAAGCCACAACATTGAATGTCTTTGGGAGCAAATAACCAAAGGACCAAAACATCATAGCCATATAACCAAAGGATCTAAACATCATAGCCAAATAACCAAAGGACCTAAACATCATAGCCAAAATAACCAAAGGACCAAAACATCATAGCCAAAATAACCAAAGAACCAAAACATCATAGCCAAAATAACCAAAGGACCTAAACATCATAGCCAAAATAACCAAAGGACCTAAACATCATAGCCAAAATGATCAAAGGACCTAAACATCATAGCCAAATAACCAAAGGACCTAAACATCATACCCAAATAACCAAAGGACCTAAACATCATACCCAAATAACCAAAGGACTTGAACATCATAGCCAAATAACCAAAGGACCTAAACATCATAGCCAAAATAACCAAAGGACCTAAACATCATAGCCAAATAACCAAAGGACCTAAACATCATACCCAAATAACCAAAGGACCTAAACATCATAGCCAAATAACCAAAGGACCTAAACATCATAGCCAAATAACCAAAGGACTTAAACATCATAGCCAAATAACCAAAGGACCTAAACATCATAGCCAAATAACCAAAGGACCAAAACATCATACCCAAATAACCAAAGGACCTGAACATCATAGCCAAATAACCAAAAATCTAAACATCATAGCCAAATAACCAAAGGACCAAAACATCATAACCAAATAACCAAAGGACCTAATCATCATAGCCAAATAACCAAATGACCTAAACATCATAGCCAAATAACCAAAGGACCTAAACATCATAGCCAAATAACCAAAGGACCTAAATATCATACCCAAATAACCAAAGGACCTAAACATCATAGCCAAATAACCAAAGGACCTAAACATCTTACCCAAATAACCAAAGGACTTAAACATCATAGCCAAATAACCAAAGGACCTAAACATCATACCCAAAGAACCAAAGGACCAAAACATCATAGCCAAATAACCAAAGGACCTAAACATCATACCCAAATAACCAAAGGACCAAAACATCATATCCAAATAACCAAAGGACCTAAACATCATAGCCAAATAACCGATGGACCAAAACATCATAGTCAAATAACCAAAGGACCTAAACATCATAGCCAAATAACCAAAGGACCTAAACATCATAGCCAAAATAATCAAAGGACCTAAACATCATACCCAAATAACCAAAGGACCTAAACATCATAGCCAAAATAACTAAAGGACCTAAACATCATAGCCAAATAACCAAAGGACCAAAACATCATAGCCAAATAACCAAAGGACTTAAACATCATAGCCAAATAACCAAAGGACCTAAACATCATAGCCAAATAACCAAAGGACCTAAACATCATACCCAAATAACCAAAGGACCTAAACATCATACCCAAATAACCAAAGGACCAAAACATCATAGCCAAATAACCAAAGGACCAAAACATCATAGCCAAATAACCAAAGGACCTAAACATCATAGCCAAAATAACTAAAGGACCTAAACATCATAGCCAAATAACCAAAGGACCAAAACATCATAGCCAAATAACCAAAGGACCTAAACACCATAGCCAAATAACCAAAGGACCTAAACATCATAGCCAAATAACCAAAGGACCAAAACATCATAGCCAAATAACCAAAGGACCAAAACATCATAGCCAAATAACCAAAGGACCTAACCATCATAGCCAAATAACCAAAGGACCTATACACCATAGCCAAATAACCAAAGGACCTAAGCATCATAGCCAAATAACCAAAGGACCTAAACATCATACCTAAATAACCAAAGGACCTAAACATCATACCCAAATAACCAAAGGACCTCAACATCATAGCCAAAATTACCAAAGGACCTAAACATCATACCCAAATAACCAAAGGACCTAAACATCATACCCAAATAACCAAAGGACCTAAACATCATACCCAAATAACCAAAGGACTTGAACATCATAGCCAAATAACCAAAGGACCTAAACATCATAGCCAAAATAACCAAAGGACCTAAACATCATAGCCAAATAACCAAAGGACCTAAACATCATACCCAAATAACCAAAGGACCTAAACATCATAGCCAAATAACCAAAGGACCTAAACATCATAGCCAAATAACCTAAGGACTTAAACATCATACCCAAATAACCAAAGAACCTAAACATCATAGCCAAAATAACTAAAGGACCTAAACATCATAGCCAAATAACCAAAGGACCAAAACATCATAGCCAAATAACCAAAGGACTTAAACATCATAGCCAAATAACCAAAGGACCTAAACATCATAGCCAAATAACCAAAGGACCTAAACATCATACCGAAATAACCAAAGGACCTAAACATCATAGCCAAATAACCAAAGGACCAAAACATCATAGCCAAATAACCAAAGGACCTAAACATCATAGCCAAATAACCAAAGGACCTAAACATCATAGCCAAAATAACTAAAGGACCTAAACATCATAGCCAAATAACCAAAGGACCTAAACATCATAGCCAAATAACCAAAGGACCTAAACACCATAGCCAAATAACCAAAGGACCTAAACATCATAGCCAAATAACCAAAAACCTAAATATCATAGCCAAATAACCAAAGGACCTAAACATCATAGCCAAATAACCAAAGGACCTAACCATCATAGCCAAATAACCAAAGGACCAAAACATCATAGCCAAATAACCAAAGGACCCAAACATCATAGCCAAAATAACCAAAGGACCTAAACATCATAGCCAAATAACCAAAGGACCTAAACATCATACCCAAATAACCAAAGGACCTAAACATCATAGCCAAATTACCAAAGGACTTAAACATCATAGCCAAATAACCAAAGGACCTAAACATCATAGCCAAAATAACCAAAGGACCTAAACATCATACCCAAATAACCAAAGGACCTAATCATCATAGCCAAAATAACTAAAGGACCTAAACATCATAGCCAAATAACCAAAGGACCAAAACATCATAGCCAAATAACCAAAGGACTTAAACATCATAGCCAAATAACCAAAGGACCTAAACATCATAGCCAAATAACCAAAGGATCTAAACATCATACCCAAATAACCAAAGGACCTAAACATCATTGCCAAATAACCAAAGGACCAAAACATCATAGCCAAATAACCAAAGGACCAAAACATCATAGCCAAATAACCAAAGGACCTAAACATCATAGCCAAAATAACTAAAGGACCTAAACATCATAGCCAAATAACCAAAGGACCAAAACATCATAGCCAAATAACCAAAGGACCTAAACACCATAGCCAAATAACCAAAGGACCTAAACATCATAGCCAAATAACCAAAGGACCTAAACACCATAGCCAAATAACCAAAGGACCTAAACATCATAGCCAAATAACCAAAGGACCTAAACACCATAGCCAAATAACCAAAGGACCTAAACATCATAGCCAAATAACCAAAGGACCTAAACATCATAGCCAAATAACCAAAGGACCTAAACACCATAGCCAAATAACCAGAGGACCTAAACATCATAGCCAAATAACCAAAGGACCTAACCATCATAGCCAAATAACCAAAGGACCTATACACCATAGCCAAATAACCAAAGGACCTAAGCATCATAGCCAAATAACCAAAGGACCTAAACATCATACCTAAATAACCAAAGGACCTAAACATCATACCCAAATAACCAAAGGACCTCAACATCATAGCCAAAATTACCAAAGGACCTAAACATCATACCCAAATAACCAAAGGACCTAAACATCATAGCCAAATAACCAAAGGACCTAAACATCATAGCCAAATAACCAAAGGACCTAAACATCATAGCCAAAATGACCAAAGGACCTAAACATCATAGCCAAATAACCAAAGGACCTAAACATCATAGCCAAATAACCAAAGGACCTAAACATCATAGCCAAATAACCAAAGGACCTAAACATCAAAGCCAAATAACCAAAAACCTAAATATCATAGACAAATAACCAAAGGACCTAAACATCATAGCCAAATAACCAAAGGACCTAAATATCATAGCCAAATAACCAAACGACCTAAACATCATAGCCAAAATAACCAAAGGACCTAAACATCATAGCCAAAATAACCAAAGGACCTAAACATCATACCCAAATAACCAAAGGACCTAAACATCATAGCCAAATAACAAAAAACCTAAATATCATGGCCAAATAACCAAAGGACCTAAACATCATAGCCAAATAACCAAAGGACCTAAACATCATAGCCAAATAACCAAAGGACCTAAACATCATAGCCAAATAACCAAAGGACCTAAACATCATAGCCAAATAACCAAAGGACCTAAACATCATAGCCAAATAACCAAAGGACCTAAACATCATAGCCAAATAACCAAAGGACCTAAACATCATACCCAAATAACCAAAGGACCTAAACATCATAGTCAAATAACCAAAGGACCTAAACATCATAGCCAAATAACCAAAGGACCTAAACATCATAGCCAAATAACCAAATGACCTAAGCATCATAGCCAAAATACCCAAAGGACCTAAACATCATACCCAAATAACCAAAGGACCTAAACATCATAGCCAAATAACCAAAGGACCTAAACATCATAGCCAAATAACCAAAGGACCTAAACATCATACCCAAATAACCAAAGGACCTAAACATCATAGCCAAATAACCAAAGGACCTAAACATCATAGCCAAATAACCAAAGGACCTAAACATCTTAGCCAAATAACCAAAGGACCTAAACATCATAGCCAAATAACCAAAGGACCTAAACATCATAGCCAAATAACCAAAGGACCTAAACATCATAGTCAAATAACCAAAGGACCTAAACATCATAGCCAAATAACCAAAGGACCTAAACATCATAGCCAAATAACCAAAGGACCTAAACATCATAGCCAAAATAACTAAAGGACCTAAACATCATAGCCAAATAACCAAAGGACCTAAATATCATAGCCAAATAACCAAAGGACCTAAACATCATAGCCAAATAACCAAAGGACCTAAACATCATAGCCAAATAACCAAAGGACCTAAACATCATAGCCAAATAACCAAAGGACCTAAACATCATAGCCAAATAACCAAAGGACCTAAACATCATAGCCAAATAACCAAAGGACCTAAACATCATAGCCAAATAACCAAAGGACCTAAACATCATACCCAAATAACCAAAGGACATAAACATCATAGTCAAATAACCAAAGGACCTAAACATCATAGCCAAATAACCAAAGGATCTAAACATCATAGCCAAATAACCAAATGACCTAAGCATCATAGCCAAAATACCCAAAGGACCTAAACATCATACCCAAATAACCAAAGGACCTAAACATCATAGCCAAATAACCAAAGGACCTAAACATCATAGCCAAATAACCAAAGGACCTAAACATCATAGCCAAAATAACTAAAGGACCTAAACATCATAGCCAAATAACCAAAGGACCTAAACATCATAGCCAAATAACCAAAGGACTTAAACATCATAGCCAAATAACCAAAGGACCTAAACATCATAGCCAAATAACCAAAAGACCTAAACATCATAGCCAAAATAACCAAAGGACCTAAACATCATACCTAAATAACCAAAGGACCTAAACATCATAGCCAAATAACCAAAAACCTAAATATCATAGCCAAATAATCAAAGGACCAAAACATCATAGGCAAATAACCAAAGGACCTAAACATCATAGCCAAATAACCAAAGGACCTAACCATCATAACCAAATAACCAAAAACCTAAATAGCATAGCCAAATAACCAAAGGACCTAAACATCATAGCCAAATAACCAAAAACCTAAACATCATAGCCAAATAACCAAAGGACCTAAACATCATAGCCAAATAACCAAAGGACCTAAACATCATAGCCAAATAACCAAAGGACCTAAACATCATAGCCAAATAACCAAAGGACCTAAACATCATAGCCAAATAACCAAAGGACCTAAACATCATAGCCAAAATAACTAAAGGACCTAAACATCATAGCCAAATAACCAAAGGACCTAAACATCATAGCCAAATAACCAAAGGACCTAAACATCATAGCAAAAATAACCAAAGGACCTAAACATCATAGCCAAATAACCAAAGGACCTAAACATCATAGCCAAATAACCAAAGGACCTAAACATCATACCCAAATAACCAAAGGACCTAAACATCATAGCCAAATAACCAAAGGACCTAAACATCATAGCCAAATAACCAAAGGACCTAAACATCATAGCCAAATAACCAAAGGACCTAAACATCATAGCCAAATAACCAAAGGACCTAAACATCATAGCCAAATAACCAAAGGACCTAAACATCATAGCCAAATAACCATAGGACCTAAACATCATAGACAAATAACCAAAGGACCTAAACATCATAGCCAAATAACCAAAGGACCTAAACATCATACCCAAATAACCAAAGGACCTAAACATCATAGCTAAATAACCAAAGGACCTAAACATCATAGCCAAATAACCAAATGACCTAAGCATCATAGCCAAAATACCCAAAGGACCTAAACATCATACCCAAATAACCAAAGGACCTAAACATCATAGCCAAATAACCAAAGGACCTAAACATCATAGCCAAATAACCAAAGGACCTAAACATCATACCCAAATAACCAAAGGACATAAACATCATAGCCAAATAACCAAAGGACCTAAACATCATAGGCAAATAACCAAAGGACCTAAACATCATAGCCAAATAACCAAAGGACCTAAACATCATAGCCAAATAACCAAAAACCTAAATATCATAGCCAAATAACCAAAGGACCTAAACATCATAGCCAAATAACCAAAGGACCTAAACATCATAGCCAAATAACCAAAGGACCTAAACATCATAGCCAAATAACCAAAAACCTAAATATCATAGCCAAATAACCAAAGGACCTAAACATCATAGCCAAATAACCAAAGGACCTAAACATCATAGCCAAATAACCAAAGGACCTAAACATCATAGCCAAATAACCAAAGGACCTAAACATCATAGCCAAATAACCAAAGGACCTAAACATCATAGCCAAATAACCAAAGGACCTAAACATCATAGCCAAATAACCAAAGGACCTAAACATCATAGCCAAATAACCAAAGGACCTAAACATCATAGCCAAAATAACTAAAGGACCTAAACATCATAGCCAAATAACCAAAGGACCTAAACATCATAGCCAAATAACCAAAGGACCTAAACATCATAGCCAAAATAACCAAAGGACCTAAACATCATAGCCAAATAACCAAAGGACCTAAACATCATAGCCAAAATAACCAAAGGACCTAAACATCATACCTAAATAACCAAAGGACCTAAACATCATAGCCAAATAACCAAAAACCTAAATATCATAGCCAAATAATCAAAGGACCTAAACATCATACCCAAAATAACCAAAGGACCTAAACATCATAGCCAAATAACCAAAGGACCTAAACATCATACCCAAATAACCAAAGGACCTAATCATCATACCCAAATAACCAAAGGACCTAAACATCATAGCCAAATAACCAAAGGACCTAAACATCATAGCCAAACAACCAAAGGACCTAAACATCATAGCCAAATAACCAAAGGACCTAAACATCATAGCCAAATAACCAAAGGACCTAATCATCATAGCCAAATAACCAAAGGACCTAAACATCATAGCCAAAATAACCAAAGGACCTAAACATCATAGCCAAAATAACCAAAGGACTTAAACATCATTGCCAAATAACCAAAGGGCCTAAACATCATAGCCAAAATAACCAAAGGACCTAAACATCATAGCCAAATAACCAAAGGACCTAAACATCATAGCCAAATAACCAAAGGACCTAAACATCATACCCAAATAACCAAAGGACTTAAACATTATAGCCAAATGACCAAAGGACCTAAACATCATAGCTAAATAACCAAAGGACCTAAACATCATAGCCAAATAACCAAAGGACCTAAACATCATAGACAAATAACCAAAGGACCTAAACATCATAGCCAAATAACCAAAGGACCTAAACATCATACCCAAATAACCAAAGGACCTAAACATCATAGCTAAATAACCAAAGGACCTAAACATCATAGCCAAATAACCAAATGACCTAAGCATCATAGCCAAAATACCCAAAGGACCTAAACATCATACCTAAATAACCAAAGGACCTAAACATCATAGCCAAATAACCAAAGGACCTAAACATCATAGCCAAATAACCAAAGGACCTAAACATCATACCCAAATAACCAAAGGACCTAAACATCATAGCCAAATAACCAAAGGACCTAAACATCATAGCCAAATAACCAAAGGACCTAAACATCATACCCAAATAACCAAAGGACCTAAACATCATAGCCAAATAACCAAAGGACCTAAACATCATAGCCAAATAACCAAAGGACCTAAACATCATAGCCAAATAACCAAAGGACCTAAACATCATAGCCAAATAACCAAAGGACCTAAACATCATAGCCAAATAACCAAAGGACCTAAACATCATAGCCAAAATAACTAAAGGACCTAAACATCATAGCCAAATAACCAAAGGACCTAAACATCATAGCCAAATAACCAAAGGACCTAAACATCATAGCCAAAATAACCAAAGGACCTAAACATCATAGCCAAATAACCAAAGGACCTAAACATCATAGCCAAAATAACCAAAGGACCTAAACATCATACCTAAATAACCAAAGGACCTAAACATCATAGCCAAATAACCAAAAACCTAAATATCATAGCCAAATAATCAAAGGACCTAAACATCATAGCCAAATAACCAAAGGACCTAAACATCATAGCTAAATAACCAAAAACCTAAATATCATAGCCAAATAATCAAAGGACCTAAACATCATACCCAAAATAACCAAAGGACCTAAACATCATAGCCAAATAACCAAAGGACCTAAACATCATACCCAAATAACCAAAGGACCTAATCATCATACCCAAATAACCAAAGGACCTAAACATCATAGCCAAATAACCAAAGGACCTAAACATCATAGCCAAATAACCAAAGGACCTAAACATCATAGCCAAATAACCAAAGGACCTAAACATCATAGCCAAATAACCAAAGGACCTAAACATCATAGCCAAATAACCAAAGGACCTAAACATCATAGCCAAAATAACTAAAGGACCTAAACATCATAGCCAAATAACCAAAGGACCTAAACATCATAGCCAAATAACCAAAGGACCTAAACATCATAGGCAAATAACCAAAGGACCTAAACATCATAGCCAAATAACCAAAGGATCTAAACATCATAGCCAAAAAACCAAAGGACCAAAACATCATAGCCAAATAACCAAAGGACCTAAACATCATAGCCAAATAACCAAAGGACCTAAACATCATAGCCAAATAACCAAAGGACCTAAACATCATAGCCAAATAACCAAAGGACCTAATCATCATAGCCAAATAACCAAAGGACCTAAACATCATAGCCAAAATAACCAAAGGACCTAAACATCATACCCAAAATAACCAAAGGACTTAAACATCATTGCCAAATAACCAAAGGGCCTAAACATCATAGCCAAAATAACCAAAGGACCTAAACATCATAGCCAAATAACCAAAGGACCTAAACATCATAGCCAAATAACCAAAGGACCTAAACATCATACCCAAATAACCAAAGGACTTAAACATTATAGCCAAATGACCAAAGGACCTAAACATCATAGCCAAATAACCAAAGGACCTAAACATCATAGCCAAATAACCAAAGGACCTAAACATCATAGACAAATAACCAAAGGACCTAAACATCATAGCCAAATAACCAAAGGACCTAAACATCATACCCAAATAACCAAAGGACCTAAACATCATAGCTAAATAACCAAAGGACCTAAACATCATAGCCAAATAACCAAATGACCTAAGCATCATAGCCAAAATACCCAAAGGACCTAAACATCATACCTAAATAACCAAAGGACCTAAACATCATAGCCAAATAACCAAAGGACCTAAACATCATAGCCAAATAACCAAAGGACCTAAACATCATACCCAAATAACCAAAGGACCTAAACATCATAGCCAAATAACCAAAGGACCTAAACATCATAGCCAAATAACCAAAGGACCTAAACATCATAGCCAAATAACCAAAGGACCTAAACATCATAGCCAAATAACCAAAAACCTAAATATCATAGCCAAATAACCAAAGGACCTAAACATCATAGCCAAATAACCAAAGGACCTAAACATCATAGCCAAATAACCAAAGGACCTAAACATCATAGCCAAATAACCAAAGGACCTAAACATCATAGCCAAATAACCAAAGGACCTAAACATCATAGCCAAATAACCAAAGGACCTAAACATCATAGCCAAATAACCAAAGGACCTAAACATCATAGCCAAATAACCAAAGGACCTAAACATCATAGCCAAATAACCAAAGGACTTAAACATCATAGCCAAATAACCAAAGGACCTAAACATCATAGCCAAATAACCAAAAGACCTAAACATCATAGCCAAAATAACCAAAGGACCTAAACATCATACCTAAATAACCAAAGGACCTAAACATCATAGCCAAATAACCAAAAACCTAAATATCATAGCCAAATAATCAAAGGACCTAAACATCATAGCCAAATAACTAAAGGACCTAAACATCATAGCCAAATAACCAAAGGACCTAAACATCATAGCCAAATAACCAAAAACCTAAATATCATAGCCAAATAACCAAAGGACCTAAACTTCATAGCCAAATAACCAAAGGACCTAAACATCATAGCCAAATAACCAAAGGACCTAAACATCATAGCCAAATAACCAAAGGACCTAAACATCATAGCCAAATAACCAAAGGACCTAAACATCATAGCCAAATAACCAAAGGACCTAAACATCATAGCCAAATAACCAAAGGACCTAAACATCATAGCCAAAATAACCAAAGGACCTAAACATCATAGCCAAATAACCAAAGGACCTAAACATCATAGCCAAATAACCAAAGGACCTAAACATCATAGCCAAAATAACCAAAGGACCTAAACATCATAGCCAAATAACCAAAGGACCTAAACATCATAGCCAAAATAACCAAAGGACCTAAACATCATACCCAAATAACCAAAGGACCTAAATATCATAGCCAAATAACCAAAAACCTAAATATCATAGCCAAATAATCAAAGGACCTAAACATCATAGCCAAATAACCAAAGGACCTAAACATCATAGCCAAATAACCAAAGGACCTAAACATCATAGCCAAATAACCAAAAACCTAAATATCATAGCCAAATAATCAAAGGACCTAAACATCATAGCCAAATAACCAAAGGATCTAAACATCATAGCCAAATAACCAAAGGACCTAAACATCATAGCCAAATAACCAAAAACCTAAATATCATAGCCAAATAATCAAAGGACCTAAACATCATACCCAAAATAACCAAAGGACCTAAACATCATAGACAAATAACCAAAGGACCTAAACATCATAGCCAAAATAACCAAAGGACCTAAACATCATTGCCAAATAACCAAAGGGCCTAAACATCATAGCCAAAATAACCAAAGGACCTAAACATCATAGCCAAATAACCAAAGGACCTAAACATCATAGCCAAATAACCAAAGGACCTAAACATCATACCCAAATAACCAAAGGACTTAAACATTATAGCCAAATGACCAAAGGACCTAAACATTATAGCCAAATAACCAAAGGACCTAAACATCATAGCCAAATAACCAAAGGACCTAAACATCATAGACAAATAACCAAAGGACCTAAACATCATAGCCAAATAACCAAAGGACCTAAACATCATACCCAAATAACCAAAGGACCTAAACATCATAGCTAAATAACCAAAGGACCTAAACATCATAGCCAAAATACCCAAAGGACCTAAACATCATACCTAAATAACCAAAGGACCTAAACATCATAGCCAAATAACCAAAGGACCTAAACATCATAGCCAAATAACCAAAGGACCTAAACATCATACCCAAATAACCAAAGGACCTAAACATCATAGCCAAATAACCAAAGGACCTAAACATCATAGCCAAATAACCAAAGGACCTAAACATCATAGCCAAATAACCAAAGGACCTAAACATCATAGCCAAATAACCAAAAACCTAAATATCATAGCCAAATAACCAAAGGACCTAAACATCATAGCCAAATAACCAAAGGACCTAAACATCATAGCCAAATAACCAAAGGACCTAAACATCATAGCCAAATAACCAAAGGACCTAAACATCATAGCCAAATAACCAAAGGACCTAAACATCATAGCCAAATAACCAAAGGACCTAAACATCATAGCCAAATAACCAAAGGACCTAAACATCATAGCCAAATAACCAAAGGACCTAAACATCATAGCCAAATAACCAAAGGACTTAAACATCATACCCAAATAACCAAAGGACCTAAACATCATAGCCAAATAACCAAAAGACCTAAACATCATAGCCAAAATAACCAAAGGACCTAAACATCATACCTAAATAACCAAAAGGACCTAAACATCATAGCCAAATAACCAAAAACCTAAATATCATAGCCAAATAATCAAAGGACCTAAACATCATAGCCAAATAACTAAAGGACCTAAACATCATAGCCAAATAACCAAAGGACCTAAACATCATAGCCAAATAACCAAAAACCTAAATATCATAGCCAAATAACCAAAGGACCTAAACATCATAGCCAAATAACCAAAGGACCTAAACATCATAGCCAAATAACCAAAGGACCTAAACATCATAGCCAAATAACCAAAGGACCTAAACATCATAGCCAAATAACCAAAGGACCTAAACATCATAGCCAAATAACCAAAGGACCTAAACATCATAGCCAAAATAACTAAAGGACCTAAACATCATAGCCAAATAACCAAAGGACCTAAACATCATAGCCAAATAACCAAAGGACCTAAACATCATAGCCAAAATAACCAAAGGACCTAAACATCATAACCAAATAACCAAAGGACCTAAACATCATAGCCAAAATAACCAAAGGACCTAAACATCATACCCAAATAACCAAAGGACCTAAATATCATAGCCAAATAACCAAAAACCTAAATATCATAGCCAAATAATCAAAGGACCTAAACATCATAGCCAAATAACCAAAGGACCTAAACATCATAGCCAAATAACCAAAGGACCTAAACATCATAGCCAAATAACCAAAAACCTAAATATCATAGCCAAATAATCAAAGGACCTAAACATCATAGCCAAATAACCAAAGGATCTAAACATCATAGCCAAATAACCAAAGGACCTAAACATCATAGCCAAATAACCAAAAACCTAAATATCATAGCCAAATAATCAAAGGACCTAAACATCATACCCAAAATAACCAAAGGACCTAAACATCATAGCCAAATAACCAAAGGACATAAACATCATAGCCAAATAACCAAAGGACCTAAACATCATAGCCAAATAACCAAAGGACCTAAACATCATAGCCAAATAACCAAAGGACCTAAACATCATAGCCAAATAACCAAAGGACCTAAACATCATAGCCAAAATAACTAAAGGACCTAAACATCATAGCCAAATAACCAAAGGACCTAAACATCATAGCCAAATAACCAAAGGACCTAAACATCATAGCCAAAATAACCAAAGGACCTAAACATCATAGCCAAATAACCAAAGGACCTAAACATCATAGCCAAAATAACCAAAGGACCTAAACATCATACCTAAATAACCAAAGGACCTAAACATCATAGCCAAATAACCAAAAACCTAAATATCATAGCCAAATAATCAAAGGACCTAAACATCATAGCCAAATAACCAAAGGACCTAAACATCATAGCTAAATAACCAAAAACCTAAATATCATAGCCAAATAATCAAAGGACCTAAACATCATACCCAAAATAACCAAAGGACCTAAACATCATAGCCAAATAACCAAAGGACCTAAACATCATACCCAAATAACCAAAGGACCTAATCATCATACCCAAATAACCAAAGGACCTAAACATCATAGCCAAATAACAAAAGGACCTAAACATCATAGCCAAATAACCAAAGGACCTAAACATCATAGCCAAATAACCAAAGGACCTAAACATCATAGCCAAATAACCAAAGGATCTAAACATCATAGCCAAATAACCAAAGGACCTAAACATCATAGCCAAAATAACTAAAGGACCTAAACATCATAGCCAAATAACCAAAGGACCTAAACATCATAGCCAAATAACCAAAGGACCTAAACATCATAGGCAAATAACCAAAGGACCTAAACATCATAGCCAAATAACCAAAGGACCTAAACATCATAGCCAAATAACCAAAGGACCAAAACATCATAGCCAAATAACCAAAAGGACCTAAACATCATAGCCAAATAACCAAAGGACCTAAACATCATAGCCAAATAACCAAAGGACCTAAACATCATAGCCAAATAACCAAAGGACCTAATCATCATAGCCAAATAACCAAAGGACCTAAACATCATAGCCAAAATAACCAAAGGACCTAAACATCATAGCCAAAATAACCAAAGGACCTAAACATCATTGCCAAATAACCAAAGGGCCTAAACATCATAGCCAAAATAACCAAAGGATCTAAACATCATAGCCAAATAACCAAAGGACCTAAACATCATAGCCAAATAACCAAAGGACCTAAACATCATACCCAAATAACCAAAGGACTTAAACATTATAGCCAAATGACCAAAGGACCTAAACATCATAGCCAAATAACCAAAGGACCTAAACATCATAGCCAAATAACCAAAGGACCTAAACATCATAGACAAATAACCAAAGGACCTAAACATCATAGCCAAATAACCAAAGGACCTAAACATCATACCCAAATAACCAAAGGACCTAAACATCATAGCTAAATAACCAAAGGACCTAAACATCATAGCCAAATAACCAAATGACCTAAGCATCATAGCCAAAATACCCAAAGGACCTAAACATCATACCCAAATAACCAAAGGACCTAAACATCATAGCCAAATAACCAAAGGACCTAAACATCATAGCCAAATAACCAAAGGACCTAAACATCATACCCAAATAACCAAAGGACCTAAACATCATAGCCAAATAACCAAAGGACCTAAACATCATAGCCAAATAACCAAAGGACCTAAACATCATAGCCAAATAACCAAAGGACCTAAACATCATAGCCAAATAACCAAAAACCTAAATATCATAGCCAAATAACCAAAGGACCTAAACATCATAGCCAAATAACCAAAGGACCTAAACATCATAGCCAAATAACCAAAGGACCTAAACATCATAGCCAAAATAACTAAAGGACCTAAACATCATAGCCAAATAACCAAAGGACCTAAACATCATAGCCAAATAACCAAAGGACCTAAACATCATAGCCAAAATAACCAAAGGACCTAAACATCATAGCCAAATAACCAAAGGACCTAAACATCATAGCCAAAATAACCAAAGGACCTAAACATCATACCTAAATAACCAAAGGACCTAAACATCATAGCCAAATAACCAAAAACCTAAATATCATAGCCAAATAATCAAAGGACCTAAACATCATAGCCAAATAACCAAAGGACCTAAACATCATAGCTAAATAACCAAAAACCTAAATATCATAGCCAAATAATCAAAGGACCTAAACATCATACCCAAAATAACCAAAGGACCTAAACATCATAGCCAAATAACCAAAGGACCTAAACATCATACCCAAATAACCAAAGGACCTAATCATCATACCCAAATAACCAAAGGACCTAAACATCATAGCCAAATAACCAAAGGACCTAAACATCATAGCCAAATAACCAAAGGACCTAAACATCATAGCCAAATAACCAAAGGACCTAAACATCATAGCCAAATAACCAAAGGATCTAAACATCATAGCCAAATAACCAAAGGACCTAAACATCATAGCCAAAATAACTAAAGGACCTAAACATCATAGCCAAATAACCAAAGGACCTAAACATCATAGCCAAATAACCAAAGGACCTAAACATCATAGGCAAATAACCAAAGGACCTAAACATCATAGCCAAATAACCAAAGTATCTAAACATCATAGCCAAAAAACCAAAGGACCAAAACATCATAGCCAAATAACCAAAGGACCTAAACATCATAGCCAAATAACCAAAGGACCTAAACATCATAGCCAAATAACCAAAGGACCTAAACATCATAGCCAAATAACCAAAGGACCTAATCATCATAGCCAAATAACCAAAGGACCTAAACATCATAGCCAAAATAACCAAAGGACCTAAACATCATACCCAAAATAACCAAAGGACTTAAACATCATTGCCAAATAACCAAAGGGCCTAAACATCATAGCCAAAATAACCAAAGGACCTAAACATCATAGCCAAATAACCAAAGGACCTAAACATCATAGCCAAATAACCAAAGGACCTAAACATCATACCCAAATAACCAAAGGACTTAAACATTATAGCCAAATGACCAAAGGACCTAAACATCATAGCCAAATAACCAAAGGACCTAAACATCATAGCCAAATAACCAAAGGACCTAAACATCATAGACAAATAACCAAAGGACCTAAACATCATAGCCAAATAACCAAAGGACCTAAACATCATACCCAAATAACCAAAGGACCTAAACATCATAGCTAAATAACCAAAGGACCTAAACATCATAGCCAAATAACCAAATGACCTAAGCATCATAGCCAAAATACCCAAAGGACCTAAACATCATACCTAAATAACCAAAGGACCTAAACATCATAGCCAAATAACCAAAGGACCTAAACATCATAGCCAAATAACCAAAGGACCTAAACATCATACCCAAATAACCAAAGGACCTAAACATCATAGCCAAATAACCAAAGGACCTAAACATCATAGCCAAATAACCAAAGGACCTAAACATCATAGCCAAATAACCAAAGGACCTAAACATCATAGCCAAATAACCAAAAACCTAAATATCATAGCCAAATAACCAAAGGACCTAAACATCATAGCCAAATAACCAAAGGACCTAAACATCATAGCCAAATAACCAAAGGACCTAAACATCATAGCCAAATAACCAAAGGACCTAAACATCATAGCCAAATAACCAAAGGACCTAAACATCATAGCCAAATAACCAAAGGACCTAAACATCATAGCCAAATAACCAAAGGACCTAAACATCATAGCCAAATAACCAAAGGACTTAAACATCATAGCCAAATAACCAAAGGACCTAAACATCATAGCCAAATAACCAAAAGACCTAAACATCATAGCCAAAATAACCAAAGGACCTAAACATCATACCTAAATAACCAAAGGACCTAAACATCATAGCCAAATAACCAAAAACCTAAATATCATAGCCAAATAATCAAAGGACCTAAACATCATAGCCAAATAACTAAAGGACCTAAACATCATAGCCAAATAACCAAAGGACCTAAACATCATAGCCAAATAACCAAAAACCTAAATATCATAGCCAAATAACCAAAGGACCTAAACATCATAGCCAAATAACCAAAGGACCTAAACATCATAGCCAAATAACCAAAGGACCTAAACATCATAGCCAAATAACCAAAGGACCTAAACATCATAGCCAAATAACCAAAGGACCTAAACATCATAGCCAAATAACCAAAGGACCTAAACATCATAGCCAAATAACCAAAGGACCTAAACATCATAGCCAAATAACCAAAGGACCTAAACATCATAGCCAAAATAACCAAAGGACCTAAACATCATAGCCAAATAACCAAAGGACCTAAACATCATAGCCAAATAACCAAAGGACCTAAACATCATAGCCAAAATAACCAAAGGACCTAAACATCATAGCCAAATAACCAAAGGACCTAAACATCATAGCCAAAATAACCAAAGGACCTAAACATCATACCCAAATAACCAAAGGACCTAAATATCATAGCCAAATAACCAAAAACCTAAATATCATAGCCAAATAATCAAAGGACCTAAACATCATAGCCAAATAACCAAAGGACCTAAACATCATAGCCAAATAACCAAAGGACCTAAACATCATAGCCAAATAACCAAAAACCTAAATATCATAGCCAAATAATCAAAGGACCTAAACATCATAGCCAAATAACCAAAGGATCTAAACATCATAGCCAAATAACCAAAGGACCTAAACATCATAGCCAAATAACCAAAAACCTAAATATCATAGCCAAATAATCAAAGGACCTAAACATCATACCCAAAATAACCAAAGGACCTAAACATCATAGCCAAATAACCAAAGGACCTAAACATCATAGCCAAAATAACCAAAGGACCTAAACATCATTGCCAAATAACCAAAGGGCCTAAACATCATAGCCAAAATAACCAAAGGACCTAAACATCATAGCCAAATAACCAAAGGACCTAAACAT
This sequence comes from Bathymodiolus brooksi, assembly GCA_963680875.1. Taxonomy (NCBI): domain Eukaryota; kingdom Metazoa; phylum Mollusca; class Bivalvia; order Mytilida; family Modiolidae; genus Bathymodiolus; species Bathymodiolus brooksi. The sequence goes on along the minus strand of OY804580.1, from coordinate 57,134,743 downwards.
CATAGCCAAATAACCAAAGGACCTAAACATCATACCCAAATAACCAAAGGACTTAAACATTATAGCCAAATGACCAAAGGAACTAAACATCATAGCCAAATAACCAAAGGACCTAAACATCATAGCCAAATAACCAAAGGACCTAAACATCATAGACAAATAACCAAAGGACCTAAACATCATAGCCAAATAACCAAAGGACCTAAACATCATACCCAAATAACCAAAGGACCTAAACATCATAGCTAAATAACCAAAGGACCTAAACATCATAGCCAAAATACCCAAAGGACCTAAACATCATACCTAAATAACCAAAGGACCTAAACATCATAGCCAAATAACCAAAGGACCTAAACATCATAGCCAAATAACCAAAGGACCTAAACATCATACCCAAATAACCAAAGGACCTAAACATCATAGCCAAATAACCAAAGGACCTAAACATCATAGCCAAATAACCAAAGGACCTAAACATCATAGCCAAATAACCAAAGGACCTAAACATCATAGCCAAATAACCAAAAACCTAAATATCATAGCCAAATAACCAAAGGACCTAAACATCATAGCCAAATAACCAAAGGACCTAAACATCATAGCCAAATAACCAAAGGACCTAAACATCATAGCCAAATAACCAAAGGACCTAAACATCATAGCCAAATAACCAAAGGACCTAAACATCATAGCCAAATAACCAAAGGACCTAAACATCATAGCCAAATAACCAAAGGACCTAAACATCATAGCCAAATAACCAAAGGACCTAAACATCATAGCCAAATAACCAAAGGACTTAAACATCATACCCAAATAACCAAAGGACCTAAACATCATAGCCAAATAACCAAAAGACCTAAACATCATAGCCAAAATAACCAAAGGACCTAAACATCATACCTAAATAACCAAAAGGACCTAAACATCATAGCCAAATAACCAAAAACCTAAATATCATAGCCAAATAATCAAAGGACCTAAACATCATAGCCAAATAACTAAAGGACCTAAACATCATAGCCAAATAACCAAAGGACCTAAACATCATAGCCAAATAACCAAAAACCTAAATATCATAGCCAAATAACCAAAGGACCTAAACATCATAGCCAAATAACCAAAGGACCTAAACATCATAGCCAAATAACCAAAGGACCTAAACATCATAGCCAAAAAACCAAAGGACCTAAACATCATAGCCAAATAACCAAAGGACCTAAACATCATAGCCAAATAACCAAAGGACCTAAACATCATAGCCAAAATAACTAAAGGACCTAAACATCATAGCCAAATAACCAAAGGACCTAAACATCATAGCCAAATAACCAAAGGACCTAAACATCATAGCCAAAATAACCAAAGGACCTAAACATCATAACCAAATAACCAAAGGACCTAAACATCATAGCCAAAATAACCAAAGGACCTAAACATCATACCCAAATAACCAAAGGACCTAAATATCATAGCCAAATAACCAAAAACCTAAATATCATAGCCAAATAATCAAAGGACCTAAACATCATAGCCAAATAACCAAAGGACCTAAACATCATAGCCAAATAACCAAAGGACCTAAACATCATAGCCAAATAACCAAAAACCTAAATATCATAGCCAAATAATCAAAGGACCTAAACATCATAGCCAAATAACCAAAGGATCTAAACATCATAGCCAAATAACCAAAGGACCTAAACATCATAGCCAAATAACCAAAAACCTAAATATCATAGCCAAATAATCAAAGGACCTAAACATCATACCCAAAATAACCAAAGGACCTAAACATCATAGCCAAATAACCAAAGGACCTAAACATCATAGCCAAATAACCAAAGGACCTAAACATCATAGCCAAATAACCAAAGGACCTAAACATCATAGCCAAATAACCAAAGGACCTAAACATCATAGCCAAATAACCAAAGGACCTAAACATCATAGCCAAAATAACTAAAGGACCTAAACATCATAGCCAAATAACCAAAGGACCTAAACATCATAGCCAAATAACCAAAGGACCTAAACATCATAGCCAAAATAACCAAAGGACCTAAACATCATAGCCAAATAACCAAAGGACCTAAACATCATAGCCAAAATAACCAAAGGACCTAAACATCATACCTAAATAACCAAAGGACCTAAACATCATAGCCAAATAACCAAAAACCTAAATATCATAGCCAAATAATCAAAGGACCTAAACATCATAGCCAAATAACCAAAGGACCTAAACATCATAGCTAAATAACCAAAAACCTAAATATCATAGCCAAATAATCAAAGGACCTAAACATCATACCCAAAATAACCAAAGGACCTAAACATCATAGCCAAATAACCAAAGGACCTAAACATCATACCCAAATAACCAAAGGACCTAATCATCATACCCAAATAACCAAAGGACCTAAACATCATAGCCAAATAACCAAAGGACCTAAACATCATAGCCAAATAACCAAAGGACCTAAACATCATAGCCAAATAACCAAAGGACCTAAACATCATAGCCAAATAACCAAAGGATCTAAACATCATAGCCAAATAACCAAAGGACCTAAACATCATAGCCAAAATAACTAAAGGACCTAAACATCATAGCCAAATAACCAAAGGACCTAAACATCATAGCCAAATAACCAAAGGACCTAAACATCATAGGCAAATAACCAAAGGACCTAAACATCATAGCCAAATAACCAAAGGACCTAAACATCATAGCCAAATAACCAAAGGACCAAAACATCATAGCCAAATAACCAAAAGGACCTAAACATCATAGCCAAATAACCAAAGGACCTAAACATCATAGCCAAATAACCAAAGGACCTAAACATCATAGCCAAATAACCAAAGGACCTAATCATCATAGCCAAATAACCAAAGGACCTAAACATCATTGCCAAATAACCAAAGGGCCTAAACATCATAGCCAAAATAACCAAAGGATCTAAACATCATAGCCAAATAACCAAAGGACCTAAACATCATAGCCAAATAACCAAAGGACCTAAACATCATACCCAAATAACCAAAGGACTTAAACATTATAGCCAAATGACCAAAGGACCTAAACATCATAGCCAAATAACCAAAGGACCTAAACATCATAGCCAAATAACCAAAGGACCTAAACATCATAGACAAATAACCAAAGGACCTAAACATCATAGCCAAATAACCAAAGGACCTAAACATCATACCCAAATAACCAAAGGACCTAAACATCATAGCTAAATAACCAAAGGACCTAAACATCATAGCCAAATAACCAAATGACCTAAGCATCATAGCCAAAATACCCAAAGGACCTAAACATCATACCCAAATAACCAAAGGACCTAAACATCATAGCCAAATAACCAAAGGACCTAAACATCATAGCCAAATAACCAAAGGACCTAAACATCATACCCAAATAACCAAAGGACCTAAACATCATAGCCAAATAACCAAAGGACCTAAACATCATAGCCAAATAACCAAAGGACCTAAACATCATAGCCAAATAACCAAAGGACCTAAACATCATAGCCAAATAACCAAAAACCTAAATATCATAGCCAAATAACCAAAGGACCTAAACATCATAGCCAAATAACCAAAGGACCTAAACATCATAGCCAAATAACCAAAGGACCTAAACATCATAGCCAAATAACCAAAGGACCTAAACATCATAGCCAAATAACCAAAGGACCTAAACATCATAGCCAAATAACCAAAGGACCTAAACATCATAGCCAAATAACCAAAGGACCTAAACATCATAGCCAAAATAACCAAAGGACCTAAACATCATAGCCAAATAACCAAAGGACCTAAACATCATAGCCAAATAACCAAAGGACCTAAACATCATAGCCAAAATAACCAAAGGACCTAAACATCATAGCCAAATAACCAAAGGACCTAAACATCATAGCCAAAATAACCAAAGGACCTAAACATCATACCCAAATAACCAAAGGACCTAAATATCATAGCCAAATAACCAAAAACCTAAATATCATAGCCAAATAATCAAAGGACCTAAACATCATAGCCAAATAACCAAAGGACCTAAACATCATAGCCAAATAACCAAAGGACCTAAACATCATAGCCAAATAACCAAAAACCTAAATATCATAGCCAAATAATCAAAGGACCTAAACATCATAGCCAAATAACCAAAGGATCTAAACATCATAGCCAAATAACCAAAGGACCTAAACATCATAGCCAAATAACCAAAAACCTAAATATCATAGCCAAATAATCAAAGGACCTAAACATCATACCCAAAATAACCAAAGGACCTAAACATCATAGCCAAATAACCAAAGGACCTAAACATCATAGCCAAAATAACCAAAGGACCTAAACATCATTGCCAAATAACCAAAGGGCCTAAACATCATAGCCAAAATAACCAAAGGACCTAAACATCATAGCCAAATAACCAAAGGACCTAAACATCATAGCCAAATAACCAAAGGACCTAAACATCATACCCAAATAACCAAAGGACTTAAACATTATAGCCAAATGACCAAAGGAACTAAACATCATAGCCAAATAACCAAAGGACCTAAACATCATAGCCAAATAACCAAAGGACCTAAACATCATAGACAAATAACCAAAGGACCTAAACATCATAGCCAAATAACCAAAGGACCTAAACATCATACCCAAATAACCAAAGGACCTAAACATCATAGCTAAATAACCAAAGGACCTAAACATCATAGCCAAAATACCCAAAGGACCTAAACATCATACCTAAATAACCAAAGGACCTAAACATCATAGCCAAATAACCAAAGGACCTAAACATCATAGCCAAATAACCAAAGGACCTAAACATCATACCCAAATAACCAAAGGACCTAAACATCATAGCCAAATAACCAAAGGACCTAAACATCATAGCCAAATAACCAAAGGACCTAAACATCATAGCCAAATAACCAAAGGACCTAAACATCATAGCCAAATAACCAAAAACCTAAATATCATAGCCAAATAACCAAAGGACCTAAACATCATAGCCAAATAACCAAAGGACCTAAACATCATAGCCAAATAACCAAAGGACCTAAACATCATAGCCAAATAACCAAAGGACCTAAACATCATAGCCAAATAACCAAAGGACCTAAACATCATAGCCAAATAACCAAAGGACCTAAACATCATAGCCAAATAACCAAAGGACCTAAACATCATAGCCAAATAACCAAAGGACCTAAACATCATAGCCAAATAACCAAAGGACTTAAACATCATACCCAAATAACCAAAGGACCTAAACATCATAGCCAAATAACCAAAAGACCTAAACATCATAGCCAAAATAACCAAAGGACCTAAACATCATACCTAAATAACCAAAAGGACCTAAACATCATAGCCAAATAACCAAAAACCTAAATATCATAGCCAAATAATCAAAGGACCTAAACATCATAGCCAAATAACTAAAGGACCTAAACATCATAGCCAAATAACCAAAGGACCTAAACATCATAGCCAAATAACCAAAAACCTAAATATCATAGCCAAATAACCAAAGGACCTAAACATCATAGCCAAATAACCAAAGGACCTAAACATCATAGCCAAATAACCAAAGGACCTAAACATCATAGCCAAAAAACCAAAGGACCTAAACATCATAGCCAAATAACCAAAGGACCTAAACATCATAGCCAAATAACCAAAGGACCTAAACATCATAGCCAAAATAACTAAAGGACCTAAACATCATAGCCAAATAACCAAAGGACCTAAACATCATAGCCAAATAACCAAAGGACCTAAACATCATAGCCAAAATAACCAAAGGACCTAAACATCATAACCAAATAACCAAAGGACCTAAACATCATAGCCAAAATAACCAAAGGACCTAAACATCATACCCAAATAACCAAAGGACCTAAATATCATAGCCAAATAACCAAAAACCTAAATATCATAGCCAAATAATCAAAGGACCTAAACATCATAGCCAAATAACCAAAGGACCTAAACATCATAGCCAAATAACCAAAGGACCTAAACATCATAGCCAAATAACCAAAAACCTAAATATCATAGCCAAATAATCAAAGGACCTAAACATCATAGCCAAATAACCAAAGGATCTAAACATCATAGCCAAATAACCAAAGGACCTAAACATCATAGCCAAATAACCAAAAACCTAAATATCATAGCCAAATAATCAAAGGACCTAAACATCATACCCAAAATAACCAAAGGACCTAAACATCATAGCCAAATAACCAAAGGACCTAAACATCATAGCCAAATAACCAAAGGACCTAAACATCATAGCCAAATAACCAAAGGACCTAAACATCATAGCCAAATAACCAAAGGACCTAAACATCATAGCCAAATAACCAAAGGACCTAAACATCATAGCCAAAATAACTAAAGGACCTAAACATCATAGCCAAATAACCAAAGGACCTAAACATCATAGCCAAATAACCAAAGGACCTAAACATCATAGCCAAAATAACCAAAGGACCTAAACATCATAGCCAAATAACCAAAGGACCTAAACATCATAGCCAAAATAACCAAAGGACCTAAACTTCATACCTAAATAACCAAAGGACCTAAACATCATAGCCAAATAACCAAAAACCTAAATATCATAGCCAAATAATCAAAGGACCTAAACATCATAGCCAAATAACCAAAGGACCTAAACATCATAGCTAAATAACCAAAAACCTAAATATCATAGCCAAATAATCAAAGGACCTAAACATCATACCCAAAATAACCAAAGGACCTAAACATCATAGCCAAATAACCAAAGGACCTAAACATCATACCCAAATAACCAAAGGACCTAATCATCATACCCAAATAACCAAAGGACCTAAACATCATAGCCAAATAACCAAAGGACCTAAACATCATAGCCAAATAACCAAAGGACCTAAACATCATAGCCAAATAACCAAAGGACCTAAACATCATAGCCAAATAACCAAAGGATCTAAACATCATAGCCAAATAACCAAAGGACCTAAACATCATAGCCAAAATAACTAAAGGACCTAAACATCATAGCCAAATAACCAAAGGACCTAAACATCATAGCCAAATAACCAAAGGACCTAAACATCATAGGCAAATAACCAAAGGACCTAAACATCATAGCCAAATAACCAAAGGACCTAAACATCATAGCCAAATAACCAAAGGACCAAAACATCATAGCCAAATAACCAAAAGGACCTAAACATCATAGCCAAATAACCAAAGGACCTAAACATCATAGCCAAATAACCAAAGGACCTAATCATCATAGCCAAATAACCAAAGGACCTAAACATCATTGCCAAATAACCAAAGGGCCTAAACATCATAGCCAAAATAACCAAAGGATCTAAACATCATAGCCAAATAACCAAAGGACCTAAACATCATAGCCAAATAACCAAAGGACCTAAACATCATACCCAAATAACCAAAGGACTTAAACATTATAGCCAAATGACCAAAGGACCTAAACATCATAGCCAAATAACCAAAGGACCTAAACATCATAGCCAAATAACCAAAGGACCTAAACATCATAGACAAATAACCAAAGGACCTAAACATCATAGCCAAAATAACTAAAGGACCTAAACATCATAGCCAAATAACCAAAGGACCTAAACATCATAGCCAAATAACCAAAGGACCTAAACATCATAGGCAAATAACCAAAGGACCTAAACATCATAGCCAAATAACCAAAGGACCTAAACATCATAGCCAAATAACCAAAGGACCAAAACATCATAGCCAAATAACCAAAAGGACCTAAACATCATAGCCAAATAACCAAAGGACCTAAACATCATAGCCAAATAACCAAAGGACCTAATCATCATAGCCAAATAACCAAAGGACCTAAACATCATTGCCAAATAACCAAAGGGCCTAAACATCATAGCCAAAATAACCAAAGGATCTAAACATCATAGCCAAATAACCAAAGGACCTAAACATCATAGCCAAATAACCAAAGGACCTAAACATCATACCCAAATAACCAAAGGACTTAAACATTATAGCCAAATGACCAAAGGACCTAAACATCATAGCCAAATAACCAAAGGACCTAAACATCATAGCCAAATAACCAAAGGACCTAAACATCATAGACAAATAACCAAAGGACCTAAACATCATAGCCAAATAACCAAAGGACCTAAACATCATACCCAAATAACCAAAGGACCTAAACATCATAGCTAAATAACCAAATGACCTAAACATCATAGCCAAATAACCAAATGACCTAAGCATCATAGCCAAAATACCCAAAGGACCTAAACATCATACCCAAATAACCAAAGGACCTAAACATCATAGCCAAATAACCAAAGGACCTAAACATCATAGCCAAATAACCAAAGGACCTAAACATCATACCCAAATAACCAAAGGACCTAAACATCATAGCCAAATAACCAAAGGACCTAAACATCATAGCCAAATAACCAAAGGACCTAAACATCATAGCCAAATAACCAAAGGACCTAAACATCATAGCCAAATAACCAAAAACCTAAATATCATAGCCAAATAACCAAAGGACCTAAACATCATAGCCAAATAACCAAAGGACCTAAACATCATAGCCAAATAACCAAAGGACCTAAACATCATAGCCAAATAACCAAAGGACCTAAACATCATAGCCAAATAACCAAAGGACCTAAACATCATAGCCAAATAACCAAAGGACCTAAACATCATAGCCAAATAACCAAAGGACCTAAACATCATAGCCAAATAACCAAAGGACTTAAACATCATACCCAAATAACCAAAGGACCTAAACATCATAGCCAAATAACCAAAAACCTAAATATCATAGCCAAATAATCAAAGGACCTAAACATCATAGCCAAATAACTAAAGGACCTAAACATCATAGCCAAATAACCAAAGGACCTAAACATCATAGCCAAATAACCAAAAACCTAAATATCATAGCCAAATAACCAAAGGACCTAAACATCATAGCCAAATAACCAAAGGACCTAAACATCATAGCCAAATAACCAAAGGACCTAAACATCATAGCCAAATAACCAAAGGACCTAAACATCATACCTAAATAACCAAAGGACCTAAACATCATAGCCAAATAACCAAAAACCTAAATATCATAGCCAAATAATCAAAGGACCTAAACATCATAGCCAAATAACTAAAGGACCTAAACATCATAGCCAAATAACCAAAGGACCTAAACATCATAGCCAAATAACCAAAAACCTAAATATCATAGCCAAATAACCAAAGGACCTAAACATCATAGCCAAATAACCAAAGGACCTAAACATCATAGCCAAATAACCAAAGGACCTAAACATCATAGCCAAATAACCAAAGGACCTAAACATCATAGCCAAATAACCAAAGGACCTAAACATCATAGCCAAATAACCAAAGGACCTAAACATCATAGCCAAATAACCAAAGGACCTAAACATCATAGCCAAAATAACCAAAGGACCTAAACATCATAGCCAAATAACCAAAGGACCTAAACATCATAGCCAAATAACCAAAGGACCTAAACATCATAGCCAAAATAACCAAAGGACCTAAACATCATAGCCAAATAACCAAAGGACCTAAACATCATAGCCAAAATAACCAAAGGACCTAAACATCATACCCAAATAACCAAAGGACCTAAATATCATAGCCAAATAACCAAAAACCTAAATATCATAGCCAAATAATCAAAGGACCTAAACATCATAGCCAAATAACCAAAGGACCTAAACATCATAGCCAAATAACCAAAGGACCTAAACATCATAGCCAAATAACCAAAAACCTAAATATCATAGCCAAATAATCAAAGGACCTAAACATCATAGCCAAATAACCAAAGGATCTAAACATCATAGCCAAATAACCAAAGGACCTAAACATCATAGCCAAATAACCAAAAACCTAAATATCATAGCCAAATAATCAAAGGACCTAAACATCATACCCAAAATAACCAAAGGACCTAAACATCATAGCCAAATAACCAAAGGACCTAAACATCATAGCCAAATAACCAAAGGACCTAATCATCATACCCAAATAACCAAAGGACCTAAACATCATAGCCAAATAACCAAAGGACCTAAACATCATAGCCAAATAACCAAAGGACCTAAACATCATAGCCAAATAACCAAAGGACCTAAACATCATAGCCAAATAACCAAAGGATCTAAACATCATAGCCAAATAACCAAAGGACCTAAACATCATAGCCAAAATAACTAAAGGACCTAAACATCATAGCCAAATAACCAAAGGACCTAAACATCATAGCCAAATAACCAAAGGACCTAAACATCATAGCCAAAATAACCAAAGGACCTAAACATCATAGCCAAAATAACCAAAGGACCTAAACATCATTGCCAAATAACCAAAGGGCCTAAACATCATAGCCAAAATAACCAAAGGACCTAAACATCATAGCCAAATAACCAAAGGACCTAAACATCATAGCCAAATAACCAAAGGACCTAAACATCATACCCAAATAACCAAAGGACTTAAACATTATAGCCAAATGACCAAAGGACCTAAACATCATAGCCAAATAACCAAAGGACCTAAACATCATAGCCAAATAACCAAAGGACCTAAACATCATAGCCAAATAACCAAAGGACCTAAACATCATAGCCAAATAACCAAAGGACCTAAACATCATAGCCAAATAACCAAAGGACCAAAACATCATAGCCAAATAACCAAAGGACTTAAACATTATAGCCAAATAACCAAAGGACCTAAACATCATAGCCAAATAACCAAAGGACCTAAACATCATAGCCAAATAACCAAAGGACCTAAACATCATAGCCAAATAACCAAAGGACCTAAACATCATAGCCAAATAACCAAAGGACCTAAACATCATACCCAAATAACCAAAGGGCTTAAACATCATAGCCAAATAACCAAAGGACCAACACATCATAGCCAAATAACCAAAGGACCTAAACATCATAGCCAAAATAACCAAAGGACCTAAACATCATAGCCAAAATAACCAAAGGACCTAAACATCATACCCAAATAACCAAAGGTCCTAAACATCAAAGGACCTAAACATCATACCCAAATAACCAAAGGACCTAAACATCAAAGGACCTAAACATCATACCCAAAATCAGCTAAAGTCATCTATGCCTGAATGAGATTGACCTTAGTTTTTACAAATCATATTATTTTTGAATTGTAAATCTTAAACAAATATCATATCAGTGCTGACACCTTCGGGGACTAATACTCCACCAGCAGAGGTATAGAACCAGATATCTGTTTCACCTGTATTTATCCTACCTTGATTGTATGACTACTTATCCTTGATTTAAAATACAACACACCTCTAGTTTTGATGTTCCCATAAACCTACAGAAGACCAGGTCATTCATCACCCAGTTCGTAATATCTGTATGGGCTCCCCCATCTCCATTAATCTAATAGTCACAATATAGCTGACTCTGCTGTGACATGGAACAATTTTAGTCATATTCTGTTGCATGGTCTCAAGTGTAACGTAGCATTGTCATTTTCTGTTGTATGGTTTCAATTGTAACGTATTTTAGTCATTTTATGGTGCATGGTCTCAAATGTAACGTAGTTTAATAATTTTCTATTGTGTGGTCTCAAATGCAACGTAGTTTAGTCATTTTATGTTGTATGGTCTTAATTGGAACGTATTTTAGTCATTTGCTGCTCAATGGTCTCAAATGTAACATATTCCAGTCATTTTATGTTGTATGATCTCAATTGTAACGTATTTTCCTCATTTTCTGATGTGCAACGTATTGCTGTCATTTTATGCTTTAAGGTCTCCAAATTAACATATTTCACTCATTTTTTGGTGCATGGTCTCAACTGCAACGTACTTTAGTAATTTCTGTTGTATGCTCTCAAATGTAACGTATTTAAGTAATTGTCTGTTGCATTGTCTCAAATGTAACGTATCTTAGTCATTTTCTGTTGTATGGTCTCAAATGTAACATATTTTAGTCATTTTCTGTTGCATTGTCTCAAATGTTACGTATTTTACTAATTTTATGTTGTATGGTCTCAAATGTAACATATTTTAGTCATTTTCTGTTGTATGATCTCAAATGTAACGTATTTTACTCATTTTATGGTGTATGGTCTCAATTGTAACGTATTCTAGTCATTTTCTGTTATATGGTCTCAATTGTAACGTATTTTAGTCATCTTATGTTGCATCATCTCAATTGTAACGTAATTTAGTCATTTTATATTGTATGTTCTCAAATGTAACATATTTAAGTCATTTCTGTTGTATGGTCTCAATTGTAAAGTATTTTAGTCATTTTATGGCATGGTCTCAAATGTAGCGTCTTTTAGTAATTTTCTGTTGTATGATCACAAATGTAACGTATTTTAGTCATTTTTTGTTGCATTGTCTCAAATGTAACGTATTATAATCATTTTATGTTGCATGGTCTCAAATTCTAATCATTTTCTATTGCATGGTCTCAAATGTAACGTATTTTAGTCATCTTATGTTGTATCATCTCAATTGTAACGTAATTTACTCATTTTATGGTGTATGGTCTCAATTGTAACGTAGATCATTTATTATTCATTTTCTGTTCTATTGTCTCAAATGTAACGTATTGTAGTTATTTTTTGTTGCATGGTCTCAAATATAACGTATTTTACTCATTTTATGCTGCATTGTCTCAAATGTAACGTATTTAAGTCATTTTCTGTTGTATGTTCTCAAATTTAACATAGTTTAGTCATTTCTGTTGTATGGTCTCAATTGTAACATATTTTAGTCATTTTATGTTGCATGGTCTCAAATGTAACGTATTTCAGTCATTTTCTGTTGCATTGTCTCAAATATAACGTATTTTAGTTATTTGTTGTTGCATGGTCTCAAATATAACGTATTTCACTCATTTTCTGTTGTATTATCTCAAATGTAACGTATTTTAGTCATTGCCTGTTGTATGGTCTAAAATGTAACGTATTTTAGTCATACTATGTTGCATGGTCTCAATTGTAGCATATTTGAATCATTTCCTGTTGTATGGTCTCAAATATAACGTATTTTAGTTATGCTCTGTTGCATGGTCTCAATTGTAACATATTTCAGTCATTTTCTGCTGCATGGTCTCAATTGTATCGTATTTCAGTCCTTTTCTGTTGCATGGTCTCGATTGTAACGCATTTAATCATTTTCTGTTCTATGGTCTGAAATGTTACGTATTTTAGTCATTTTCTGTTCTATAGTCTCAAATATTAAGTATTCTAGTCATGTCCTGTTGCATGGTCTCAAATGTAACGTATTTTAGTCATTTTCTGTTGGTATGGTCTCAATTGTAACGTATTTTAGTCATTTTATGTTGTATCATCCGAATTGTAACGTAATTTAGTCATGCTATGGTGTATGGTCTGAAATGTAACGTATTTTAGTCATTTTCAGTTGTATCATCTCAATTGTAACGTAATTTAGTCATTGTATGTTGCATGGTCTCAAATGTAACATATTTTAGTCATTTCTGTTATATGGTCTCAAATGTAACGTATTTTAGTCATTTTCTGTTGCATGGTTTCAAATGCATTATATTTTAGTCGATTTATGTTGCATGGTCTCAATTGTAACATATTTTAGTTATTGTATGTTGTGTGATCTCAATTGTAGCATATTTTAGTCATTGCATGTTGTATGGTCTCAAGTGTAACGTATTTTAGTCATTTTCTGTTGTATGATCTCAAGTATAACGTATTTCATTAATTTTTGTTGCATGGTCTCAAATTATTTGAGAAATGTATCATATTCTCTTGAACTAACAAGTCAACATGCAACATTATTGACAATTGTCAACATTGTGTACTTCTACATGTACGTATATTCTTTTCTTGGTCGCACTTGGGGTATTGATTGATTGACGTGTCACAAGTCGATGAAATATACATGTGTTATTCAGTTCAAATTGTACTTACCTAGGTATGCAAGATCCCAAATCCCAACATATAAACTATGCCCAATCGTAATACGATCCAAGTATGCAACACACATACACCACGTGTTTAAGAATTGTCTTTTGAGGTGTGCTCGATTTGCCATATATTATACCTTAGCACACAGTATGTTTCATCGACTTTTGAAATTTGCATTTTTCGTTCTATTGTATGTTTTTTTTTCTTCTTCTTCTTCGTCTTCATATTCTGAATAAATATTTTATTATTATGTATTTAATGCTGTTCTGATTATATGTAAATTGATTAACTAGCGGAGAAGACATTTCTAAGTTGTAAAACTTGTGTCTGATCCATTTGTTGTTATTATGAACAATAAAATAAGTTTAAATCATCTCATTTGTTTTTGGCTTAATTTCCCAAATTTAATGGGGTTTTTTAAGTAATATTCGGTTGTACTGTCTGAAAAATTATTTTGAATCGCCGCGAAAAAAAAAAACACTGGAAACAATCCAACACACCATAACTATAATTAGATTGTGCATATGATACTTTAATGGAAACATGGGGTTTATGTTATTGTCCAAACATGTAGTATTGCACCTAACAAACATAACAACAAGCAAAAAAAAAAAAATAAATAAATGAAAAAATACAATAAAATAAATAATTATTGTAGATTTGATTATTACATAAACAACAAAAACTAATCAGCAACAACTAGTTTTTGTATCTCTTTATTTATGTATTTTTATACTTTATATGTTTGAGGGCGTAAATTGCAATGTAATAATAATATTCTGCAGGATATATATTTATGAAAAAATATGAATATTTAGATTTCCGTGGGCGAATATTTTAATTTCTTTTGTATTATGCATATATCTACTTGACGAACTATTAATTGCACGTATGAACTAATTACATCTAAATGTATTGTACATAATAATCAGACGATTTACACATTGGTGGTGTTAAACGTAGGCATATTCACTGTCGTCAAAGAGCTCCGATAGAAAATGATTGGTCAACATCCGGGATATTTTAAAGCGGTATTTTTAAAGCAGACACGGATAATTATCGTAAATATTTATAAATATACTGTGTATATAATGTTTTGAATTATGATGCTTTATGATTGTTATTATTATTAATTTCATTTTTTGTACAAATATCATTTATTTTTGCAGTGTAAAATTAGATTTTTCTATAAGTTATAAGGAATCCGGCTTCAAAATCATTACAATCAACTGAAATATCGCCATATCTTGCATTTACGAATGAATTAAATGTTGTCCAAAAAGAAAAAAATATTGATGAATGATTGATTTTACTTAAAAATACTATTTTGTTGATGAAAAGTCAATTAGTAACTAGTTATACCATAAAACATGATGTCAACAGATGTTTTTGAAATCCGGCTTGGTCAAAATGTAAACATGTATATAAACCGGTTGGGTCATTTATAAATAACCGGGTTTGTCAGTATGTAAATACCACTGATCTTATTGTTATTGAGCATTATATTGCAATTTAACAATAGTTATGATTAGGAAATATCTCAAAGGCGATAAATACTGATCCATAGTATGAATATTCGCCATGGCTGCTAATTTCAGCTACTTTGTACAATAAAAAAATCGTTGTTTCTATGTTAAATTGCTACTGTCGCGAACACTTGATTTTTTTTTAATGCTTTTTGTGGCACTGACATCACGGTTGGTGCCCAATATGCTACACTCTTTTTAGGTAGCTGTCCAGGCGCATCAATTGAGTAGTGTGAGATTCTTTTTATAATGCAATATTTTAATTTTATACTCGTTGATAACGAAGTAAGTCACTCTGTGGAAATAACTTCATGGATACGATATTTAAGTTTCTTCACAGTATAATGTTTACATTAACATTACAGATAAGCAAATTAACAAAGGCTGTAGTATTGAATTTTTCCGCACGGACGATTTTGGCAGTTTGTATACAAAGAAAATGTTAGGTGTACTCGATTAATGCAACGTTCGTTACAAGTTGTGATACGACAAAAGTTCGTTCTTTGGATGTTAAAGTCCCCCGCCCATCCACCAATATTAATGCCAAAAGAATTTCGATCACTGGTATATATTTTGCATTTTGGGGGGTGGGGGGGGGGGGGGAGAACAGAAATGACAGACTGAATGAATTTGTTATGTTGATATATATTTATAATAAATGCTATGCGATCTTGTAACGAACGCACAACCCTACACTGTGTCGAGTCTTATTTATGTTACATTATTTTAGTTAATAAAAAAATATTTTCTGAGGAGAGTACCGAGGGAGAAAAAAAATAGACAATATATATACATTGTCGAAAATATAAAATTCATATATACGAGTTTTGACGAGTTTTTCTTACCTGTTTCGCAGCGAGTGGAAATGAATTATATATTTTCCGACAATGTACGTATATTGTATCTATCGCCCCAAAGAAACTGTCAAATTGTCTAAAAAGAGCAGAAACAAGCCTTGTTCTTATCATTTTTGATTGTGTCCTCTGTGAAGTCCGCGCTTATAAGTTTATTAGCTTATAAGCATAAATCATGTTACTGTTTCTAGGTGAGCTAACAACACTCATTGGGTAGATATGTCGCTCCACTCAGACACATTATTCTGATTCCGAGCCAACCAGTCTTTGCTCTTTCTCCTTAATGCTGCGTTCTTAGCGGAGAAGCAACAAATACCAATTTTATATTCTTTTGTTTGACAAGACCGCGGCTCGTACCCACAATTTATCGCACTCGAGGCGAGCACGCTAACCATTACGCTACCGATGCGGTTCCCTATTTTTATTTAATTTTTATTAATTTATTTAATCAAAATTTCTTATTGTCCTTCAATATATTATTTGAAAACAAAAATTAATCCAAAACAATAAGAGTTACTTGATATCTTTATAAACAGTGAGAGTTCCTACTTTTGATCAAACACTCTTTGAATATTGCAATAATTCAACTGCATAGCAAATAAAGAAAAAGAATTATAAGTTCTATACACAATCATGACCATTCTGTCGAAGGTGACTTGGTGAATGCCAATTCTGCACAAACCGTTTTGTATTTCTTCCTTTTAATGTTATACAAAACATCCACATGTAAAATATTTTGATTATGTGCTGTTGTTGTTTTTTTTCACAACTTTTATTCATTGAAGACATTTTTTTGTTTTTCTTTCTTTTTATCAATTTGCAAGTCGAACATACCCTTGTTATAATGAACCTTAAATAAATTACAGAAAGGAAACATAATTGTGATATTGAGCTGTTTTCGCTATTCTTTCAATCGGTTCTACTAAAACACAATGTGTGCGACCCAACCGGAAAGTAGTGGCTGACAGAGCCGGAACGAATGTACGTAAATAAGCAATGTGTTTTTTACTGTAGTAAGTCTAAAACTATTCATGGTGGCACGCCAGTGCAAACTATCATGTATATAAGCAGTACAAAGGGTTTGTGTACTTTAATTACACATATAAACTACTTTTTATAGCTTTATTTGATGATTTCAATCTCATGGTTAGCATTTTTCATTGTTTATGTCCATCATTTTATCTATATCTGAGTAATCGATGAAGATAACTACAGTAATATATAGGTAAAAACAAGCAAAAATAATCGACCGATAACGACATCTTCTGGATTCAAGATATAATAATACTATATGATCATAATACTTACTTTTTGTCGTCGCCTGTATGTCAAACATGCCTAATTAACTTGTACCGGAAGATGACAGATCAATTCCGACCGGAGCTCTTTGACGACAGTGATATTATCAGTCAGTTATTTTCGGTAGATAATAATTATATTTACTTTTTAAACACTCGTATATCTATATCTGAAACCCATTGTAAACAACACACTAAATAAGGAACATTTGTTCATTGATTTCAATGTTTTCTGGTGTAGTTTTCTTTTAGAAATTTTAGCATTATCCATGTAATGCATTGAAAGAAGAGTTTGAAGATTCCGAAGGGGTAATAAAAATCCGTGAATCGACGAGGAACAGACAACACAATGGCCAAAAGAAAAAGTACAAAAGAACAAACAACGATCTACAAAACACTACACAGAAAACTAAAGATCGAGTAATGATAGCTAAATCATGAAAGACAAAATGTTGATTGCACATTAATTTTCCTACCATGTCATATACTTTTTAGTTCAATATACCTCAATATAATTTGATATCTATTATTAAGAAGAGTTTGAAGATACCAAAGGGGCAATCAGAATCCGTATATCGAAGAAGAATAGACAACACAATGACCAAAAGAAAAAGGACAAAAGGACAAACAACGATCTACAAAGCATACATATAAAGCTAAAGTTCGAGTAACACGAACCCCACTGAAACATAACATTAACTGAAGTGCAGTCTTCAATGACAAAAAGGATTATCTCCCTTTGATTATAAAGTATGGTATAATCACTGAATCAGTTCAACACCAAACATGTCTTTTGTGTATTTCTTTTACATTGCAATTACTACAATGTTATTGGAATAGTCAGGTATTTATTTACATTGTGTATACACAGTCCAATCACAAACAAAAAACAAAAACAGTAAATGTTTGTTTGTTTGTCTGTTTCATGGTGTTCAACGCCACTTTCAGCAATATTGCAGTTATATCGTGGCGGTCAGCTTTATTGGTGGAGGAAATCGGAAGACCCGAAGAAAACCATCGACCTGTCACAAGTTTCTGACAAACTTTATCACATAATGCTGTAGACCTCGCCTTGATCGAGATTCGAACTCACAACATCAGTGGTGATAGGTACTGATTACATTGTAAATTCAACTATCATACGATCACGGCCACGACGCCTCCATAACAGTAAATAAGACAAAGCATTAGATGAGATATCAGTCCTTCGTCTTTATATGTTGAATACAGGACACTTCTTACTGTGAAGTTACTCAACTGTTATCAGATATGGTTTTTGTTGACACAATCAGCATTTTGTCCAAATAACAGTGTAAGATCCAAGCTAAAATTACAAATTGTAAATTGGTACTAGTCAGAAAAAGAAACATTGAAATTTTGTAACGGTCTGTTCGCCAAAGTGGTTGGTCATTTTTTAAGATAATAGAAATACTTACTATGCATCAAGTATAAAAGTAAGATAATCTCTGAAAAATAACCATGTAGTTATCAGATATGTTAGAAAAAAGCTTGAATATTCGAAAGGAGCAATCAGAAGCCGATATCGAAGAGGGACATATAATATAATGGCCGAAAGAAAAAAGACAAAGGACAGACAATAATCTACAAAACATTACACAGAAAACAAATGATCGAGCAACACGAAGACCACTCACTAGGGAGAACACGTGTGCTCCGAACGGGTAGGCAGATCTTGCTCCACTAGTGGCATCCGTCATGTTACTTTTGCTAAAAACCCGATGATAAGTTATGAATGAGGAAAGTGCCGATTTGGTATTACGACAAGCAAGCGGAACATATCCGTGTTATCAATGGGAACAAGATTTCTGTTTCAATAATTTTGCTTAAAAATTATTATGATGACATAACTTGTGTCATTAATAAGGCGGTAAATTTGTGCTTTTCACGATACACCTGATACGACTTCCGGCTTTCTGTGAGAGTTCGCATTTACCTTTGTATTGCTGTATTTGTATCCGGATCATTCATTTCATCAAGTGAAGTCAGAAGGTACCAAGACATGAACAAAAACCATAAATCAACAGAGAACGACAAAACCGAGGTAAACAGTAAATAAAAGAAATGGCAAACACAATTCACTAATGATAAAAACAGAAAAAAGGCCAACACAACCCCGACCGAAACCGGATATAAACTCAGGTAGTCATGTCGGGTAGGAAGTTCCTGCTTCACTAGTGACATCCGTTGTGCTACCCATTGTTAAAAAGTGGCATTAAACACCATAGATGAATTTTGAGATGGAACAACTGTATCTGAGGTTTGTCGAGTTTCAAATCACAGGAAATATTAACACGATGGTGAGAGTGTTTGATCTCAAATTATTGACCATCACTGATTATTTTTTCGTACATTGTTGAGCAAGTTATCATATATTTATTTCTCACATGAATGTCCATGTGTTACAGGCATATTCAGTGAGAGATACAAATAAAAGTAAAAACAAAAAATACTACGCTGTCGGAACTGATGTTGTGAGTTCGAATCTCGATCAGGGCGAGGAGTACAACATTATGTGATAAAGTTTGTCAGTGACTTGCGACAGGTCGGTGGTTTTCTCAGAGTGCTCCGGTTTCCTCCACCTATAAAATTGACCGGCACGATATAACTGAAATAGTGTTGAAAGTGGCGTTAAACGTCATCAAGCAAACAAACAAAAACAATATACACTATTTATTCTGCCATGCACACGTTATTAACAAACTAACGACATTCCTTCCACAGATCAGATTTAGTAATAGATACGTACAATTATCATTTAGAATACGTCAATCATGATATATATGCCATAAAGTGCGTGATTGTCGCGATTGTTTAACGCCAAGTCAGCAATCTTTGTCAGCTATCAATGATACGAACAGGTTACAGCTGAGACGCTGATGTTGTATGCTGAGTACTAGATCAACGCTCTTAGTTGGGTTTTTACACAGTGTTATTGCACTAAAACAGTAGTCCACAAGAGGATGTGTTGCTCCACTTGTATATATTATTCTCAGAGAAAAACACTCTTTTCTCTAAGGGACCGATTAATTAACTTTAAAAAAAGACAGACAGTACAATGGTCAAAAGAAAACAAATACAAATAGTGATCCAAAAACACTACACAGAATACGAATTCCACTGATTAAGAAACCGAGAGTAAATCCAGGTGCTCCGGAAGCGTGACCACTTCCTGTTCCAGTAGTAGTACCGATCATGCTAAAACCTTCTCATATGTATCGTGTTGTTGTGTATATGGTAGTTTTCTTATATATGCTCTGTGCTTAGCGAAAATTGGATTAGAATACAAACAAACAGATAATGCTATATTATAAATAATACAAACATCAAAACGATAATGTTATCATTTACTAGTTTTTGCTGTTTCCAGGACAACGCTGATATGCTGTTTCCAGGACAAGGCTGATATTTTTATTATAGATAATTGACACAAGTATTGCACTTTTTGGAGTCTTATCAAAGATACATTAGGTTTATTAAATTGTAATTTATTTCTGCTTCATAATTTGAAGTTTTGAATCAGACTTATTTTGATTATAATCAACATCTTAACACTCAAACACGTTCCACTCAAAAAAACACTTGTTTCTATAAAATAAACATCAGCTATTTTATCTTATTGTAGATTATTAGATATTGTATCTATACGTCTGTAATCTAATGTTTTGACTTGAAAAAGGGTTTATACGTGGCTTATATATCATGTATGTTAAACGATGTTTTAATAATGTCTACATGTCTATGATAGATGTATGTAATTGTGTCGAACACAGATGAAGGTTATTCCACAAACTGGTCGTGCGCACTAAATCTTTTGTAACACGTTATTATTCCATAATTAAACATTTCATCGAAGGGTTAGTGGTGTGGTTTTTGTAAAAATATTAAAATGAATCATAGCCCTGTAATATACACTAAATATTAAAAGTAAAAAAACAGCTAAAACACAGGTTTTCAGTGGGATCCTCGCTCCTCGATCTTTAGTTTTCTGTTTAATGTTTTGTAGATCGGGGGCCGTTGAATGGAAATTACAGTTTTGAATTCGAAACTCGCCCCTGGCGAAGTGTACTCGATAAAGTTTATCAGTGACTTGCAACATGTTGGTGGTTTCTCCGTTTACTGCGCTTTCATCCGCCAATAAACCTGACTGTCACGATATAGCTCAAATATTGTTGAAGGCGCGTTAAGCATCATAAACCCTAACTCTCTTGTAGATTGTTGTTTGTCCTTCTTCGATTTGGGGTTTCTGATTACCCCTTTGGTACCTTCAAGCTGTTCCTGCACCAACACTATAAAGAAATTTATAGATGTGCCCATTGTGAGTAAATGTCATGTAATAACAATCAAGAATGCTCGGGGTTAAAAGTCATGTAATAACAATCAAGAATGCACGGGGTTAAAAGTCATGTAATAACAATCAAGAATGCTCGGGGTTAAAAGTCATGTAATAACAATCAAAAATGCTCGGGGTTAAAAGTCATGTAATAACAATCAAGAATGCTTGGGGTTAAAAGTCATGTAATAACAATCAAGAATGCTCGGGGTTAAAAATCATGTAATAACAATCAAGAATGCTCGGGGTTAAAAGTCATGTAATAACAATCAAGAATGCTCGGGGTTAAACAAATATTATAAGTAAAGAGGGTTTGTACTGACTCTTTCCTAATCACATTGTTTTTCTCGCATTTCTTTTGTGATGTTGGTATATTTATCCTATAATTTAAAGGCACGTACAGTTGAGCCCATAAAACTTACTGAACCCCATCACTTTATAAAATGTATGTACCAGGAAGATGAGTGGTGATAATGTACTGAACCCCATCACTTTATAAAATGCCTGTACCAGGAAGATGAGTGATGATCATGTACTGAACCCATCACTTTATAAAATGTATGTACCAGGAAGATGAGTGGTGATCATGTACTGAACCCCATCACGTTATAAAATGTATGTACCAGGAAGATGAGTGGTGATCATGTACTGAACCCATCACTTTATAAAATGTATGTACCAGGAAGATGAGTGGTGATCATGTACTGAACCCATCACTTTATAAAATGTATGTACCAGGAAGATGAGTGGTGATCATGTACTGAACCCATCACTTTATAAAATGCCTGTACCAGGAAGATGAGTGATGATCATGTACTGAACCCATCACTTTATAAAATGCCTGTTATTTTAACCAGGCCAGGAAGATGAGCCGTGATCATGTACTGAACCCATCACTTTATAAAATGCCTGTTATTTTAACCAGGCCAGGAAGATGAGCCGTGATCATGTACTGAACCCATCACTTTATAAAATGCCTGTTATTTTAACCAGGCCAGGAAGATGAGCCGTGATCATGTACTGAACCCATCACTTTATAAAATGCCTGTTATTTTAACCAGGCCAGGAAGATGAGCCGTGATCATGTACTGAACCCATCACTTTATAAAATGCCTGTTATTTTAACCAGGCCAGGAAGATGAGCCGTGATCATGTACTGAACCCATCACTTTATAAAATGCCTGTTATTTTAACCAGGCCAGGAAGATGAGCCGTGATCATGTACTGAACCCATCACTTTATAAAATGCCTGTTATTTTAACCAGGCCAGGAAGATGAGCCGTGATCATGTACTGAACCCATCACTTTATAAAATGCCTGTTATTTTAACCAGGCCAGGAAGATGAGCCGTGATCATGTACTGAACCCATCACTTTATAAAATGCCTGTTATTTTAACCAGGCCAGGAAGATGAGCCGTGATCATGTACTGAACCCATCACTTTATAAAATGCCTGTTATTTTAACCAGGCCAGGAAGATGAGCCGTGATCATGTACTGAACCCATCACTTTATAAAATGCCTGTTATTTTAACCAGGCCAGGAAGATGAGCCGTGATCATGTATTTGTGTTTGAGTTGTCGGTTTTGTCTTTTAGTACGATTTTTCTATTAGAGTTTGGTACTGTTACGACAGTGTGGTATTTTATTCTTTTATGGCGAGGGAAATTTAGTCTCAAGACTGGTATTTTTTGCAAATACCCCTCCCAAACATGATATATCTGTTTAATTACACCTAATATTATTTAGAACACTGGCTAAATAAATAATACCTTTTGTTTGTCGTTTTCAGGACCTAACATGATGTATCTGTTTAATTCTACCGAATGATGTTACATAAAATACACAACTGATAACGTTTTACAAATTGTGTTACAAGCGTCTCGGTGAAGGGCAAAAACGGCAAATACGATTTTGCAAATACCATGAAAAAAGTTAAATCTTATGCAAATACACCTACATGAAGTAAACATTCTGCAAATTAACAATGCAAGGCTTGAATTTGTAGAAAAAATATCACGGCTATTAACCAATCAGAATCCAGCATTGTTACATAAGGTGTAATTAGTATATCAAGCCTTTGTGCTGACCATGTATTTTCTAAGCACCTTTGAACAATGTGTTCAGTGCTCTTTAATTATCGTCTGATTTTATACTTGAGAACTATTTTATACTTGAGAACTATTTTATACTTGAGAACTATTTGTGCTGGCAACGTCTCTTTCGTAGTACCACTTCTTTGACCTAATCTATCCTTGGTTAGCCTCCTTTTTCATGGTCAAGCCAAATGACTGTTAAATGTGTACTTCCTGCTTCTTATCCAAACACGTACCACTACAGCTTAAGTGTATAACAAAATTGTTCACGTAAACCAAATCATCAATACAGGCTGGGATCGTCGTGGTCCAATACAGGCTGGGATCGTCGTGGTCGTGATCGTATGGTAGTTGGGTTTACCACTGCCTACGTCATCAGTGCCTATCACCTTTAACGTTGTGCGTTCGAACCACGTTCATGGCGAGCTGTATGCAATACAACATTATGTGATCAATTTTGTCAGTAACTTGCGACAGGTCAGTTGTTTTTTCCGGGTACTCCGGGTTCCTCCACCAATTAAACTGACTGCCACGATATAACTGAACAATAGTTGAAAGTGGCGTTAAACACCATTAGCCAACCAATCAATACAGGCGAGTGGGGAGGAGGATGGAATTAGTTAAAAACCTTATTGAAAAGAGGTTTAGCTAATGCTTTCAAATCAGTAAAACTTTGAATACGATTCTTTCCCCTTAAAATGTAGATGCTATTAACCTTGATATCAAGTCGAATGAACCCAGATTTTCACATATTAAATATAGACACGTTAATTAGAACACGTAGGAGCGTACACATTTAATAAATTCATTTCCTTTTTACTGTTTGACGGAGGGCACATCTAGTGTATCCGATAACTAATTGATTAACTTTCATTATGACACACGACTGTTACGGTGTTGTTTTAATTCGTTCATTCACGATTACAAAGATAGCATGTCACTATTATTGAATCATCGTCACGAACACAAGAAATGTGGGATAAAAATGGTAATAATGTACTGAGATCAATTCACCTGGGAGGATATTAGTGACAAATTATTGAAAATTTCATGCCATTTTATATTTAACCAATACCAATCTCTTGTTTCTCTTCCAACCTAAAACAAACTATATCATGTTTCAAAGACTCTATGAATGTGTCATAAAGTAATTTACCTTAATCTAACAATGATCAGAGAATTAGATTGACAATTTTGTTGAAACTCTTTTTTTCAAAGAATGAGTCAATTAAATTAGATACATAAACGGGTACTGTATGGAGAATGAATCAGATACTGGTATAAAACTAGTACTCATGGGAGCAAAGTGTTGTTGTTATATATAATCAATAGTCAATCTATATACAATTGTGATTTCCCTCTTTAGAGCAGGTACTATGACCGGTTATTAATCTGTGGTGGGTTTTTTTCAATTCTGATTCATTTATTTTTTAATAAAGATTGTTATCATATAATGACCAACTTGTTCAATCACAGATGTTAATTTGGAAAAAAAATGCAGTGTTTCACTTTATCCAATGTATAAATAATATTATTCACAACTGTTTCGAAGTCAATTAGAAGTAAATATATGTTTTGACGAGAGACGAGCAGTGGAGAAAAGAACAAACATACTCTGTAATCATTTAAATTCGTGGATGCAAATTTTCGTGTTCTGTGGAAAAATGTATTTTCGTGGATATGTCAATGCGTGGCCTCTGCTATAGTCTGTGCATGTTTAATGTTTAATCGGAAAAGTCTGCAATATATAGAGATCAAGTACATGTATCGATCAACATATTTAAGATAGCCACCATAGAATATATAAAGCCTTTACTCAATTGTTTAGTTCCGAGTTACATTGGTTGAGTAATATCGAAGAGACGAGCAGCCTGCTGCTCGATTCCTTATAAGATGAACATACTCTCCAATAACGTAACATCGTGCAGCCTTTCCATTTGGAGACCACACAAGAATATTGCTACGCTATAAAAGAAAATGTTCTGCCGTAACACCTTTGAAAAGAACCGTTCTTTCTTTGTTATCATCTAGACGTAAGTATATAAACGTGCACGCACCTGCCCTACTCAATAGGTTATAATACAGAAAACTTAACCGTGAACATGTATGGAGAGAGACACGTTCCTTGCATGTCATAGACATCTTTTGTAGACTTAGAAAAAAGCCTAGTCGCATTCTATCCGGTACAGAAGGCTACATTTATCGTCCATACCTCAACTTATCATTCTTTTCGAGATCCAGAGGTAGTCAAAGGGTGTTTCTCCGGTTGTCCCATTTCCTCTCATTTCTGTCTCGTTTGAACCTGTTCTTGTCCTGATTATGCATTAAATAAATTCCACTGGATGTTAACCAACAAACAACCATACAAACTTATCAATGCAATTTACAAATTTACAACAACAACAAAAAACTTACTATCATTGAGCGAGCTATCACTAAAGACTATATGTTTGATACGAAGCAGAACATCATCTTTAGAAGCTAAATATTTCACATATAATCTATGCTTCAATACAAACGATGGTTGGTTCGTCTTGACCATCAGTTGTTTGTATGCAAGCTGATGTCTTGTTTGTGTGGTTTGTCTTTGTTTGCCTGTAGTGGAGTCTGGCGCATATTTTGTTTTATTTGGTTTCGTCATATGTACATTATGTTGCCAATTTCTCTGGTTTGTATATTTTTGATTGCCCCTTCGGTATCTCTAACGTTTATTTCAGAATCGGTTAAATAAATTTCAATCCACAGAACCCTGCCCCTAACGAAATAAATAAAGAAAACAAACGTAAGACATAACAAAGAGGTTCAGCAGGAGTTGCTAATGTTTCATACATTGAAAATGTTAAAATCAAAAAGTGAAGTTTTCTCATCTGTAATAAATGTATCCTCATCCAAAATAAATACATTTTCTGGGTATACCATCACGTAAAGACTTAAAATGATGAAAACATGTATTAATTGTTTTAATGCATATTTCAGTATTGAATGTGATGTGTCGATTGTAAATTAGACAGCTGCGCCATGATGGCATGATGGGCCTCTCCCTAAGAATAATCCTAGCACATTCTGGCAGATCTGTGTCGCTATAAAGTACAATTGTCTAATAAAAGTTGCCAAATTTTTAGTCTTATTTAAGCTATATACATGTTTTCGCTAACATTTATGAAGTATGTACTTCATAAAAATATTGAATTGTAACCATTAGATACAACATATCAGTTACAAAACCTTGTAATATATATGTATGTGATACAGTATGTACTTTAGTCGGGTCTATTGTGGTGACGTCATCAGCTTAGAATGCATGAAAAACACCTATGATGTCTTTTTTTCATAAATACAAAACCCCATAGGGTAATACCTCGAAGTAACGTTTCACATTAAAGATACCTGTAACGTGTTACTCAATCTTTAGTATTCTGTGTAATGTTTTGTAGATCGTTGTTTGTCCTTTTGTCCATTTTCTTTTGGCCTTTGTGTTGTCTGTTCTTCGATTTACGGATTCCTATAACCCCTTTTGTATCTTCAAACTCTTCTAACATTAATAAGATCCTTTAAAAAAATAAATAAATAAAACGATTAATAAGATCCTTCGGGCCAAACATTTTTGCCAAGAAAAATATAGAGCAATGAAGGTGTATTCAGACTGATAGCGATTGATGAATGAAGCGTAGATGAATGTTGTGATGCAACGTAGCACAATCTGTGACGTATGAAACTATTTTGAATGTGAGAGCGCAACAGTGAAAATTTCAATATCGTAAGTAAGGTTTGAAAATACCAAAAGTGGTAATCAGAAGCATTAATTCATTCGAAAAGTGACAGCTAATTCAATGGCCAAACGAAAAAGGAGAAAAGACCAAACAATAATCTACAATGAAAAGTTGAGTTATCGTCTGCTGTGTGGACAGACGGACGAGGGCAAGCCATGTTGCGTCGGTGTATAGAAAAACAAATATTACAGACAATTCCAGAATTTCAATTATGATTTAATATTTTTCTTCAGTACTCATCATTCGATTGATAACACTTTTTGAATAATCTTATTCACTATGTTAATCTACAATGCTAAAGTCAATTTTGTTCGGTTGATTTGGTACAGACAATTTGGTACCGACGATTTAGTACGGAAAATTTGCATAGGTTTACGTCCTCATATTCGGATTTAATGCTCGGCATTAGTACCTATAGGGATACCTGCTGATTCAGGATCACAAGACGTGTCAGACGTGCTTTTGTAGGATCATTATATGTGTTCGACAGGGGTACATAGGTTTACCAGAAGAGTCAAGCATCCTCTTGTGATCTACAATGTATATGTAGCTATCATCATGAACAGACGACACCATATCAATTCAAACACAATTAATCCGGAGTATTATTTATGTTCTTTATTAAGATCTTCACGGCTGCTGATGTTTTACTTTACCAGTTTCCTTGATGTTAACTTCTATTCATATCCTTTATACGTGTTAAATTCTACCTGCTCAGTTTCACGTTTGTAATCGATGTTCAGACTGATATTTGTGAAGGCATATTAATATACTATTGCTTTTTTATCTAAATTAAAGATAGCAACATAGCTCTAAATATATTATATAGTTCTAAGAATGCAGAATGATAATTGCTCATGAAAAAGAAATGTGCTTATTATTTACGTAATTTTGATGGATTCAGTAAGAGGCCACTTTACTATGTCTGAGTACAACATTATGACATATTAACAGGATCAATAGAAGATATTAGGAAATGAACGATCCCTTTATCATTGTTAATGTACTAATAATGTAGACCACCTTACATGTTAATGAGAGAGAATAACAACGCTATTACAACACATAGTGAAGAACTTACTTATAATTAACTTGGTTTATTAATTTATTAGCAATCAAAAACACACACATGTTGGTGACCACTAGAATTGTGACACATTTGCAAAACAGTTGATAGTTTATCCTTGGTTATTACCAGCCTTTTGACCATATTGTCACTTAATTTATCTTTCTCCAAATAGAATAAATCAGATCCTTCAATGACAAATTTAAATGACATCTTTCTTATTCTTCTTTTTTCTGATTCTTTTATGTCATTTGGATACTTTTTATCACTTAAATAGCCAAATATTTTTTCATACTCTTCAGTATCCATTTCTCTTTACAATTGTGTTCAACTCAGAAAATAAACAAGAGTGAGATTTTTCAAACTTACTAAAAGTAATGAACACAATTCATGATTTTCATGCATCAGTGGAATCTATTTCACAGTTATGGAACCTATTTCACCAGGTAAGAAATGAGGGAACTTTTTTCACAACTCTGGAAGTTATTTCACCAGGTATTTTACAGGAACAAATTTTACATCAGTGGAACTTATATAATATAATTTCCTGTGAAATATGTTCTACCAGAATTTATATCACAGAAAATTATTTCTGGGGGAACTTTTTTCCCAGGAACTTATTTTGGCTCACATATATACGAGTAAAACTGCTGGTGTCTTTTAAGAAGCAGAAACTCCTTTCCCTTCACGAGCACCTGGGATCATCCCCGGTTTTTTGGTGGGGTCTGTGTTGCCCATCTCTCTAGTTTTCTGTGTTGTTTTTTTTTTTTTTTTTTTTTTTTTTGTCTTTGTCCTGTGTCTTGTGTGTCCAATGTTGCAGGTGTCTCTGGATTGTCCATTCTTAATTTGCCCTTTTCTCGTTTTTAACGTTTATTTAGCTGTGTTTCAGAAATATCATGGCGTGATATCTTCAAACGGTTTTAAATAGTCTTCTCCTCAGCATTGAGAAGCACAAAAACCAAAAATTTCAAATTCTACAGTTTGGTTTTATCAAATATGTTCTTACACGTCTCGGTGAATAAAACTTTTTCATTCACAAAGAATTTCATATGGTTTGCATTTAGATGTTATCTTCAAACGATTTTAAATAGTCTTCTCCTCAACATTGAGAAGCACAAACACCAAAAATGTCAAATTCGACAGTTTGGTTTTATCAAATATGTTCTTACACGTCTCGGTGATTAAAACCTTTTTATTCACAAAGGATTTCATATGGTTTGCATTTAGGTGTGGTTGACAAAGAATGCATTGCTTTTATTGTAGTTACATCAAATATAGTTTAAGATGTTTAATCAGTTTTAAAATCAACATTTTTCTTACATTTATGATTGATTTAATAAGTAATTATTACACGAGGTCTTAATTTAAATCTTTTAATATTAGCACTTTGTCATTTAAGAATTATTTTTCGTCCATTCATTGTTCCCGTTTGCACAATAAAGGAATCTTGTTATTTGTTTCGATTGTGTATTAAAAAAAGTATTGCAAAGGCTATGACTAAGGCACCGACCATTTAAGTTTGAGGGGGGTGGGGACTATGTTTTGTCTTTACCAGAGAGGGTATTTGTTTCCAATTCCACCCAAATATCTCGTTAATTTCTTTTCATCTTTTGAGGTCAATTTCTTATTTTCTATAGTTTTTGGTGACAGAAATTAAAAATAAAACTATTGTTATATATAAATTAACCAACGTTGAAATCTTTCCTTGAACCATTTAAAACGACAACGTAAAATTTCACCTTTAATGACCTCGGTGAATTAGCCCTTTAACAGTGTTGAACATTTATTGTCATAACTCATAATAAGGGGTATTCCGTGTGTATATTAGTATGTTCTCTGAGTTGGTATATTAACCCCATGCTATGATGAAAATGAAAGTGGAACGGTTTTACAAGCTCAATTAAAATATTTAACTATCAATTTTCAAAAGTTATAAATTTAATATCGAGACAAAGTATAATTTCAACAAATTGAATGTTGCCACCCATAAAGCACTCGGTTGATTGTACAAGTGTACGGGTGAAGATAAATGCACAATATACAAAACACAGGGGATAATATAATCAACGTGTCAAACACAATGAACGGAAGAATAGAAAGGAAAACTAATAAAACGACATCGTCAGAACAGGCAGAAGATTGTTGCATAATACTACCGCACATATATACAGACATGCCACGAAATAGCTGACATATTATTAAAGTTGACGTTAAGCACCAATCAATCAATCAATCAATCAATCAGAAGAGATAATATAATCAACGGGTCAAACAGAAAGAACGGAGGAATAAAATGAAAAACAAATAATATCACATCGTCAGAACAGGAAGTAATTTGAAGCTACGTATGCGTACAGATATGCCACGAAATAGCTGATATATTGTCAAAGTTGACGTTAAACACCAATCAATCAATCATATTCAATCACATAAACAGAAGAGATAATATGATAAACGCGTCAAAAATTTGGATGAAAAACCGAAAGAATAAAATTAAAAACAAAAACATACCACTGTTAAAACAGTTCTAAAATCAATAAACCTAACAAATAATATAATCACCGCGTCATATACATATATATAAATACAGAAGTATAAAATAAAAACCCAAAACACACTGTCCAATGGTTCAACAAAACACACTGTCCAATGGTTCAACAAAACACACTGTCCAATGGTTCAACAAAACACACTGTCCAATGGTTCAACAAAACACACTGTCCAATGGTTCAACAAAACACACTGTCCAATGGTTCAACAAAACACACTGTCCAATGGTTCAACAAAACACACTGTCCAATGGTTCAACAAAACACACTGTCCAATGGTTCAACAAAACACACTGTCCAATGGTTCAACAAAACACACTGTCCAATGGTTCAACAAAACACACTGTCCAATGGTTCAACAAAACACACTGTCCAATGGTTCAACAAAACACACTGTCCAATGGTTCAACAAAACACACTGTCCAATGGTTCAACAAAACACACTGTCCAATGGTTCAACAAAACACACTGTCCAATGGTTCAACAAAACACACTGTCCAATGGTTCAACAAAACACACTGTCCAATGGTTCAACAAAACACACTGTCCAATGGTTCAACAAAACACACTGTCCAATGGTTCAACAAAACACACTGTCCAATGGTTCAACAAAACACACTGTCCAATGGTTCAACAAAACACACTGTCCAATGGTTCAACAAAACACACTGTCCAATGGTTCAACAAAACACAATGTCCAATGGTTCAACAAAACACACTGTCCAATGGTTCACAATTCTAATGAAAATAGTTAGAAAGAGGAATGATCGATACAACTAACACGTATATATACATGACTGCTCACTTACCTGACTTGGTACATGCACTTAGATAAGATAAGTGGCGGGGTTAGACTAGTTTTATTAGCCTAGAAGATTTTGAAGATACCAAAGGAGCAATCAGAATCAGTATATAGAAGAACAGACAACACAATGGCCAAAAGAAAAAGTACAAAAGGACAAACAACGATCAACAAAACGTACATATAAAATTAAAGATCGAGTAACACGAACCCCACTAAGCATCCCTTCTTATTGAAATGATTTATAAAGACCTATAGTTATAGCAACAGTATTACAAACCTCTAGAATACTAATATACTCCTAGGATGTTCTACTACATTACAGTTCTGAGTTTAAATGAAATACCATAGGAACAGTTCAAAAATCCTATAGGGAAATCGTAGAAACATAATGCCACAACAATACACCTAGCACACATATCCATGACGACTAACTCCTCTGGCGTGGTACAGACACTGCAGTTGAAAAAGTGGCGGGGTATACTAGTTTTATGAGTCAACAACTCTCTTCTTAGTGAAATGATATAAGACCTACGACTTAGACATTAAACGTTAGAGAATATCGAAGAGGCAATCAAAATAGACAATCCAGAGGAACTGAAAACATAGGGTTAACAAGACGAAGAAAAACAAAATTAAAACGCAAAACAATGTTTTGGACACCACTTTACGTAAGCAAACACAATTAAATCGAATAAGACATGAGCCCTCCTACAGCAACATAGAGTACCATAAACATCTAGAATATACTCCGTGGGATGGTCTATTACATCACTGTTTTGAGAGGAAGTTAAGTTTTCACGGGGGTGTATTTTTTTAATTGACAGAAGTAGCAGCTGAACCAATGATAAAAGTGTAAAGGAAGAGAATGGCGTGTAGGAGTGTGATAACACCTAAATACAATTAGTGTTTAACACATACATAATTAAATGTCCACTAGTTATATATTTATTGGTTTATATAGATTTACTGAAGTATTACCTGTATTAATCGTTATGCCAGGTGTTGTTTATATGATATGTTTTTATTTGATGAGTAGAAAGGTAGGAAGATACCAAAGGTCAAGACAGTAGGCGTAAATATAAGGACAAACAAAAAACAAAGAAATACAAAAACAATTATAAAAAGAAAAAAAAATATGCAAAATACACATCACAGAAAATTGAGAACACAAATCGCACTAAAACCGCGGATAAACGCAAGTGCTTCTGTGGGATAAGACGTTTCTGCTCCACTAGTGGCGCCTGTCGTGTTTCTCATTTGTATGATCCGGTGATAGGTGACAAGGACAGGATAGTGACGACGACAAGGGGACACTATCCGTGGTTATCTGTGACATAGGTATTCAGTTGCTGTTCATCAATAAGGATAATAACAAAATTACGGAACATCAAGCAATCTTCAAAAGGGAAAGGCAAAACTCATAAGTCAACAAACAGACAAAGTCAGTCAACAATCGAAGGCGAAAGTTTAAACTTTCGAATGATAACTAGAACCAAATCTTTTTGTTCCACAGCATTTTTTGTCAGCAGCAACCCTTTTCCAAGTAAATGAAGGCAACACAAGATCGATTATATAGTATTAACTGAGAGATAGGTGTTCCTACATTGTTGCTGAGAGATAGGTGTTCCTACATTGTTGCTGAGAGGTAGGTGTTCCTACATTGTTGCTGAGAGATAGGTGTTCCTACATTGTTGCTGAGAGATAGGTGTTCCTACATTGTTGCTGAGAGATAGGTGTTCCTACATTGTTGCTGAGAGATAGGTGTTCCTACATTGTTGCTGAGAGATAGGTGTTCCTACATTGCTGCTGAGAGATAGGTGTTCCTACATTGTTGCTGAGAGGTAGGTGTTCCTACATTGTTGCTGAGAGGTAGGTGTTCCTACATTGTTGCTGAGAGATAGGTGTTCCTACATTGTTGCTGAGAGGTAGGTGTTCCTACATTGTTGCTGAGAGATAGGTGTTCCTACATTGTTGCTGAGAGATATGTGTTCCTACATTGTTGCTGAGAGATACGTGTTCCTACATTGTTGCTGAGAGATAGGTGTTCCTACATTGTTGCTGAGAGATAGGTGTTCCTACATTGTTGCTGAGAGATAGGTGTTCCTACTTTGTTGCTGAGAGATAGGTGTTCCTACATTGTTGCTGAGAGATAGGTGTTCCTACATTGTTGCTACATGGTAATGCAAAATTTGCAATAAACAAAATCGAAATCATCTCTTTTGTGGAAAAGCTTCGTTCTTAAACGGCACTTACTGTCAACTTCTAGGTGTAGGTAGAGGTTATATTTTCTCATGAGAGTATCCCATGTATAAGAACTAATATTTCTAATATGTATTTAGTTTTTTGTGTTGTCCTATTATGTGTCGGATTGTCTTTACCTCCAGATGTTTGTATGAGAGCTCTTATCAACGTCATTTGTGTTTGTTTACGTATAGTGTTCTCCACCATATATTGTGCTGTGTGTTTTGTTTCGTTTGTCTTCGTCTTGTAACCCTATGTTGCTAGTTTCTCTGGATTGTCCATTTTTGATTGGCCTTTCGGTGTTCTCTGACCTTTATTATGATGTTTATACGAATATTAGTTGATTGATAGTTGATGAGAGCCTGGGATAGAGGACACAATTACAGCTGAGTATACAGTCTGTCATAAGTTAAGACACGACGGGTTCCTCATGTGGAGCAGGAACTGTTTACCCTTCCGGAGCACATGAGTTCACCCAAGGTTAATGGTGGAGTTCGTGTTTCTTGATCTTTAGCTTTCTGTGTAGTGTGCTGTCGTAAGATTTGCAGCGTTTATGTCAACGTACATCAAAAGTCAAGTAGACATATAGAGAATATGTATCATGAATGTCAGGTTAGAAATATAATATTTTTGAACACAATGCAAATACTTAGTCAGTGATATTTAGGTGGACGAATAAGTGTTAGAACTGACTAAATAATCGTTCTTATATATATACATGTAGGTGCAGATGTAAGGGGGAAATCCCACACTTACCCGGAATTCTTCAATATCTCAAATATTATATTAAAATAGAGAAAAATTCCACTTTTTACATGTCCCCAAAATAGACAGAGCAAATTAATAATAACAAAAAATGGCTTAATGTTGATGCGGCAATGAATGGCTGATTATCTTTAGATACATATATTATGTTCTTTGTTCTTGTATTTTAAATTGCTTATTTGAAAACAAAATATCATTTATATATATATATATATGGATGTGGTCGAGTGGTCTAGGGCGTTGGACGTAAGGCTAAGCGAATGGTGCTGCAGTGTATCAATGGTGTGGGTTCAAATCCCGTCGAGGGAAGAACAAAAATTTGACAGCTCTAAAATCTAATTCTAACACTGTTTGGTTTAATTTTCAGACGTATATATATATATATATATATATATATATTATTTTGTGTATCGTATGTAGTGAAATTCATTTGTATGTAACACTTTTCTATTTTTAAAATAAACAATTACAACAAAAAAAGCGTTCTGAATTGACATTAAAGAAAAGCCGAAAACGTCTGTAAGTAGACGCGGTGGAATGAATATTCGTATTCGTCCATTGGTCTGTTTGCAGCCATTTCTTGCTACAGCCTATCGACCGTAGAATAGGTGTGTTTAGGGAACAGCCTTTCGGGGTGCTGGAATTAAAGTATAGAGTTTTTTGCTTCTAATTTGAATACATATTGAATGTGCGCCTCCTTGACTAGCCAAAAGTGTGTGACAACATAAATAAAAAAAATGACAGACAATATAATGACCAAAAGAAAAACGACGAAAAATTTTCCAAAAAACATTGCATAAAAAACAGATTGAGTAACACGAACCCCACTAAAAAGAAAAAGTTGTAAAGTTGAAAACTCGTGTGGCGTGGAACAGTTCATTGTTTTCAATGAAGTTTTGTAAAATCGATGTTACATTTAATTTTGAACTACAAAATATACTAAGATCAAAATGCAGGTACCATTATGGTAACTGCTGTTGTCACTCTTTCGTTTCTTTATTTTTCTTTTGTCACTATCGTGTTAATTTAGCAGCTTGCTAGGATAACATTGTTATTCTACCTTTATCTTTTTGTAATGATTTGTTTAAATTACGAAATTACCTGTAACTGAATGCCAATATAATTTAGACTTCTGTGTTTGTATGCTATATTTATTAAAGATGCAGATGATAATTACAGAACGCTATAGTACATGTGCACCTAAATGTTCCCTAACTTGACTGTTACATTAATATTATATATATATACTATATTATAGGTCAGGGTTTCGAGTAACATCTGGACTTTATTTACAGGTGCCACATGTGGAACAGAAAATACCTACCGTTCCTGAGCACATGGGTTCATCCCCTATTTTAGTGAGGTTCGTGTTGCTCGATCTTAGTTATCTGTATTTTTTGTATTTTTTTAGCAGATCATTGTTTGTTCATTTTTCCTTTTGGTCATTCTATTGTCTGTTTTTGTTCGATTGATGGCTTCTGGTATCTTTGATATCTTCAAACTGTCCTTACCTCTCTCTGCCACATATTAACGTCTTACCTCTCTCTGCCACATATTAACGTCTTACCTCTCTCTACCACCTATTAACTTCTTACCTCTCTCTACCACCTATTAACTTCTTACCTCTCTCTACCACATATTAACTTCTTACCTCTCTCTACCACATATTAATTTCTTACCTCTCTCTGCCACATATTAATTTCTTACCTCTCTCTACCACATATTAACTTCTTACCTCTCTCTACCACATATTAACTTCTTACCTCTCTCTGCCACATATTAACTTCTCACCTCTCTCTGCCACATATTAACTTCTTACCTCTCTCTGCCACATATTAACTTCTTACCTCTCTCTACCACCTATTAATTTCTTACCTCTCTCTACCACATATTAACTTCTTACCTCTCTCTACCACCTATTAATTTCTTACCTCTCTCTACCACATATTAACTTCTTACCTCTCTCTACCACATATTAACTTCTTACCTCTCTATGCCACATATTAACTTCTTACCTCTCTCTACCACATATTAATTTCTTACCTCTCTCTGCCACATATTAACTTCTTACCTCTCTCTACCACATATTAACTTCTTACCTCTCTCTGCCACATATTAACTTCTTACCTCTCTCTGCCACATATTAACTTCTTACCTCTCTCTGCCACATATTAATTTCTTACCTCTCTCTACCACATATTAACTTCTTACCTCTCTCTACCACCTATTAACTTCTTACCTCTCTCTACCACATATTAATTTCTTACCTCTCTCTACCACCTATTAACTTCTTACCTCTCTCTACCACATATTAACTTCTTACCTCTCTCTGCCACATATTAACGTCTTACCTCTCTCTGCCACATATTAACGTCTTACCTCTCTCTGCCACATATTAACGTCTTACCTCTCTCTACCACCTATTAACTTCTTACCTCTCTCTACCACCTATTAACTTCTTACCTCTCTCTACCACCTATTAACTTCTTACCTCTCTCTACCACATATTAACTTCTTACCTCTCTCTACCACATATTAACTTCTTACCTCTCTCTGCCACATATTAACTTCTTACCTCTCTCTGCCACATATTACCTTCTTACCTCTCTCTGCCACATATTAACTTCTTACCTCTCTCTGCCACATATTAACGTCTTACCTCTCTCTGCCACATATTAACTTCTTACCTCTCTCTGCCACATATTAACTTCTTACCTCTCTCTGCCACATATTAACTTCTTACCTCTCTCTGCCACATATTAACTTCTTACCTCTCTCTACCACCTATTAATTTCTTACCTCTCTCTGCCACATATTAACTTCTTACCTCTCTCTGCCACATATTAACTTCTTGCCTCTCTCTGCCACATATTACCTTCTTACCTCTCTCTGCCACATATTAACTTCTTACCTCTCTCTGCCACATATTAACTTCTTACCTCTCTCTGCCACATATTAATTTCTTACCTCTCTCTGCCACATATTAACTTTTTACCTCTCTCTACCACCTATTAATTTCTTACCTCTCTCTGCCACCTATTAATTTCTTACCTCTCTCTACCACCTATTAATTTCTTACCTCTCTCTGCCACATATTAACTTCTTACCTCTCTCTACCACCTATTAACTTCTTACCTCTCTCTACCACATATTAATTTCTTACCTCTCTCTACCACCTATTAATTTCTTACCTCTCTCTGCCACATATTAACTTCTTACCTCTCTCTGCCACATATTAATTTCTTACCTCTCTCTGCCACATATTAACTTCTTACCTCTCTCTGCCACCTATTAACTTCTTACCTCTCTCTACCACCTATTAACTTCTTACCTCTCTCTGCCACATATTAACTTCTTACCTCTCTCTACCACATATTAACTTCTTACCTCTCTCTGCCACATATTAACTTCTTACCTCTCTCTACCACCTATTAATTTCTTACCTCTCTCTGCCACATATTAACTTCTTACCTCTCTCTGCCACATATTAACTTCTTACCTCTCTCTGCCACATATTACCTTCTTACCTCTCTCTGCCACATATTAACTTCTTACCTATCTCTGCCACATATTACCTTCTTACCTCTCTCTACCACATATTAACTTCTTACCTCTCTCTACCACATATTAACTTCTTACCTCTCTCTACCACCTATTAACTTCTTACCTCTCTCTACCACATATTAATTTCTTACCTCTCTCTACCACATATTAACTTCTTACCTCTCTCTGCCACATATTAATTTCTTACCTCTCTCTACCACATATTAACTTCTTACCTCTCTCTGCCACCTATTAACTTCTTACCTCTCTCTGCCACATATTAACTTCTTACCTCTCTCTGCCACCTATTAATTTCTTACCTCTCTCTGCCACATATTAACTTCTTACCTCTCTCTACCACCTATTAATTTCTTACCTCTCTCTACCACATATTAATTTCTTACCTCTCTCTACCACATATTAACTTCTTACCTCTCTCTGCCACATATTACCTTCTTACCTCTCTCTACCACATATTAACTTCTTACCTCTCTCTGCCACATATTAACTTCTTACTTCTCTCTACCACATATTAATTTCTTACCTCTCTCTGCCACATATTAACTTCTTACCTCTCTCTGCCATATATTAACTTCTTACCTCTCTCTACCACATATTAATTTCTTACCTCTCTCTGCCACATATTAACTTCTTACCTCTCTCTGCCACCTATTAACTTCTTACCTCTCTCTACCACCTATTAACTTCTTACCTCTCTCTACCACATATTAACTTCTTACCTCTCTCTGCCACATATTAACTTCTTACCTCTCTCTACCACCTATTACCTTCTTACCTCTCTCTGCCACATATTAACTTCTTACCTATCTCTGCCACATATTAACTTCTTACCTCTCTCTGCCACCTATTAATTTCTTACCTCTCTCTGCCACATATTAACTTCTTACCTCTCTCTACCACATATTAACTTCTTACCTCTCTCTGCCACATATTAATTTCTTACCTCTCTCTACCACCTATTAATTTCTTACCTCTCTCTGCCACATATTAACTTCTTACCTCTCTCTGCCACATATTAATTTCTTACCTCTCTCTGCCACATATTAACTTCTTACCTCTCTCTGCCACCTATTAACTTCTTACCTCTCTCTACCACCTATTAACTTCTTACCTCTCTCTGCCACATATTAACTTCTTACCTCTCTCTGCCACATATTAACTTCTTACCTCTCTCTACCACCTATTAATTTCTTACCTCTCTCTGCCACATATTAACTTCTTACCTCTCTCTGCCACATATTAACTTCTTACCTCTCTCTGCCACATATTAATTTCTTACCTCTCTCTGCCACCTATTAATTTCTTACCTCTCTCTGCCACATATTAACTTCTTACCTCTCTCTGCCACATATTAACTTCTTACCTCTCTCTACCACCTATTAATTTCTTACCTCTCTCTGCCACATATTAACTTCTTACCTCTCTCTGCCACATATTAATTTCTTACCTCTCTCTACCACCTATTAATTTCTTACCTCTCTCTGCCACCTATTAATTTCTTACCTCTCTCTACCACCTATTAATTTCTTACCTATCTCTGCCACATATTAACTTCTTACCTCTCTCTGCCACATATTAACTTCTTACCTCTCTCTGCCACATATTACCTTCTTACCTCTCTCTGCCACATATTAACTTCTTACCTATCTCTGCCACATATTACCTTCTTACCTCTCTCTGCCACATATTAATTTCTTACTTCTCTCTACCACATATTAACTTCTTACCTCTCTCTGCCACCTATTAACTTCTTACCTCTCTCTACCACCTATTAACTTCTTACCTCTCTCTACCACATATTAACTTCTTACCTCTCTCTGCCACATATTACCTTCTTACCTCTCTCTGCCACATATTAACTTCTTACCTATCTCTGCCACATATTAACTTCTTACCTCTCTCTGCCACATATTAATTTCTTACCTCTCTCTGCCACATATTAACTCTTTACCTCTCTCTACCACCTATTAATTTCTTACCTCTCTCTGCCACCTATTAATTTCTTACCTCTCTCTACCACCTATTAATTTCTTACCTATCTCTGCCACATATTAACTTCTTACCTCTCTCTGCCACATATTAACTTCTTACCTCTCTCTGCCACATATTACCTTCTTACCTCTCTCTGCCACATATTAACTTCTTACCTATCTCTGCCACATATTAACTTCTTACCTCTCTCTGCCACATATTAACTTCTTACCTCTCTCTGCCACATATTAACTTCTTACCTCTCTCTGCCACCTATTAACTTCTTACCTCTCTCTACCACCTATTAACTTCTTACCTCTCTCTACCACATATTAACTTCTTACCTCTCTCTGCCACCTATTAACTTCTTACCTCTCTCTGCCACATATTAACTTCTTACCTCTCTCTGCCACATATTAACGTCTTACCTCTCTCTGCCACATATTAACGTCTTACCTCTCTCTGCCACCTATTAACTTCTTACCTCTCTCTACCACCTATTAACTTCTTACCTCTCTCTACCACATATTAACTTCTTACCTCTCTCTACCACCTATTAATTTCTTACCTCTCTCTGCCACATATTAACTTCTTACCTCTCTCTGCCACATATTACCTTCTTACCTCTCTCTACCACATATTAACTTCTTACCTCTCTCTGCCACCTATTAACTTCTTACCTCTCTCTACCACCTATTAACTTCTTACCTCTCTCTACCACATATTAACTTCTTACCTCTCTCTACCACCTATTAACTTCTTACCTCTCTCTGCCACATATTAACTTCTTACCTCTCTATGCCACATATTAACTTCTTACCTATCTCTGCCACATATTAACTTCTTACCTATCTCTGCCACATATTAACTTCTTACCTCTCTCTGCCACATATTAACTTCTTACCTCTCTCTGCCACATATTAACTTCTTACCTCTCTCTGCCACATATTAACTTCTTACCTCTCTCTGCCACATATTAACGATAAACTGCACAATTTTAACCAAGACGGATAGACGGCATATAACACAATAGAATACAAATATAATACAAAGAACATTATGAAGAACACAGATTAAATTAAAAATGTTACATTGTTCCAATTATCAGCAATGGGTTATAGCAACATATAAGCAACCCCCCCCCCCCCCCCTTACGATTAACACCATAGCATAATAGATTATACTTCTGTAGGAAAGACCACAGCAAATAAATACCAATAATTCACCATATAATATAACTGAATGATGGCGGAGGACGGGATACACACCTCTTTGGCTCTACTTCACC
The DNA here is from genome assembly GCA_963680875.1 of Bathymodiolus brooksi. Lineage (NCBI taxonomy): Eukaryota > Metazoa > Mollusca > Bivalvia > Mytilida > Modiolidae > Bathymodiolus > Bathymodiolus brooksi. Next base: position 57,092,549 of record OY804580.1, on the reverse strand, counting down.
TTGACGGGAGGTTGAATGGACCCGATTCGATCAATCGGCTGGTCACGATAGGCATATACCGAAATCCTTTTCACTTTTCTCGGTCCCCGATATTGCTTAGCGAAGTACACATGTTACTAGTTAATACATAGTGGATGAAATACCAAACCTTTTTGTATATATGTTATTTAATAAACCACGAACAGACGATCATGACGTTATCACTTTCAATTTGTAAAAGTACATAGAGATTAATACGCTCCCCCACAATACGTCATCGGAGATTAATATAAATTGTTGTGCAGTATTAGAATTGAATCTGTTAATCACACACCTCCCTCAAAGTGTGTGTCTTCATGTCAATAACAAAGTACTACATAACGGCACATAATGCCATTGTACTCGATCTTTAGTTTTATGTGTGTGTTTTGTAGATTTATATTTGTCCTTTTTTTTTTTGGCCATTGTGTTGTCTGTTCTTCTTTGACTTACGGATTCTGATTACCCCTTTGGTATCTCCAAACTCATCTTGTGTACATGTACGATGCCTCAGTATTGTAGGAGCAATTGTTTTAAGTCGTACAAGATGGAAGGTCGTCCCTTCAGACAATAATCGAATCACGACTGACGTGTAGATTCGTCCAGCAGCTGTTTGTAAAGTCTACACTAATCGTGTTGCACGTAACGTTTGTTGAACGTTCCTTTATATCTCGATTCTTCTGTCAGATCAATAATAGCAGGACCATGTTGAAATATCCCAGAAAATAGCGTGATGCATTCTTCCGCCTGGGGTTAATTGTGTACTCTACATTTACACTACCACATGTCATAAAGATTATGAAACTTTTGATCCCTAGCAATAAATCCGCGATCGATTTTGGGGGAGTTAGATATTGACGAAAACATTTAGCCATGTTAGTTCTTTGTACCGGCTATGATGTGCCTACCTTTTTTAAATCTACATAGGGGGTCTTAACATTCAAAGAGCATGGTCCACCGAAAGACTTTCGTGTTATAACCTTACCTATCTGCCAAAAGGGAAAGTGCTCGGGAATTATTTGGGTTGAGTACTCGGAATTGTCATAAGTACCCAGTATATAGCCTTCATCAGATACGTTCAAAGCCAAAATATTTTAAAGTATGAAAACCAAAGAGAATAATCTGGATGGCCAAAACTAGTATTCGGTCACCTATGTCTGATAGAGGAGAACCTATGCTTTGATAAACAAAAGATTTGTTTGTTTTGGTGTCCTATTATCTATCTTTACGTTCTGAGTTGCGTGTTGTGATGTCTGTTACGATTTCTGCATAAAAACGATGTTCGTTTCGTCTTTACCTCCAGTTGAGGGCTCATGTATATTTACGTTATTTGTGTCTGTTTGCGTATAATTCACCAACGTGGAAGTGGTGTCCAACATATTGTGTTGTGTTTTTGTTGTTTGTCTTCCTCTTCTGTACCCTATGTTGCCATTTTCTCTGGATTGTCCATTTTTTATTTCCCCTTCGGTATTCTCTAACGTTTATTAACAACAGAACAGGACAATACTAAGAACTCCTAAGAAGAGTTTGAAGTTACCAAAAGGGTTATCAGAATCCGTATATCGAAGGAGAGACAACACAAAGGCCCAAAGAAAAAGTACAAAAGGACAAACAACGATCTACAAAACATACACATAAGATCGAGTACCAAGAACCCCACTAATAACCTGGGGTGAACTCAGGTCTCCTAAATATATTGCAGATGTATTCTTGTCTTGTTTCAGTTATGAAATGAAAAAGCAAAAATTACCACACCGTTCCAAAATCTCATCGACACATCGAGACAAAATGGACAACACTAACACACATGTAGATGGACACTCAGTTTCCTTGCGATAAAATGTTATTTTATAATCGGTTTAAAGGTGATCAGTAACATTACAAATTATGCGTCTTGCTTTTTATTGTTGTTTATTGTCATTGTCATTGTTATTGTTATTGTCATTGTCATTGTCATTGTTATTGTTATTGTCATTGTCATTGTCATTGTCATTGTTATTGTTATTGTCATTGTCATTGTCATTGTTATTGTCATTGTCATTGTCATTGTCATTGTCATTGTCATTGTCATTGTCATTGTCATTGTCATTGTCATTGTCATTGTCATTGTCATTGTCATTGTTATTGTTATTGTTATTGTCATTGTCATTGTCATTGTCATTGTCATTGTCATTGTCATTGTTATTGTCATTGTCATTGTCATTGTCATTGTCATTGTCATTGTCATTGTCATTGTCATTGTCATTGTCATTGTCATTGTCATTGTCATTGTCATTGTCATTGTTATTGTCATTGTCATTGTCATTGTCATTGTCATTGTTATTGTGACTACCAGACTAAATGGGTCAGGAATACTGGATAGATTTAACAAACCTAACCAGTGAAACTCCCTGACTTTTCATTGAGGCTCGAATCCACGTCCTTTTGTGGAAAATGTATATATGTAGATATAAGTCAGTGACCTTAACCAAGCAGCCACCAATCCCCTTGTAAATTATATTTACACTTTAACCCCCGTTTTTTCTATTGATCAGCTGTGATATTATCCAGTTCGCATTCTTATTTTGCGTGCAATAAAGTGGATCAATATTATTATTAAAGTTTAATAAATATTGACAATATTATACTGACTGTCAACTAAGACATAATTCTTCTTAATTTATCAACATATTTTAGAGGAACAATAAGCTAAGTACTGTAAAGTGCTTAGAAGTGTGTTAAGTTACACATTGACAGTTTGATAAGGATATTTTGTCAAATAATTGAAGAGGCACTTCAAACTCAGAGGAAACCTTACGTAAATGAAATTTTATTTGCATATTTAGATTAAAAATGCGGAAAGATCACTTAATAAATAATTTACATTATAACGAAGTCATAATTTGGAATCAGAAACAGATAAAGACAATAATGAGGAAACAATAGGTTTTGATTTGAAATATTTTAGGTGCTAAATTAAAGACCTACGTTTTCCTTAGGAAGTATACAGGGTAGAGAAGAAAAAACAACATGTCTAATAGATAGTGTATGGTGTTTATTTTAAGTATTATTTCGTATTATTTGAATAAAAGGTTTACTAAAGTATACGTACCTATTTCAGTCAAGGCTGATAGTTCAATAAATCAGATCACAATTTAAAATCTATTCCATCCATGGTCAAGTATTCAAATGCAAAAATAAGTACGTTAATTGAAATGTACTCGCTGCCTTTTGACAGGGGCAAGGACAAAACGTGACGGTGTTTAACCGCTTAATTATGATGACACTGACCGTATATAATTTAAAATAGAAATAAAACCTAATTGGTTAGTTTTCTTGTTTATGTTTTAGTATTATATTTCTTTTTTTTTTACATCATGTACGTCACATTCACTAAGAGTGGAAGGTTGGCCCCCACTTTTTATTGAAGTGCCTGTCCCAAGCCTGAAATGTGGGCGGTCATAAATTTCGGTGTTAGGGGTCCCGGTTTTGCCTTTGTTATTATTTTTCCATTGGATCTTTGGAACTGTTCCGACAGTGTTTTATTTTTGCTTTTCTTTGGCACATGAAGGTACAGATCATTCCAACCCTTTGGCGCTTGAACATACAGGGCATTTAAACCCTTTGGCGCTTGAATGTATCGGGCATTCAAATTCTTTGGCGCAAAAAGATACATAGCATCTCAACTCTTTGGCGCTTGAAGGTACATTGCATTCAAATTCTTTGACGCTTGAAGTTGCATATCATCTCAACCCTTTTGCTCTTGAAGGTACAGCGCATTTCAATCCTCGTGTAATGAAAGTAGTAATGCCCTTTAACGTCAATCGTCCCTTTTCGCTATTGTTAGAGTTAGACAGAACTGAATTTTATTTGATCGTAATTCAGTAAGTCGAGTTACGGTTAAGGTCAATTTGAAAGATAAATTTATCGTTGTCGAAATAGTGAGCAAAATATTACCGTGAATCGGTGTAAATGAAACTCCATTCCCCGTACATGTCATTGTAATGAAAAAAATAGAATTTCAATGACGTAGATTATCATTATACATTTACGTTGTTCTATGGTCTTTCTGAACTGCTTCCGGAAGTTTTTCTTTCACAGAAGATGAATATTATATAATGTATATGGACTTCAATTTTCCAATGACATAGATTGATGTAAAATAATTTTGTATTTATATAGCATTAATATATATATATATACATTCGCATGATCAGACACCAATTATATCGTCAATATTATTATTATTATCATTATTATTATTATTATTATTATTATTATTATTATTATTACTATTATTATTATTATTATTATCACCATCATTATTATTATTATTATTATTATTATTATTATTATTATTATATCATTACATGTATTATTATTATTATTATTATTATTATTATTATTATTACTTTTATTATTATTTTTATTATTATTATTATTATTATTATTATTATTATTATTATTAATATTATTATTATATCATTACATGTATTATTATTATTATTATTATTATTATTATTATTATTATTAATATTATTATTATTATTATTATTATCATTATTATTATTAATATTATTATATCATTACATGTATTAATATTATTATCATTATTATTATTATTATCATTATTATTATTAATATTATTGTAATTATTATTATTATTACATAATGATTTTATTTAAACAATGTTATTGGCTATCATGCTGTCACCTGACATTCTGTAAAATTTGATATTGTTTGATTAAAACTCGTATTGACTTGGTTTCACTTTCGTTTTCTAACGAAATCTATAAAAAGAATCACGTGAATTCTATTTCTATTCGACCAATGGACATAAAGGTAATGTGAAATTTCGTCCAATCAGAATCGTCATATCAGCGTTACTTTAGAATGAACAAGTAATCACCATGTCCGGCGCAGGCGACGTAATGAGCTTGCAGAAGTCAAACGGAGATTTGCAGAAATCTCGGAGACTTGGTTTCACTTTCACTTTTAAGAACATATAAACAACATGAACAATGGCGGCCGGAGCTAGTGCACTAAATTTTGCTCTCATCCTATCTGGAATTTTATTAAGATTAACACCAGAGAGAGCCCCAAGAACTGTTTTGAGAGATGAAAGACCTGAAAACCTAGCCTTCTATGCATGTATGGTGACCACAAATATAGGCAGTTTCAACTTTGTCATTGAACATTTTTTCTCGTCACTGAAGGTGAACTCGATTCAAAATGGCCGACCAATAACAACAACACAAACATCAACCATTGATATGAAGAATACCACGAAATATTGCTTCATTTTATATATAATGATGAGCGTCCATTATAACCCTGGACCTATACGGTACCCCTGTACAAAATGTAAACAACCTGTAAAGAGTAACCAGAAAGCATTACAGTGTGACTTTTCCGATCACTGGACGCACTTGCGATGTACAACCATAACGGTAAAGGAATACCATATTTTGGCCAAATGTGACGATCAATACTTCTGTCATCTTTGTAATGATCGCTTGCCATCCTTTTCTGATTCGTTTTTTCTGAATACATCAGTCGGAAATAACAATACTGTTTTTGATAAGACCCTGGAAAATACATCGAACACACCCAATTCAACTTCCGGTGTAAACAAAAACGAAGAAATAAACTCTGTTTTTGAAAGACTACGGGAATCTAGAAGGTTACATCCTAGAAATTTCTTAGCAGCCCACATAAACATCAATAGCTATCGTTATAAGTTCGATGAAATCAAAGAACTTCTGTCTGATAAAATTGTAGACATTTTCTTTGTCGCGGAATCGAAGCTGGACGCTACTTTTAATGACAATCTATTCATAGCGGAGGGCTACAAATTATTGAGACGCGATAGAGACTCAAAGGGTGGCGGAATACTTGCTTACATAAATACCGATTTCCCAGTAAGTAGGAAAACACACTTAGAGTCTGAAACACTGGAAAACATCAGCGTGGAAGTTCATATAAACAAGAACAAGTGGCTTGTTATGGGCATTTATAAGCCCCCATCAATGTGTGATAATGATTTTTCCACTCTTTTTATTAAGAACATAGATCAGTGTATTATAAATTATGATAATATTATAGTAATGGGTGACTTAAATTTTGATATGTTAAACGATAAAAAATGTCAAGCTTTAAAAGATTTATGTGATGTCCTTGATTTTTCACAATTAGTCTTAAAACCAACATGCTTTATGAAAAATTGTATCCCATCATTGGTGGATGTGGTTTTAACAAATCAGAAAAATAAATGTTTTAATATACAAAATTTTCCTACTGGTATTAGTGACTGTCATAACATAATCTCAGTCACAATAAAAGGGGACGTCCCAGTCCAGAAAAGAAAAATAATAACTTACAGAAGTTATAAAAATTTTGATACTGATAGCTTTAATTGTGATCTTGAGAAAATTTCATTCCCAGATATTGAGAATTTATCAACATCTAGTGAAGTACACAATGTATATAATGAATATCAAAATTCCTTTAAAAGTGTACTTGATAAACACGCTCCAGTGAAAAATAGACAACCCCGTAAAAATCCACTTCCGTGTATGAACAGTGAATTAAGAGGAGCCATATACAGAAAACATATGTTTTATTCCCAATATACAAAAAATCGCAACACAAAAACATGGGAAAAATTTAGAAAGCAGCGAAATTTGGTAACAAAATTAAAAAAGAATTCTATGAAAACTTATTTTCTTGAACGCTGTACGGGTGGGGCTAAAAATGTCAACTTCTGGAAAACTGTTAAACCATTTTTCTCTAATAAATGTAACTCTGGGGATCAAAATATAATTCTGTGTGAAGACAATAAAATTATAAATGATACATGTGAAGTTTCTGAAAAGTTTAATACTTTCTTCTCTACAGTTGCAGATAAAATTGGGGAAGACACTGTATATGACCCCACTACTCACCCTAGTATATTGGAAATTAAAAATCATGTGGATGTGGAGAAAAATTTTGAATTCCAGCATATAACATCTGATAAAATTGAAAAAATTATAGATAAAATAAATATAAAAAAAGCCTCTGGGTTTGATAACATTCCAGCCAAAGTTATCAAACAGTGTAAACCAATAATATCCAACCAGTTAACATCATTGATAAACTTGTCTATTGACACTGGTGTATTTCCTGATTCTCTTCAAAAAGCTCAGGTAACACCATTACACAAGAAAAATGACCCATTAAGTAAAACAAATTATAGACCTGTGAGTGTCCTTCCTGTTTTTTCTAAAATTTTTGAAAAGGTATTTGAAACACAATTGTCTGATTTTTTTGACACAATATTTAACCCTTTTTTGTGTGCTCTCCGACGTGGACATGGATGCCAGACCACGTTGCTCAGACTTCTAGAAGATTGGCGTGAAGCCCTAGACAAAAATTATTATATAGCATCAGTTCTGATGGACCTTTCAAAGGCTTTTGATTGCCTACCACATGCCATACTGCTAGACAAATTGTCAGCTTATGGAGTTTCAGATAATTCGGTCTCGTTACTAAAATCATACTTATCAAACAGAAAACAACAAATAAAGGTCAATAGTGTTCTGAGTAACTGGGCTGACATCCATAAAGGGGTTCCGCAAGGATCTATACTTGGTCCCCTCTTATTCAATGTCTTCATAAACGATATATTTTTGTTCATTAAAGACAGTTCTCTGTACAATTATGCAGACGATAATACCCTTTCCTTTGGCAGTCCCGAATTTGATCTACTTATTTCTACTCTAGAGTCTGACTCAAATCATCTCATTGAATGGTTCAAAATTAACAAAATGCAGGCTAATCCTGATAAATTTCAAGTTTTGGCGGTGGGGAAGAAAACCTATGAAAAACGTCCAACTATAAATATACAAAATTTTGAACTAACATGTGAAGACAGTGTTAAATTACTAGGCATTGAGATTGATTATCAATTACATTTTGACACACATATAAGTACAATCTGCAGGAAGGCATCCCAACAGCTGAACATTATCAAACGTTTAGGCCCCTATTTGAACAGATTAAACAAACTTACAATTTTCCATACTTTTATTCTTAGTAATTTTAACTTTTGTCCTTTGGCCTGGCATTTTTGTACGGAGAAAAATTCCAAAAAGATAGAAAAAGTGCAAGAAAGAGCTCTTCGCTTTGTGTATGAGGATTACAATAGCTCATATGATAATTTATTGAAAAAAGCAAAGGTGCCTTCCTTGCAGATTCGTAGAATGAGAACTATGGCCCTGGAAACATTTAAGATTATGAATAAACTGTCGCCATCATGTCTCCATAGCCTTGTGCATTTACGAAATTCAAAATATTATTTTAGATACAACAATATACTGGACATTCCACAGGTCAGAACATCAAGGTATGGCAAAAAAACATTTAAATTTGCTGCTGCTACATTGTGGAACAGCCTCCCAGACCATTTCAGGACTGAAAACAGTTTTTCTCAATTTAAGAGCTTAATGCAGTCCTGGAATGGTACTAAATGTTGCTGTTCTGCATGCAGATGATAAATATTCTGCTACTGTTTTTGCTCTTTTTATTTGCATATAGCTTTTAGATATATATTTCTTTGTTTTAGTGCTTGTCAATTTTTTATCCAAACATGCTTAATTTTCTGCTTTATTATGTCATGATGCATGTGGATGCCGGTGGGAACCCAGCGAGGCATTGCCACCTGGTCCCCGGCCGGCATCTATATGCAGTATGCACGGTACAGTAAAAACTCTTTCAGATTTGCTGCATCTACATTGTGGAACAGCCTCCCAGATCATTTCAGGACTGAAAATAGTTTCTCTCAATTCAAGAGTCTTTTGCAGTTCTGGAATGGGTCCAAATGTTGCTGTTCTGCATGTAGATGATTCAAATTTTGCTTCTGGTTTGCTTAATTTTAATTTTTAATTTTTTTAATTATTAATTTTTTTTAGTTTGGCTTGAAAATTTTATATTCTTTGATTTTTGAGTTAGACAGTGCTACTTTTACTGATTATGTTGGTACCAGTTTTAAATATTCAGTATTATTATTTCATTATTTTTTTGTACCTGCTGCTTCTTTTTTAATGCTGCTTTATGTTGGAGCATCTGTGTGTGGATCTTGAACAAGAGTCCAAAGAGGCACTTGCCACGTGGGTTCTTGTTCAGATCTATACACAGTCCTCCTTTTTATGCCTATATGTCTTAGCTTATTTTAGTTTGTAACTTTGCATGTGACTTGTGTTGTTTTATTGTTAATGTATATTCGGTAAAAAGCTCATTAGAGCTTATGTTGTAGTGTTTTATTATGTGCCGAATCAAAATAAAGTTTTCTTATCTTATCTTATTCTTATAAGGTCCATACAAACTCGTATTGACCTCAACAAAAGACTATACATGTAACTGTATGTAATCATTATTATTATTATCATTATTGATATTATTATACTTTACTATAGAAACCAAGCAAGAAATAATTAAAATATTTTAAGGTTTATTCCATGGAACAAGAAATAACTCATTATTCCCGCGGTAAACTGCACGTAGGTCAAATAACTGTGAGGGAATCTGCACATAGCACAACATAACTGTTTGAAATTGGCGCGCTTTTGCACGTCGAACCAATAACTAGTTATTTCCCTCAGCACGTCGAACCAATAACTAGTTATTTCCCTCATATTAGTTCAGTATAATAATACAGTTATGTCCCTCATTGTATATTATTATTATTATTATTATTATTATTATTATTATTATTATTATTATTATTATTATTATTATATCATTACATGCATTATTATTATCATTATTATTATTATTTATTATTATTATTATTATTATTTATTATTATTATTATTTTTGTAATTATTATTATAATCATTGTTATTATTATTATTATTATTATTATTATTATTATTATACTATACGTTCATTGATAATTTACAAATAAAAATTATGTCACATTTAACGATCAATGTTCAAGTCATATTACCCGGCTACCCAGGTGATATGACGTTTTAATATATGGTGCTGTAAAGAAATCTTTAAAATAAATGCTAAATATCATCAGTACAAATATCACTACCTGAATACGCATCAATCATATTAACACATATCTCTGACATCGCATCATCCTTCTAACTTTAGCCTTGTTCTATTTTAACGCTTAAAACGATTGATTAACATTTTGATACTTGTGGGTGTCGTACACCTGCTGGAACTTTTGTCTTACCACCAGCCCACGGTGATGCCACCAGTATGCTACACAATTAATATATACAAATGTATATGTCTCTTGACAGTAAAGTATATATCAAAAGAATATCAAAAACTTATTTATATGATTAATTGATCTGGGTTTTTATTAATAGATAATTATGATCCGTGACTTGCGACAGGTCGATGATTTTCTCCAGAGACTCTGATTTCCTCCAACAATGAAACGGACAGCCACGAAATAACTGAAATATTGTTGAAAGTAGTGTTAAACACTATAATTCTACCCTAGCCAAAATATAGTTTTTTTCTGTTTCCTGATTCAAAACTTTTAGAGCAACGCTCGTTTATGCTCTTTTTAGACAATTTTGAAGTTTATTTTTTGACTATTTGACATTGGGGGATAAGCACAATATATATATATTGTAAGTAAATATAAAGGCAGTGAAAAGTCTCGCCTTTTTTATCTGTTTCTAAAGCTAGTACAACTAATTTGTATGACTAATACATATGTCTATCATAGAAACAAATTATCTATTTTAACTATAAAATTAGTAGAGAAATGAGGAATAAATAAAACGAATAATTAGTATACAAAACTGCCTAATGAAAATCACATGCATAAATCGATTACATAATTCCACACTGAACCAAATGAAAGGTGTTGTTGGCTGATGAATAAGTACAACGAGACCCGGATTTAAAATAGCATCAAGAAAAACAACGTGACGACTCAGATTTAAAATAGCAACACGGAAAACAATGGCACAATGTGGATACAAATACAACATCAAGACAACCAAATGACGAATGTGACAAAGCATCAGACAACAGGAAGATCCAATCTGAATAAAATAGTCACAATACGTTCCGCTCCTTTCCCCCTCAATCTGATTAAAGTCAGCAGTTACAATACCCTCCGTCCCCCCCCCCCCCCCCCCTCCCCTAAGAACTGACACAACCCGATTTGATGTCATGTCCAGATGAATTTTGTATATGAATACTTATCAACCAATCAGATAGCTCTAAGCTTGCGATGCAATAATAGAAAAAAAGCACGAAAGGCGCTGTTGCGATGTTAAACACTATAATTCTACCCTAGCCAAAATATAGTTTTTTTCTGTTTCCTGATTCAAAACTTTTAGAGCAACGCTCGTTTATGCTCTTTTCAGACAATTTTGAAGTTTATTTTTTGACTATTTGACATTGGGGGATAAGCACAATATATATACATTGTAAGTAAATATAAAGGCAGTGAAAAGTCTCGCCTTTTTTATATGTTTCTAAAGCTAGTACAACTAATTCGTATGACCAATAAATATGTCTATCATAGAAACAAATTATCTATTTTAACTATAAAATTAATAGAGAAATGAGGAATAAATAAAACGAATAATTAGTATACAAAACTGCCTAATGAAAATCACATGCATAAATCGATTACATAATTCCACACTGAACCAAATGAAAGGTGTTGTTGGCTGATGAATAAGTACAACGAGACCCGGATTTAAAATAGCATCAAGAAAAACAACGTGACGACTCAGATTTAAAATAGCAACACGGAAAACAATGGCACAATGTGGATACAAATACAACATCAAGACAACCAAATGACGAATGTGACAAAGCATCAGATAACAGGAAGATCCAATCTGAATAAAATAGTCACAATACGTTCCGCTCCTTTCCCCCTCAATCTGATTAAAGTCAGCAGTTACAATACCCTCCCTTCCCCCCCCCCCCTAAGAACTGACACAACCCGATTTGATGTCATGTCCAGATGAATTTTGTATATGAATACTTATCAACCAATCAGATAGCTCTAAGCTTGCGATGCAATAATAGAAAAAAAAGCACGAAAGGCGCTGTTGCGATTTTTCATTAGCTGATCATTAGTTCATATTGACATGACCTCTGCTTGTACACACAAGTCATCGAGTGAAGTACTTTTACATTGGAAGTTTAGAAACCTTCAATAAGTTATATATTCAAACATATTTTTCATGTAACCCGCAAAACAATTTTTTGTGTTAAAATCGTGTCAGAAACGTTAGATAGATTGCCAAACTTTCCAGTGACGATGGTTTATAATTAGATTTACTTTACATTACGGTTTTCTAGTATGTGTAAACATTGTAGAAGATCTGAAGCCAGAATTATTTTGGACTTGGGAATACCAACTTACTGATGACTTAATTAAGAGTTCTTTTCTAAACTTGACATGCTATCAGTATAAATCAAGGAAAAGCAGCTTGATAAATAACATAAAACATTTGTTTTTATCGACGTATGTTGGTACTCATGTTTTAAACCGTGCATACATTCATCATACACTATCGTTGTGATTAGAAGCTATTTAACTTTTAAAGGGGAATATGTTTGTCCCCAGGAATGGAAGTATGTTTTGTCCCCGAGCAAGAACAAATTATCATAAAAAATTTCTTGTCATAAAATTCTGTTTTTATAGGCAATTTTCCCCCATTAAATTTGGAGAAAGATTTTTTTTTTCAATAAAAACATAACCCCCTCTAAAAGTTAAGTGGTCGTCCCTTTAAGCAGTCTATATACCACTCGTCGTATTTCTGCTTACCCTTCACGAGCGCCTGAGTTCACCCCCGGGGTTTTGGTGGGGACCATGTTGCTTTTTAGTTTTGCTTGTTGTCCTATCATGTGTCTTTCCGTTCTGAGTTGCTGTTGTGATGTCCGTTACGATTTCCGCATAATTATTATCGTAAATTAACTAAACATGTCAAGGATTAAGCGTTGTCTATATGAATTTGTACTATATGGAAATTGGTCAGAAATGAACTAGAAGTCAGATGTTTTCTTTTGCCTTGTAAACAGCATTGTAAGTTTTAATATGTTGATTTGAGATTGTAAATCTTGTTGAGATATAATGAACCATAATCTAGCGAGTGGGTGAGTGAATATTGTTTAAAGCCAAGAGAACAATTTGTTCAGCGATATCATGGCGAGAACAAGTTATATCTAATGAGATGATGATGATGTCTGTACTAGACCAACACGCTTAGTTAGGTCTTAATAGTTCTAACTCACTGAAACAACAGTCTGCGAGTAGAAACATCGCTACACTCGGACACATTATTCTGAATCGGAGCCAACCAGTCTTTGCTTTTATTCCTTAGTACTGCGTGCTGAGCGGAGAAATAACAAATACCAAATTTCATAGTTTTTGCGCCAAGACTCGAACCCACGATCTACAGCACTTGAGGCTAGCACACTATCCATTGCACCACAGATGCGGTTACCGTAACCCAAATTTAACAATCCATTTAATTCAGGAATGCTAAGTAATGAAAACAAATAAATAATCTCACATTGTATTGAAATAAATCAAATTTTACAAACTTTTAATTGTATGTATTTCACACGTCTATATTCGTTGTGTAGTTCATCCGGGTACTTTGTATCTACTTTACCGTACTCTATATGTTAATTTTGTTTCATTTGTGTAGCGTTATAGTTGTATCTTCATTAGCAGTTCAATGACTTTTCTGGTTTTGTTTTTAATAATTGCAAGTCTGAATAAACAACATTGATTTGATATTTTTTACAGCTGTATATATCGAAGATTTATTGAAAGCTGGTAATATGTCTAATTCATATATTCCCATGGAATCGAAAACGTCACGATATAGATGGAATATTGCTAAAGTTGATGCTAAACACCAAAGTTCAAAAGAAAAGTTTGAAGATACCAAAGGGGTAATCATAATCCGTATATCGAAGAAGAACAGACAACACAATGACCAAAAGAAAAAGGACAAACAACGATCTACAAAACATACACATAAAACTAAAGATCGAGTAACACGTACCCCACTAAATACCGGTTTAAACGCAGGTGCTCCGGAAGGGTATGCAGTTCCTGCCTCACTAGTGGCACCCGTCATGTTAATCTAGTTACAAACCCGATGATAAACCATTCAATGCCTCGACAACAACTTTAGTTTACTGTAGTAAAATACAATGCTTTAATGGCTAAGCGTTTGACCATATCCTCAAAACCAACCCGTTATTGTTGTCTAACAGAGCGGATAGAAACATTTTTCAGCTGATTTATGAAACAGTATCAATTTTTATCAATTAATTTGCATGACCGCATCATTTCACAATGAGGGGAGGTTTGAGCCCATAACACTAGTGGACCAGGAACTGCTGACTCTTCCGGATGTTCATCGCCGGTCTTTTCAATGGAGTTCGTGTTGCTCGATCTTTAGTTTTCATTGTAGTATATTGTAGATCATTGTTTGTCCCTGTGGCCTCTGTCTTGTGGCCATTGTTTGTCCCTGTGGCCTCTGTCGTGTGGCCATTGTTTGTCCCTGTGGCCTCTGTCTTGTGGCCATTGTTTGTCCCTGTGGCCTCTGTCTTGTGGCCATTGTTTGTCCCTGTGGCCTCTGTCTTGTGGCCATTGTTTGTCCCTATGGCCTCTGTCTTGTGGCCATTGTTTGTCCCTGTGGCCTCTAGATCATTGTTTTTCCCTGTGGTCTCTGTCTTTTGGTCATTGTATTGTCTGTCATTGTTTGTCCCTGTGGCCTCTGTCTTTTGGTCATTGTATTGTCTGTTATTCGATTTACATCTTCTGATTACCCATTTGGTATCTTCAAACTTTTCTTAACTCTGTCTGATTTTGTCTGTTTATATACTTATGAGTTTTGACTTTCCCTTGTAAAATTGTTCGGAGTTCGGTAATTTTGTTATTACCCTTATTCACTTATTATTGAAATGCTTGTACCAAACTCAAGAAAGTGATCTTAGCAGTCATGTATCTGTGTTCGGGGTATCGATTTTGTACATTTCTGTGATTTTTCTGTTAGATTTTGGAACTGTTCGGAGAATGGTATTGTTTGTTTTACATTTTATTTGATGACAATTGTGGAATAGGACTTTAGTGGAATCTAAGTTTTGAAATAGAATGAAACGGCTACTGCCTATAATAGCTAGAAAACTATATTGATATATCTTTCTTAAATGTTCGTAATCTGGCATTCATAGGTAAAAACTTCACTATCTAAGCTTCAAATAAACTCTATAAATACCATCCATTAAAATTGATACAATACATATTCCATATGTTAAAAGGACTAAAGATCCATCTGAATACCATACATTTTAGAGAACAGATGTGGAATGTTGATTTGTGTTTACATGACATATATCCCTATCTGTCACACAATGATCCGTTCACAAGTCTACATATGTAGCCAGGCTTCGTGTGATAACTTTGTTTCTTAATTTTGATATGTAAACACTCGGGTAACATTTAACTCTATAGGTAATTAATAGTTAATATAAAACCAGGTAGATATGACGACCTTGTCAAAAATATCAAAATTTGAAGAAAATGTTATCTCTAAATGTATTTAAATCTGTAGTGATGTCTGAAGTGTCAGTATGTTTGTTAATGGTTTATACAGCATGTCTGTTTAGATTGTATTATATCTACAATATATACCAAGGTCATACGTACTTCTATGATATTGATATACCACAAATTTAACACATATTTTAGCAGAATAGAAACACATTGAAAATAAAGAACATCGCGTTGTCTGTCCTTCGATTTACGGATTCTGTTTAGTCCTTTGGTATCTTCAAACTCTTCTTAGAAAAAATAAGCATTATAACAATTAAACAATTCTTACTTGTTTCTTTAGAAATGCCTGTACCAAGTCAGGGTCATTACGGTTTTCACAGTTTTCCGGTTGTTGACTGATTTTGTCTGTTTATATACTTATGAGTTTTGACTTTCCCTTTGTAAGATTGTTCGGAGTTCGGTAATTTTGTTATTACCATTATGGCTATATTGTATTTTCTAGTGTGATGTGCCGTCAACTACTATTGGGTAAAATTGTGCTTAACTGTAAGTCCAGTCTAGTTGTATCTGACCACACCACGATATTACCCGCTAGTGGAGAGTAGAGTATCAGCCATTAGTAGAGAGTATCAGAGTGATAATCAGCCCTGTGTACTGACGCGAATATCGTAATGTGATCAGCCAAGGGTTATCGACGAGAGTTTGGGCAGTCGTGGGTACTGACGATGACATTTCCATGATTATAATGATAACTTTCAAAGAAGGGATATTTTGATAAAGATTTCTACCATTTGTCTGTTAGATTTTAGAACGTTTATGACGGTGTTGTATGCTTTGAAGCTAAATTTAATTTACTTACTTTATATTTATACATGTTTGTATATGGTAAGCCTAATCAGGCATATGATTTTGAGAGTACTTGATGAATGTTATTTCAGAAACGCATCGTGCTGACTCAATTTGATATCTAGGTTTTAATTAAGCAAAATCTAGAAGTTCTTTGTATCTTTTTTCTTCTGCGATTAGTGCTTCACAAAAGAATGTGCATTAAAGTAAGATGTTAAAAAAAAGAAGATTTTAAGTAGATTGTATAATTCCGAGAAAACATCTTAATTTAATAATTGATGAGTTCAACTTTAATCAGACTTTGGAGTTAGACAGTTATATAACCAGGTGTTATTTTTAGTAACACATGACGAGTAGAGTATAAATGTTATTTTATATATGGATGCTTGATTGCTATCGTTGACTAGAAAGTTATGCAATCAAACTCATCTGATATAAAACCGCCTGTGTGATATAATGGTGTGCGCTCGGGTCAAACGAAAGACTATGAAATTGGTTTAGTTTAAACATATTTTATTTGCTCAAATGTGCAAAAAGGATAAGACACAAGTTAAACAAACCTATGAAGTCTTCTCCTATATACAATAAGTTACAACATTATTTGATAGAGCATGCATGTATATAAATATTTCTTACATTAATATGTGTAGATTGAACTAAAACAGAGAATGAAGAAAGGAATGAGAGAGAGGGTTAGTGGTGGTGATGTGTGCGATTGTTGTTTTGGTGAACAACTAGACAATAAGAAACCTTTCTGACCTCTTTATATATTCAAACACATGCATAAAAATAATTTCGTTCTGTTCATACGGGAGTGTAGGATTACGTATGAACAGAACGAAATTGGTATGTGTTGCTTCTCCGCTATACACGCAGCATTAAGGATAAGGAGTAAAGTCTGGTTGAATCGGAATCAGGATAATGTGTCCAAGTGGAGCGACATGCTTCAGTGAGCTAGCACTGTAAAAATCCAACTAAATGCTATGGTATAGTATAAAGCGGACAACATCATATTCTCATTGAAATGTACATTGCTCTTACCATATATAGCTTAGAAATTGGCCGGTTGGCGTTAAACAACAATCACTCACTTACTCATATTTATAGTATACCCCAAATGTTTGATAGATTGGTTAATTGATATTTAACGTCCAATGAGTAGTAATTCAGCAGGATTCATTGCGAGTACAATAAATCGTGTTTGTAAACAAGAAGCACTAATATGAAAGTATGAGCTGGTGTTTAGAAAACGAGAATATAATGGAAAGCATCAGCAAATCTTGTCTTGCAACGGACAAAAACGACCACTACTAACAAATTGTTTATCATTAAGAACTGTTGCAACTTGTCTTTTAGGTTCAAGGGATGCTACATTCTCTAAACGAGGACCTCATTTACGTTACGTCATGAGGACGACGAGTTGCGTATTTCATTCGTATTGCGCACTAGCAGCGGACGTCCGGTTCTTTCTGGACATGTTGTACACCCCGCATCCGAGAATTCATGTCATATTTGTACATCTTGACTTGCTTATTCGGGGTTCTTATACTTCTGAGTAGAGCTGCTATATACTTAGGGAACGACCATTTTAAGGAGTGGATAATAGGTGTTTTTTTATTTCCTTTCGCCATATTCTATATAAAAGAAAAAAATGACTTTAAAGATGCAAAAAAAAACAAAAAATAACCCTACAGTTTTCAGCGAAAAATATTGGTAAAATTTGAAAAGAAAACGACTTTTAATGTAAAAATAATAATCTGATTTTTGTTTTGTTTTGGCATAAAAAAAATTCTGACTCGGAGCAGAAATGTAGCCCATAAAAATTAAATTGTCAATCCCTTAATCCCTATATACATATAGTACATAGTGTCTCAGTGTAAATTGAACTGTTGTAAATGTAATTGGGATGTGATAATGTGTTATAAAATTTCGTTATTATATCAAGATTAGAATGCTAATTAATACGAGCTGAACTGTTGTATATTTAGACCAACTGTTAAATTGATTTGAAATGCCGTATATTTAGATACAGTGTTAATGAGGCTAGCTATTATGTGTGATTTATTAAAACAATAATTACAATGTCTTATTTTGGTATATTTAAACGTAGTGTGAAAGATCATAAGTCGGCAATCTACCACTCGCCTACACACTGGACTCGCCTATGATGTGGTGTTATATGTATTGAATCACGTAACAGTAACAGTAAGGAGTGGTATTATCTGTATTTTGATTTACATAGTTCAATGACAATTACATTGAAATCTTACAATGCAATTAACAAAAGCTAATTGGGAGACTTTATTAGGCACTGTATATCCCTCATAACAACGACAACTCTAGTGTTAAACGGCCAACCATTTTCTGATAGAGGTGCGGGTGTTGGGGGTTAAATGCTGTTTTTGTCTTTGAATCGACGAGTATCTTTCCTCGTATTTTAAAAATGGCATATATGGAAAAATGGGAGAGGCAATATGAAATATACTTCTTTTTTGTTAGCTATAGAGGAGACAAATGTGTACATTCACATAAGGTTTGGTTTGGTTGTATGGTGTTTAACGCCACTTTCAACAATATTTCAGTTATATCGTGTTGCCCAGTTTTATTGGTGGATGAAACATGAGTAACCGGAGAAAACAATCGACTTGTCCTAAGTTACTGACAAACTTTATCACATTTTGTTGTATCGAGTACACCTCGCCTTGAAAGGGTTTCGAATTAACAATTTTAGCGTTGATATGCACTGGTTGCACAGATAGATGTAAATCCAACTACCATACAATCACGACCATGACGGCCCCCATTGATATAAGAAAATGATGGTTGACTTATTACGGTATTAACGTGTTGTGCTTCATAACATTAATGATGTGTGTGTGATATACCAATACAATGGGTGCATTTTTTTATTCTAATCATGATCATGATCTTCTTTTGATCATGAACATTATTGAAAAATTTGTCAAAACATTATATCATGATCATGTTCAATTATGCCAGTATCAGTACCAATAGTCTCCAGAAGATTGATATTTATAAATTAAAACTATAGAAATAAAAATTTCTTCAAGAATGAAATATTGGTCCCAAGTACGCCCACTAGTCGGTAGTGTGAAAAAATGTTGAATTAGGATAGTTCAAGGCATGTAAATAACGTTAGAGCTCAAATTTAATAGCAAAATTTTCACCTGCAATGTAAGGGAGATAAAAGTGTAATTTGCTTAAAACCATTTGGGTATAAGGTAAATGAATTTTCTATGTAAATTTGATACTCGTGACTTTCTACCAAATTAAATCTCTTGTGAAATGGCAAAAACTGCTAAATGATAACTATATTTAGAACACAAATTAAGTGGAAAAATTTACTTACATACATTGTACATCTATATAGGTAAATTGTGACATTAATTTTTTTTTAACATCTTAGAATATTTTCCAATTAAAATCAGCAAATCGGAAAAATTTGTCTAAATAAACAAAAAAAAAACAAGTATAGACAATTCTACATCTTTTGGTTAAAGATGCATTAAAATCGGATAAGAATTGGCTTCAAAAACTTTTTTAATGGGGAAAATAATAATTTCCGAATACTTTTGAAAAAGGGGGTGGGGGGTACTCTGAAATAATTTTAGTACACGTAGGCTGGGACAATTATGTTGGGGTCATTTCTCCAAATTTTGCCATTTTTTGGGGAAAAAAATTCCAAACTATTTTTTTAGATTGATATTATTAAATATTTCGAGATATTTTTTTTGGGGAGGGGGGGGGGGGGGGTCAGAAAATAATTTTATATTTTTTGGGAGTAAATATTTTTGCCAGGGACTAGCCTATGTATACATGATTTCCCTGGGACTTTTGACTCAACTCAAGACTGCACTGTAGACAAAAAAGAAGGGTGCAGTTGAGCCTGAGGCACGGGTGAAGAGACAGATGTTTCGGTAAAGACGAAGGTCTGTGAGGTCTGGTAGCGAGATAGAATACTTAGTTGCCGAATTTTCCGCCTTTTTCAAGAAACAAGAATGCTATACAACTTTTCAAAATATATCGTCTGCATCCTGATCTCGATATGTGGATACTTTCAGTTTGAACTGTTTGTCAACATCAGTTAGCGCAAAATATTCCCAAATATTAATCTACAAGAGTATCTTACCTCTTCGAAGGTGTAAATAGTCATCATTAGAGACCCACATTGTTATTTTTGGATCTCCTGAGTCCCCGATCAAAGTTATCTCCTACTCCAATCGTAACTACTCGGCCATTCTCGCTACCCTGCAAATAACCGCGTATGTATTAGGCGTATAAATCGCACTACTTTTCACAGTTACATGAAAGTTTGATAAAGATATATTCTAAAAAAAATTCTATATTTCAATTAAAGTTTTAATTAGTTTTGCATTATTAGATTTTACTTAGTATGTCTTACATATTGGATTTTTGTGGACTATATTTTTGTGCGGCTTAACTTAACTTAGCTTCCGGCAAACAATTTAAGAAGAATTTCTACTATGTACGTACGAGGTTATTTGCAGGGTAGCGAGAATGGCCGAGTAGTTACGATTGCTCATGCTCCAGTTCCGCCATTTTTGTTGTTATGTAACAGAAAATTGCTCCCAAGTTAGGAGAACCGCATTTCCGTATCATTAGCATAGCACGCCATGTCAAACAAACGTTTCCAGGACATATTTTTGACTTAATTATTTAGGTAGTTGTATAAAATATATTGACCGCCATCTTTGATCAGAAATGATCATGGTTCATGCAATGATAGCTTTATTCGTTGATCCAATTCATGATCAGTATTTAAAAACGCAGTTATCAAGATCATGATCAATGATTGTGATCATGATCAGAATAAAAAAATGCACCCAATATGTTTTCTCGTGACGTTGATGACGCAAGTGTGAGAGAGTGTTGTTTTTTCACGCTAATTCAGCTATTTTTCAGCCATATCATGACGAGAACAAGTTAAATTTGTTAATGAGATGATGATGAGGTCCTTTGTACCAGACCAACACGCTAAGTTGGATCTTTATAGTGCTAGCTTACTGAAACAACAGTCCGCTGATAGACATGTCGCGCCACTTGGACACATTGTCCTGATTCTGAGACAACCAGTATTGGCTTTTCCTCCTTAAGGCTGCGTACTTAGTGGAGAAGCAACTAATATAAATTGTATAGTTTTGGTTTGACTCGATTATGCCACGATCTACAGCACTAACTATTACTTCTGATATATCCTTTAGCATCCTCAAACTTTCCTTAGAATTCTACCAGACTTATATTTGAAAATGATACCGGGCATTCATTTTATTCAAGCAATTTCTTGTTTCTGGAATAACCTTCATCAGGTACGCTCACAATCGAAAGATTAGAAAGCAAGTTCCCTCCCTAGAATTAAATGACAGTTATAATAGAATTGTTACATAATCTTAATTTAAATATCATTTTTATTTCTAATCACCTATATAATGACCTTGGTGTGTGCAGTTAACAATTGTGCAACACTATACATTATTTCGAGTACACCTGTTGAATTTTCATTGATAAAGAAATGTCCTTTGATATAAATTTATGAATGGGTGCTTATTTTGTTTGTATGTTAAATAAACTGAACTATGGCCCTGTGTCCCAGCAACCATTGCTTTGTTGTAGGAATGTACACCAAAGTTTTCACCAGTAAAGAGGGTTTTACAATTTTTCCCATAACATGAAGTGGAAATATATTATATGATAATTTCACAGAATTGACATATTTCAGTCCGTAAAAAGACTGGATTATGAAAATGGCGTCTACATAACCGTATATATCGTTATATAATTAAGCTTTTATAAAATAGCATACGTCAGTTACGATCAAAGTTAAAACCCTGAAAAACTAAATAATTTAAAGGTCTTTGGGAGCAAGAAAACAAAAGGACATAAACAGGATATACATTACTTCCTTTCATCTGATACAGAAAGTGGAGACTTTGCAGTGATACTTTTTGAACTATCAACCATACTAAATAGTTACTGCCTATGACCTGTGTTTTAGATTTTTATTCTGCAAATGGAAAAGTAGACGATAAAAATAAAAACCCAGGAAGTCTTGTTTTGTTGGGGTCATCGTGGTTGTGATCGTTTTGTAGTTGGATTTACAACTATATATGCAATCAGTGTCTGTCACCACTTAAGTTGTGAGTTCGAATCCCGCTCATTACGTGGTGTACTCGACACAACTTTATGCAATAGTGTGTCAGTGACCTGTAGTAATTCGATGTTTTCTATGCTTGAAGGAGACCTTAGTTTCAATAATAATTATATTATTTAGGAACTGTTAATTCTAATAATAAATATGTCTAATAAACCGTGTCAGCGCTGAAATATTCTAAATACGGTTTGTAGTCGATATCATTGCACCATGATAATGAGACTACACACGTTGTATCAGGGTATAGAAATTATTAGCACACGAGTCACGAGTACACGTGAACCACCATGAGATCACGCATACGCGCGTAGTAATTTTCTATGGAAAGATTGTGACCACTCAATTTCTATAGGACTATATATTTTTACAATGTCGTGAATCGTCTGTTAACATTTAGTTTCCGTAGTCTTACTCAGCAGAATTTCACAACATTTTGAAACAATGATACTTATATCAAAATACAGATAAAGGTTGAATCTTTGATATCTCAATCGTTTAATCGTCTTAGCACACGAAGGGTCAACATTTTAACTTCATTCGTACCAATGTTTTTACATGGAGTTATCATTGACCAATGGTATAATATTTTATAAGATGATACGTATATCTCGGTCGCTACTGAGTTTTAAACAAACAGGTCAAAATTTATTAGTTAGAAGTTTTTCTTGACCAAAATTTTACAATCTTTTGATATTATATTATACACTATACTTACATAAAATACAGACCAGTTTTAATTGTAGGCGTGTTTAACCTTCAATGTTTATTGTAACAAGAAACATAAAAAGGTGAATATATTAAGTTCAAAACACAGTCCAAGGTTAACATGTTTCTTTGTATCTGTTTTATAATTTGTTTTATAATTTGGTTACGTGCTTGTCGTTCTGTGTTGATTTACGACTTTATTTCCCCTCAAGTCGTATTATTAGGGGCCGTCGTGGTCGTGATTGTAAGGTAGTTGGATTTACAACCACCTGTGCAATCAGTGCCAATCACCTTTAACGTTGTGAGTTCGAACCCCGTACATGCCGCGAAATGTACTCGATACAACATTATGTGATAAAGTTTGTCAAAGAATCTCGATAAGCCGGTGGTTTTCTCCGGGTACTGCAGTTTCCTCCACCTATAAAACTGTCCGCCACGATATAACTGAAATATTGTTGAAAGTGGCGTTAAGCACCATAAGCCTAACCACGTCGTATTATCTATTGTACATCGTTTGATTAGAGCCATTTTCTTTTGATAAATTACACACAGAAATTGAATAAAATGTTCCTAATAAAAGTATTCTAGTCGTAAAAGGTGTAAGCAGAGCTTGAAGATACCAAAAGGGTAATCAGAGCTTGAAGATACCAAAGGGGTAATCAGAGCTTGAAGATACCAAAAGGGTAATCAGAGCTTGAAGATACCAAAAGGGTAATCAGAGCTTGAAGATACCAAAAGGGTAATCAGATATTGAAGATACCAAAAGGGTAATCAGAGCTTGAAGATACCAAAGGGGTAATCAGAGCTTGAAGATACCAAAGGGGTAATCAGAGCTTGAAGATACCAAAGAGGGTAATCAGAACTAAAATAGCTATAATCAGATAAAGTTATCTTGAATTAAAATATATCATATAAATCATTTCAGGGCAGAGACATTGACTACTGGGCGGATAATACTCTCGAGGACTAATTAACAAATAGTTCATGGCACTGAGCCTAAGAGCCATATGACAGTTTATGGACCGGGATGTCACCCACAAAATATTATATGAACCGCAGCGAAGCTGAGGTCCATATATCATTTTGTGGGTGACAGACCGGTCCATAAACTGCCATTTGGCTCAAAGTGCCATGAACTATTTGTTATATTATACGCAATACATGCAAATCTGTCAGACAACATGTTTTTCCTATTGTATATCTAAGACAAAAAACGAGTTCAGACAAAATTCGGAAGAAAACATTATATTGATCGGACCCGGTTAATATACTAAAATATTGACCGGCTGCGCTAACAAAGACAAATAGGGAAAATAAAAAGGTAAAGTATAATATTATGTTATAGTACACAGAGATATGGACCAAATGATAATAATAAAGACGTAGATATATAATGTAGTGCCAACAACGAGTTTCTTCACAAGAAAAACCATACGACCTAAGACAAATAGCACAAATCAGCTAATGTTTTGCAAAAAGTATCTACCATTACATTATTTTATCTACGGTCGTCATATACTGGTTGACCGTTACAAAATATCCATCTCAAATGACAAAGGATACTTTCCCTTTTACGTAGATTTTGTCTTTCCTTTAACCTCGACAAATGTTGTTGCCAGATTTACCAATGGAAGTAATAAACAAAAACTGTTTATCCTTCGCAAGCAACTGGGTTCATCCCCAGTTGTTGGTGGAGTCCGTGTTTTCACAAAATTTGTTTTCTGTGTTGCGTTTTTTTTTTTTTTTTTGCTTGTCTTAATCCTTGTCTTGTATACCAAATGTTGCCAGTGTATCTCGATTGTTCATTCTTGATTGTTCCTTTGGTTTTCTCTCGATAGTCCATTCTTGATTGTCCCTTTGGTTTTCTCTCGATTGTCCATTCTTGATTGTCCCTTTATTTTTCTCTCGATTGTCCATTCTTGATTGTCCCTTTGATTTTCTCTCGATTGTTCATTCTTGATTGTCCCTTTGGTTTTCTCTCGATTGTTCATTCTTGATTGTCCCTTTAGTTTTCTCTCGATTGTCCATTCTTGATTGTCCCTTTGATTTTCTCTCGATTGTTCATTCTTGATTGTCCCTTTGGTTTTCTCTCGATAGTCCATTCTTGATTGCCCATTTGGTTTTCTCTCGATTGTCCATTCTTGATTGTCCTTTTGGTTTTCTCTCGATTGTCCATTCTTGATTGTCCCTTCGATTTTCTCTAACGTTTCTTTAGTATAACCTAATGTAGCTTAAAGCGTAGATATCACATTTTGTGCGCTTGAAACGTTTTTGGAGAGAGTAAATCAAAAGGTCTAAGCAGAAAAGCCAAAATGTGCAATGGTTTTACATAAAGTCTCCATCCTGTCATTATGTTTATTAACTTCAGTATAACCTAATATAGCCGTATAAAATTAAATGCAGTAAGATTTAGATCGAGTTACTTATATATGTATAACAAACCACATGCTAGTATTAAATTATTTGGCTTTCCAATGTTTTGATATTGAATGCACCTGGTGAAGGTTATTCCAGAAACGCGTCGTGCGCACTAAATTTGATATCTACGTTTTGTATTACTATCTCTAACTTGAATAATATAAACACATAATAAAGAGCCAAAATGTGCGTGGTTGTCTGAGATATTGTCAAGGTTGTTTATGATGACGACAGAGGAGTGATAAGTTTAGCAGTGTCAAATATCTAGTGTCTATGCTGATATTTTTGTTATGTATATTAGAAATAAAGATTGATCCTATATGGGTATGAAGTAACAAATCATATGTGTTAGGTATGAAGTAAAAATCATATGTGTTAGGTATGAAGTAACAAATCATATGTGTTAGGTATGAAGTAACAAATCATATGTGTTAGGTATGAAGTAACAAATCATATGTGTTAGGTATGAAGTAACAAATCATATGTGTTAGGTATGAAGTAACAAATCATATGTGTTAGGTATGAAGTAACAAATCATATGTGTTAGGCGAATTGAAAAACAGATGATGTAAACATACACGATAAAATGGCTAGACACAAGATACACTACTGAAACAATTTGCTCTGAAAACAGCGTGTACATCGTTTTAATAGATTGGGTAGGTTTGTATATTCTGTTAAAGATTGAGGGTTTGTCTGTTCCGAAGTAGTATAAAATGCCACAGTAAGCATATCTTGACAAATCATATACTGGTGGTGTAATATGTTTCTACTTTTTGTCTCCAGTTAATATATGTTGGCTTCTGGGCATTGTTTCAAAATTATGACTGTTCATGTTATCCCAGTCATCACATGGGTGTTTATAACCACATTATGTTGGCGTCGGTACCTTCATTGATCTTCGTACTATCATTAATACATGTTTGAAGACACACAAGGGGTACTCTGAAGCTGTAATCCGAAGGACAGATAATAAAAAGGTCCTTCAAAACATATGCAGTATCCCTGAACACATAAAAGTCCATGACCACACTTTTAATGTTATTTGAAAGATAAATTAGGTCCATGAACACATGTTTAAGGTCCTTCAAAGCATAAAACTCCATGAACACATGTTTAAGGTTCTTCAAAGCCTAAAGTTAATAGCTCTATAGTTAACCCAATCTAGGTCAGGAGTATTCAAACACATTTATCTTAAAGTCTATATTTTCTCGGTACATATAAAGGTCAATAACTTTATATTAGTAAATAAGTGCTCCCCAAAACATTGCATGTCGCAATGTAGTTCAATGTCATTAATAGTATTTAAAGTCATTGTTTAATTTCTTAAGTAAATAAGATATGGGAGATTAGTCAACGATAATATAAACCCTTTTGAAGATCAAACATTGATAGTTATTTGTATTTTGATTTAATTAACAGATATTAATACACCGTTTAATTTTTCCTACCCTTAAATCATTTCTACAAAAATGCTCCGCCTAGGTTAAAATACCTATATATTATAAACATATTTTGAGAGGGAGATAACATATGTGATGGTTGATTTAGATCTAACATTAAAATAGAAACTTACAGTTATTTTCATCGATTTAACACAGAAATTCCCTTCTTCTTGCTTATTAGATCTGATCGGGTTTTACACGGTTCTGTAAAACCAATAAATTCAAATCTTGATGAAAAAATAATTGTTCATTAAAACTACCTGCTCTATATATTGAAACAGCTGATCTTCTTATTAGATTTACATATGCACGTGAGATAGGGACAGTAGGGAGGAATGTTTAGGACACAAACGAAAAAGACAAATGAAATATAATCAAATGAGAAAATGTACAGAAAAACAGCTTTAAATAACCCCACCTCCTGATTTCCTCAAATAAATGTAACTGTGTATGCAATTTATTTACTATTTTCTTACTCATTCATACTGTACAGCCCCAGGTCACAGGTCAACCAAGAATTTCAAATATCATAGATCCCTATAGACAGTAGTCGATCAAAGATGCTTCATACTAATAATGTGTCAGAAAAGATATAAAAAATAAAATAGATATTTGACAATAAAAACGTAGATATTGAATTTAGTGCGCATGACGCGTTTGTGGAAGACCTTCATCTAGTACCCTAGTAGTCAAAATATTGGAAAGCCAAATGATATTAAAGTCTTTTGGAGAAAGTAAACCAAAGGAACTAAACAGAATAACTAAAAATCGGCAAAGGTCACCTATGCATGAGTGAGAACCTTAATTTTAATAATAATTACATTATCTTGGAACTGTTTATTTCAATACTAAGGAATATACATCGTGTCTGAGGTCATTATGGAAAATATTACTAACACGCATTTACAAATCTCCCTCAAACATGTGTGATCATAGCCGACTTTGGCCATCTCGTTTAGGTTTAATGTCTAACTTGCTTCCAAAGACTTTTTAATTATTTGGTTTCCAATCTTTTGATTTTATGCGCATGCTGGTTACTATAGAAACGCGTCATGTGTACTTAATTAGATATTTACATTTTCTTAACAAGCAATAAGATTAAAACACAGAATCTATATTGGTTTGTAATTTTTACAGGAGCATGCTGTTCAGGTACATACGTTATTATGTGAGAGGTCATTGTTTTACAAGGCTTACTTTGATGGGCGTTTTTGTGGACCTTTAATTCAAAATATTGGGTTCTAAAATGTTTCATACTAAATTGTGCTACGTATATCCGTTTCACTCCGTTCAATTGGGTTGTGTCTATATGTTGCAGTATGGCGTCACGATGAGGCGACAGTCATCTTCGTCGTCGTTGTTTTGTAAATCCAAATATAATCATAAGATGTACTTTAACTTCTAGAACTATATAACCTCTGTGTATCTTCTTACAACACTGGAAGTACAATAATATATTAACAATAAACATTAAAAGCCCATTCATATTTTCTATTAATTAATCATCTATTAAATTGTGGTTGTAAAGGCAGTCTCACATTCCATTGGAATTCGTACAGTCAGAAATAAAAATAAAACAGCGTTCTACATCATTAGGTTTGTTTAAACTAATAAAACATTAAAACCACAAACAATGGGACGATTTTGATATCAGTTACAGGACAAAAAATGTATGTAAATAGTTGGTGGAGCAAGGAAGACGCCATCAGTTATATGGCGTCGTACTGATGCAACACGCTAAATAGCCATATGTCATATATCAGCAAGATATAACACAGGGTTGTAGGGTACAGCGTACTATAACAAATGTTTTTTTTTTCTTTTTTTTTGCCACGAATGAACTATGATGATGCACACCGTGTATACTGACATTATTGTTCTACTGTTTGTAAAATTCATAATTCACATAATTGTCTATAAAAAAGAGGAATTGCTTGTATATTTGGTTCAGAATATCGAGAGCATTTGTGTGCTTGAATACGTTGATCATTCAGTCATATGAGAGGATTGGCTATTATATATACATGTAAAAATAACCTTACATGATCGCATCATTTCACTTCAGAGAAAAGGTTTGTAGTAAAGACACAACATTTTCTTGAAATGCCTGTATTAAGCCAGGAGAGTGAGCGGTTCTGTATGTGTGTAAGTGGTATCCATGTTGTCTCAATGTGTCGATGAGATTTTGGAACTGTTCCAACAGTGTTGTGTTTTTGTTTTTCTGTTAGATTTTAGAACTGTTCCAACAGTGTTGTATTTTTGTTTTTCTGTTAGATTTTAGAACTGTTCCAACAGTGTTGTGTTTTTGTTTTTCTGTTAGATTTTAGAACTGTTCCAACAGTGTTGTATTTTTGTTTTTCTGTTAGATTTTAGAACTGTTCCAACAGTGTTGTATTTTTTGTTTTTCTGTTAGATTTTAGAACTGTTCCAACAGTGTTGTATTTTTGTTTTTCTGTTAGATTTTAGAACTGTTCCAACAGTGTTGTGCTTTTGTTTTTCTGTTAGATTTTAGAACTGTTCCAACAGTGTTGTATTTTTTGTTTTTCTGTTAGATTTTAGAACTGTTCCAACAGTGTTGTATTTTTGTTTTTCTGTTAGATTTTAGAACTGTTCCAACAGTGTTGTGTTTTTGTTTTTCTGTTAGATTTTAGAACTGTTCCAACAGTGTTGTATTTTTGTTTTTCTGTTAGATTTTAGAACTGTTCCAACAGTGTTGTATTTTTGTTTTTCTGTTAGATTTTGGAACTGTTCCAACAGTGTTGTATTTTTTGTTTTTCTGTTAGATTTTAGAACTGTTCCAACAGTGTTGTGTTTTTGTTTTTCTGTTAGATTTTAGAACTGTTCCAACAGTGTTGTATTTTTGTTTTTCTGTTAGATTTTAGAACTGTTCCAACAGTGTTGTATTTTTGTTTTTCTGTTAGATTTTAGAACTGTTCCAACAGTGTTGTGTTTTTGTTTTTCTGTTAGATTTTAGAACTGTTCCAACAGTGTTGTATTTTTGTTTTTCTGTTAGATTTTGGAACTGTTCCAACAGTGTTGTATTTTTGTTTTTCTGTTAGATTTTAGAACTGTTCCAACGGTGTTGTATTTTTGTTTTTCTGTTAGATTTTAGAACTGTTCCAACGGTGTTGTATTTTTGTTTTTCTGTTAGATTTTAGAACTGTTTCAACAGTGTTGTATTTTTTGCTTTTCATTTCATTACTAAAACAAGAGAAATAATACCTCTGTATAATATTTAGCAGAGGGTGAGGTATATAAATGTTTCCTCTGTAGGAGAGGGTGAGGTATATAAATGTTTCCTCTGTAGCAGAGGGTGAGGTATATAAATGTTTCCTCTGTAGAAGAGGGTGAGGTATATAAATGTTTCCTCTGTAGGAGAGGGTGAGGTATATAAATGTTTCCTCTGTAGGAGAGAGTGAGGTATATAAATGTTTCCTCTGTAGGAGAGGGTGAGGTATATAAATGTTTCCTCTGTAGGAGAGGGTGAGGTATATAAATGTTTCCTCTGTTGCAGAGGGTGAGGTTTATAAATGTTTCCTCTGTAGAAGAGGGTGAGGTATATAAATGTCTCCTCTGTAGGAGAGGGTGAGGTATATAAATGTTTCCTCTGTAGGAGAGGGTGAGGTATATAAATGTTTCCTCTCTAGGAGAGGGTGAGGTATATAAATGTTTCCTCTGTAGGAATGGGTGAGGTACATAAATGTTTCCTCTGTAGGAGAGGGTGAGGTATATAAATGTTTCCTCTGTAGGAGAGGGTGAGGTATATAAATGTTTCCTCTGTAGAAGAGGGTGAGGTATATAAATGTCTCCTCTGTAGGAGAGGGTGAGGTATATAAATGTTTCCTCTGTAGAAGAGGGTGAGGTATATAAATGTCTCCTCTGTAGGAGAGAGTGAGGTATATAAATGTTTCCTCTGTAGGAGAGAGTGAGGTATATAAATGTTTCCTCTGTAGGAGAGGGTGAGGTATATAAATGTTTCCTCTGTAGGAGAGAGTGAGGTGTATAAATGTTTCCTCTGTAGGAGAGGGTGAGGTATATAAATGTTTCCTCTGTAGGAGAGGGTGAGGTATATAAATGTTTCCTCTGTAGGAGAGGGTGAGGTACATAAATGTTTCCTCTGTAGGAATGGGTGAGGTACATAAATGTTTCCTCTGTAGCAGAGGGTGGGGTATATAAATGTTTCCTCTGTAGGAGAGAGTGAGGTGTATAAATGTTTCCTCTGTAGGAGAGGGTGAGGTATATAAATGTTTCCTCTGTAGGAGAGGGTGAGGTATATAAATGTTTCCTCTGTAGGAGAGGGTGAGGTATATAAATGTTTCCTCTGTAGGAGAGGGTGAGGTTGTGCTTCCAACGACATATGAATGATTTGCCTTGACATTTAACATATCTGATGATGGATATGCCTGTCACGTGTCATATACACTAACATTGGTATCTACGTGTTGTGTCCAGTCTGACGTCAAACACATTATGTCGTTACAGTTAAAAACAATATTAAGTTCAAGTCATTTTTGAATAATTTAATTTGATTTGAATATTTCAATCTGATTGGCTAATCCGCCTGGAGAAAATGTAGGTTATATTCATTAACCTGGGTTGGTATTGTTCGGTCACCAACGTGTTCATCCGCCAACGACAAATTCAAATAGTCACATGAAATAATCGTAATTAAAATAGAGGAATCATTAAATTTTGTTGTAAAAATTAAATTATAAGGAATATTTGAAATTGTTGAACAGGTTATACTTGGATAACCTGGTTTGGGTCAGTTTACGCTTTTCATAAACCTGTTCAACAATTTGAAATATTCCTTAAAGGTCTTTATCTGACAGTTTGTCATATCGGACTCGCTACACTTTACTATCGCTAATGTCTATCTCAACATACACACATTACGTTATTCTATTTATATCATACATACCATACATATATTTCTATAAATAGAAAGAACAAAACACGTTTGATTCTAATGATTGTCGAATTAATAATTGGGGTGTCAACGTACTTAGTTGGTATCTGATTAAAAACGACATCTCGAAATACATTATCAAACCATTATAATTCAATAGCTTCTGATTACCCCCTTTGGTATCTTCAAACTTTTCTATTTGGGCTTCACAACATCCATGTTTGGCAGAGAAGACAAAGATATGCTTCAGGAATAAAATGGTAAATTAAATGTGATGCCAACTGTTCCATCTTACTAACCAGATTAACTAAGGATAGTACAGTGAGTGAGTGATTGTTGTTTAACACCAACTCAGCAATTTATTAGCTATATCATGGCGAGAACAAGTTAATTTTAAATGAATTGATTATGAGGTCCGCTTTGTACTAGACCAACATGCTCAGCCGGATTTTTATAGTGCTAGTACACTGAAACAACAGTCCGCGTATAGACATGTCACCCCACTCGGACCCAATATCCTGCTTCCGACCCAGCCAGTCTCTTTTTCCTTGATGCTGCATGTTTAACGGAGAAGCAACAAATACCAATTTTATAGTCTTTGGTTTGACGCGATCGGGACTCGAACCCACGATCTATCGCACTCGAGGCAAGCACACTAACTATTACACCAACAAGGCAAGCACTCTAACTATTACACTAACGATGTGGTTTGCTATGATATAAGAGATCGTTGTTATGCAAGGTTTACTCTGAAGGGCGTTTTATGTGGACCTTTAATTCAAAATATCGGGTTCTCCAAAAAGTTGCATACTACATTGTGTGACGTATATCTGTTTCATTCCATTCAATTGGGTTGTGTCTATATGTTGCAGTATGGCGTCACGATGAGGCGACAGTCATCTTCGTCGTCGTTGTTTTGTAAATCCAAATATAATCATAAGATGTACTTTAACTTCTAGAACTATATAACCTCTGTGTATCTTCTTACAACACTGGAAGTACAATAATATATTAACAATAAACATTAAAAGCCCATTCATATTTTCTATTAATTAATCATCTATTAAATTGTGGTTGTAAAGGCAGTCTCAAATTCCACCAACATTCGTACAGTCAGAAATAAAACTAAAAGAGCATTCTACCTCATTAGGTTTGTTTAAACTAATAAAACATTAAAACCACAAACAATGGGACGATTTTGATATCAGTTACAGGACAATACATGTATGTAAATAGTTGGTGGAGCAAGGAAGACGCCATCAGTTATATGGCGTCGTCCTGATGCAACACGCTAAATAGTCATATGTCATATATCAGCCAGATATAACACAGGGTTGTAGGGTACAGCGTACTATAAAATGTTTTTCTTTCTTTCTTTTTTGTTGTTGCAAAGAACTAAAAAGGCTCAAATTCCGACATTTTGTAGATGTGGAAAATGAACACAAATTATATTGTGATGCCTTTTTTATGCTTGATATACGTCTGCTTCCTACCTTGACCTACAACTCGAAATCGACAGTGAGGGTCAGTTAAGAATGAAACTTTACGACAAAAGAGATGATTTCAATTTTCCCGTTGTGAACTTTCCATTTGTATGTAGCAACATTCCAGCAGCACCTGCATATGGAGTATATATCTCTCAGATGATACGATATTCCAGAGCTTGTGGTTCCTATCGAGATTTCCTTGATAGAGGGTTGTTGCTAACAAGGAAGCTACTGAACCAAGAGTTCCTTTTGGTAAAGTTGAAGTCATCACTTCGAAAATTTTACTTGACTTGGTTGACCGCTATGGAATATCTGTGTCACAAATGACCACGGATGTGTTCCACTTGTCGTAAACACTTCCCGGTCCTTTCCTCATTCACGATTTAATACCGGGTTTGTAACTAGATTGACACGACGGGTGCCACTAGTGGAGCAGGAATTGCTTACCCTTCCGTAGCACCTGAGTTCACCCCCGGTTTTTAGTGGGGTTCGTGTTACTCGATCTTTAGTTTTATATGTATGTTTTGTAGATCGTTGTTTGTCCTTTTGTACTTTTTCTTTTGGCCATTGTGTTGTCTGTTCTTCGATATACTGATTCTGATTGCCCCTTTGGTATCTTCAAACTCTTCTTGAATTAATGTTGATATTAACAATGGCCCCAGGTGGCATTCCAGTGGATTTCCTCTATCAGTTATGGCTTTCAAGTTAAACTTGTTAGCAGTGAAACAGTTTGTATAGGAGGCAGCATTTGTTGACTTGCTTTTGACGTATCACGATGCGTCCTAGTGTATACTGATACTATTTTCTACTGGTTGTTACATTCATACTTGACAACGAGGTCTATTACAAAAGGACATGCTTGTATATTTTATTCAGAATATCGAGATCATTTGTGTGTTTGAACACGCTGTTGATCCAGTAATGCGAGAGGATCGCCATTTTACTTACATGTAAAAACAACTTACATGATCACATCATTTCACTTCAGAGGGGAGCTTTATACTCATAAAAAACACAACTTTTCATTGAAATGCCTGTACCAAGCCAGAAGAGTGAGAGTTAACGTATATGTGTGCAAGTGGTATCCATTTTGTCTTAATGTTTCGATGAGATTTTAGAACTGTTCCAACAGTGTTGTATTTTTTGTTTTTCTGTTAGATTTTAGAACTGTTCCAACAGTGTTGCATTTTTGTTTTTTTGATCGATTTTAGAACTGTTCCAACAGTGTTGTATTTTTTGCTTTTCATTTCATTACTAAAACAAGAGAGAGGATACCTCTGTATAATATTTAGGAGAGATATATCAATATTTAGGAGAGGTATATCAATTTTATCCCTCTGTCTATGATTTTCATATTTAGATGTGGACACTGTTCCGACGGTGTGCTATTGGCTTTGTCATTTCCTTGATTATTTCTGATTTGGATGCAACAGAACACGACAGAAGCTCAAATGAGGCAGCATATTCGCTTTGTAGTTTTTTTTTTCCATCTCACATGTACCATTTCTTTTCCGTTAATTTTATTTTATTTTTGAAATTTACAGTTCTTAAATAATTTTTATGAAAACTAAGATTCTTCTTATGGATAACGTTAGCTTATTTTTGGCTACCCTGCTTAGGCATTTTGTTTTGTTGTGCTTCCAACGATATTCAAATTATTTTCCTTGACCTTTAGCGTACCTAATGATGGTTATTCCTGGCACGTCTCATGTACACTATGTTTGATATATATGCGTTGTGATAAGTGTGACGTCAATCACATTATGTTGTTTCTGTTAAAAGCAATATTAAATTCAAGTAATTTCTAGAAGGTCTTTATATGACAGTTTGTCATATCGGACTCGCTACACTTTACTATCGCTAATGTCTATCTCGACCTACACCCATTACGTTATTCTATTTATATCATACATACCATACATATATTTCTATAAATAGAAAGAACTAAACACGTTTGAGTCTAATGATTGTCGAATTAATAATTGGGGTGTCAACTTACTTATTTGGTATCTGATTAAAAACACGACATCTCGAATTATCAATATTATATCAATTATCATAGCTTCTCATTATCCCCTTTGGTATCTTCAAACTTTTCTATATGAGCTTCACAACATCTATGTTTGGCAGGGAAGACAAAGATATGTGTCAGGAATAAAATGGTAAATCTAATGCGTTTCCAACCTTTTCATCTTACTAACCAGATTAACCAAGGATAGCATAGTGAGTGAGTGATTATAGTTTAACACTAAAAAGAGAAATGTGTCAGCTATTCCATGGTAAGAACAATGATGATGAAGATGTTACCCATTTTGTACTAAACCAACACTCTTTATTGGGTCTTTATAGTCATGTCGCATCATTCGGACACATTATCTTCATTCGGAGCAAACTAGTTCTTGCTCCTTAAAGCTGTATTCTTAGAGGGGAAGCAGCAAGTACCAATTTTATAGTCTGTAGTTTACACGACCCGAACCCGTACACATGATCTACCACGTTCGAGAAGTGCAAGCTTACCATTTCAACCGATCATGTGGTTCAGCGATATTATATAATATGTGGTTCCTGTCAATATTAACTAGATAATGTAAAGATTGACCCTCTTTTAGTTTCTTTGAATTAAAACGTAGATATCTTATTTAGTGCATACTACGCATTCTGTCATCAAGTACGTTCACAGTCCACAGAATGAAACATTCTGTCATCAAGTACGTTCACAGTCAACAGAATGAAACATTCTGTCATCAAGTACGTTCACAGTCCACAGAATGAAACATTCTGTCATCAAATACGTACACAGTCCAAAGAATGAAACATTCTGTCATCAAGTACGTTCACGGTCCAAAGAATGAAACATTCTGTCATCAAGTACGTTCACAGTCCAAAGAATGAAACATTCTGTCATCAAGTACGTTCACAGTCCAAAGAATGAAACATTCTGTCATCAAGTACGTTCACAGTCAAAAGAATGAAACATTCTGTCATCAAGTACGTTCAGTCCACAGAATGAAACATTCTGTCATCAAGTACGTTCACAGTCCAAAGAATGAAACATTCTGTCATCAAGTACGTTCACAGTTCAAAGAATGAAACATTCTGTCATCAAGTACGTTCACAGTCCAAAGAATGAAACATTCTGTCATCAAGTACGTTCACAGTCCAAAGAATGAAACATTCTGCCGTCAAGTACGTTCACAGTCCAAAGAATGAAACATTCTGTCATCAAGTACGTTCACAGTTCAAAGAATGAAACATTCTGTCATCAAGTACGTTCACAGTCCAAAGAATGAAACATTCTGTCATCAAGTACGTTCACAGTCCAAAGAATGAAACATTCTGTCATCAAGTACGTTCACAGTCCAAAGAATGAAACATTCTGTCATCAAGTACGTTCACAGTCCACAGAATGAAACATTCTGTCATCAAGTACGTCCACAGTCCAAAGAATGAAACATTCTGTCATCAAGTACGTTCACAGTCCAAAGAATGAAACATTCTGTCATCAAGTACGTTCACAGTCCAAGAATGAAACATTCTGTCATCAAGTACGTTCACAGTCCAAAGAATGAAACATTCTGTCATCAAGTACGTTCACAGTCCAAAGAATGAAACATTCTGTCATCAATCACGTTCACAGTCCACAGAATGGAACATTCTGTCATCAAGTACGTTCACAGTCCAAAGAATGAAACATTCTGTCGTCAAGTACGTTCACAGTCCAAAGAATGAAACATTCTGTCATCAAGTACGTTCACAATTAAAAGAATGAAACATTCTGTCATCCAGTACGTTCACAGTCCAAAGAATGAAACATTCTGTCATCAAGTACGTTCACAGTCCACAGAATGAAACATTCTGTCATCAAGTACGTTCACAGTCCTCAGAATGAAACATTCTGTCATCAAGTACGTTCACAGTCCAAAGAATGAAACATTCTGTCATCAAGTACGTTCACAGTCCAACGAATGAAACATTCTGTCAGCAAGGACGTTCACAGTCCAAAGAATGAAACATTCTGTCATCAAGTACGTTCACAGTCCAAAGAATGAAACATTCTGTCATCAAGTACGTTCACGGTCCAACGACTGAAACATTCTGTCATCAAGTACGTTCACAGTCCAAAGAATGAAACATTCTGTCATCAAGTACGTTCACAGTCCAAAGAATGAAACATTATGTCATCAAGTACGTTCACAGTCCAACGAATGAAACATTCTGTCATCAAGTACGTTCACAGTCCAAAGAATGAAACATTCTGTCGTCAAGTACGTTCACAGTCCAAAGAATGAAACATTCTGTCATCAAGTACGTTCACAGTCCAAAGAATGAAACATTCTGTCGTCAAGTACGTTCACAGTCCAAAGAATGAAACATTCTCTCATCAAGTACGTTCACAGTTCAAAGAATGAAACATTCTGTCATCCGGTACGTTCACAGTCCAAAGAATGAAACATTCTGTCATCAAGTACGTTCACAGTCCAAAGAATGAAACATTCTGTCATCAAGTACGTTCACAGTCCAAAG
Organism: Bathymodiolus brooksi; assembly: GCA_963680875.1. Classification (NCBI taxonomy): domain Eukaryota; kingdom Metazoa; phylum Mollusca; class Bivalvia; order Mytilida; family Modiolidae; genus Bathymodiolus; species Bathymodiolus brooksi. The sequence goes on along the minus strand of OY804580.1, from coordinate 57,054,475 downwards.
AATGAAACATTCTGTCATCAAGTACGTTCACAGTCCAAAGAATGGAACATTCTGTCATCCAGTACGTTCACAGTCCACAGAATGGAACATTCTGTCATCAAGTACGTTCACAGTCCAAAGAATGAAACATTCTGTCATCAAGTACGTTCACAGTCCAAGAATGAAACATTCTGTCAACAAGTACGTTCACAGTCCAAAGAATGAAACATTCTGTCATCAAGTACGTTCACAGTCCAAAGAATAAAACATTCTGTCATCAAGTACGTTCACAGTCCAAAGAATGAAACATTCTGTCATTAAGTACGTTCACAGTCCAAAGAATGAAACATTCTGTCATCAAGTACGTTTACAGTCTAAAGAATGAAACATTTTGTCATCAAGTACGTTCACAGTCCAAAGAATGAAACATTCTGTCATCAAGTACGTTCACAGTCCAAAGAATGAAACATTCTGTCATCAAGTACGTTCACAGTCCAAAGAATAGAACATTCTGTCATCAAGTACGTTCACAGTCCAAAGAATGAAACATTATGTCATTAGATACGTTCACAGTCCAACGAATGGAACATTCTGTCATCAAGTACGTTCACAGTCCACAGAATGAAACATTCTGTCATCAAGTACGTTCACAGTCCACAGAATGAAACATTCTGTCATCAAGTACGTTCACAATCCAAAGAATGAAACATCCTGTCATCAAGTACGTTCACAGTCCAAAGAATGAAACATTCTGTCATCAAGTACGTTCACAGTCCAAAGAATGAAACATTCTGTCAGCAAGTATGTTCACAGTCCAAAGAATGAAACATTCTGTCATCAAGTACGTTCACAGTCCGAAGAATGGATCATTCTGTCATCAAGTACGTTCACAGTCCAAAGAATGAAACATTCTGTCATCAAGTACGTTCACAGTCCAACGAATGAAAAGCCAAATGATATAGAAGTCTTTGGGAGTAAGTAAACCAAACTCAGATTAGGCTAACTATGCATATTGCAATTAGTTTTGATAAATTACATTGCATGTATTTAGGAACTATTAATGTCAAGTATAAGTATATTTAACAAGGCAGGTCAGTGCCGAAACACTGGGAGGATGATACCTTCGGAAACTAATATCATAAATATAACCCTAGCCCTAACCATAAAAGTTTTATTTGAAGATTGAATATACCAATCACTATTTTAGATCAAATGATTATATTCACAATTATGTCACTTTTTACAGAAGTTTTAAATGGTTTTTTTCATGAATTTATACCTGATGCACTTTTTAACACATTTTTATTACCTTGGTTAAATACACCTTGCCATATACCTGTATAGAGTCATTTGACCAATATCAGATCTGTAGACAGACACATTTAGTTCAAATCAATAAAATATAGGCTGACAATGAAATATTAAAGTAATAATATCTTTATATATTAATTATAAAGAGAAACATGATACATGCTGTGCTACCCAGTACGACAAAATTATTATTGTGTGGAAACTTGGTGCAAATATAGACGTCCACCCATCACCCTCCGTAACCCGACATCGAAATCCGGCCGCGATAAAATGATTAAAGTTTCATATATATCATATTTAGACCGAATTGTTTAAACTCTTTAAACTCAGTAATGTATCTAGAAGATGAGTTATTTTGATATCACAGTAAGCCTTTATTTCGACTTGCCATTTTAAGATTAGAATGATAATAAATGTATCATAGTGTAATACAGAAGAGTCTGACGATAGCAAATTGATAATCAGAATCCGTAAATCGAAAAAGAACAGACAACACCATGGCCACAAGGAAAAGTACAAATGGACAAACAACGATCTACAAAACATGCACATAAAACTAACGATCGAGTAACACGAACCCCACTAAAAACCGCGGGTGAAGTCAGGTGCTCCGGAAGGGTAGTTTACTCTCGTTTTTAGTGGGGTTCGTGTTGTCCAATCTTTAGTTTTCTATGTAGTATTCAGTCAATCATTGTTTGTCATTTTGTTTATCGTATTGTCTGTTGAATTGTTTATCGTATTGTCTTTGTCTTTTGTTTATCGTATTGTCTGTTGAATTGTTTATCGTATTGTCTGTCTTTTGTTTATCGTATTGTCTGTTGAATTGTTTATCGTATTGTCTTTGTCTTTTGTTTATCGTATTGTCTGTTGAATTGTTTATCGTATTGTCTTTGTCTTTTGTTTATCGTATTGTCTTTGTCTTTTGTTTATCGTATTGTCTTTGTCTTTTGTTTATCGTATTGTCTGTTGAATTGTTTATCGTATTGTCTTTGTCTTTTGTTTATCGTATTGTCTTTGTCTTTTGTTTATCGTATTGTCTGTTGAATTGTTTATCGTATTGTGTTTGTCTTTTGTTTATCGTATTGTCTTTGTCTTTTGTTTATCGTATTGTCTGTTGAATTGTTTATCGTATTGTCTTTGTCTTTTGTTTATCGTATTGTCTGTTGAATTGTTTATCGTATTGTCTTTGTCTTTTGTTTATCGTATTGTCTGTTGAATTGTTTATCGTATTGTGTTTGTCTTTTGTTTATCGTATTGTCTTTGTCTTTTGTTTATCGTATTTTCTGTTGAATTGTTTATCGTATTGTCTTTGTCTTTTGTTTATCGTATTGTCTTTGTCTTTTGTTTATCGTATTGTCTTTGTCTTTTGTTTATCGTATTGTCTTTGTCTTTTGTTTATCGTATTGTCTGTTGAATTGTTTATCGTATTGTCTTTGTCTTTTGTTTATCGTATTGTCTGTTGAATTGTGGTTTCTGATGTTTCCTTTTGATATCGTCAAACGTTTCTGATTTTATACCAAAAAAGACCAAAAAGATTGACTTTTTCTTATTAACCCTCTCCTATTTTTGCATTCCAGATATATTTTTCAAAATGTTATTACTTATGGTGATGTTGAATTACTCAATTCTTAGTCATGTCATCATGGATGTAATAGTTAGACAAGCGAGCCCTAATGTCGCTGTAAAACTCGTCTCACAATGCACATAAATTCCATAAAGAGTTTAATTAATAAAACCAAAGTTCTCCTCCCCCAGGCATATGAGACCTTAGCTGATGTGCACTATCCTGTTTAGGCCTTTTTTGTTTGCTTGTCCCAAAAACTTATAAATTATTTCGCTTTCCCATCATTTGATTATGAGCGTACCTGGTGAATGTTCACCCAGAAACGCGTCGTGCGCACGAAATTCTATATTTCCGTTTTTACGTCTTAGAACAAAACAATGGTGACATCTATCTTGGTTTTCCAATATGCAGCATGGCTGGTAATCACATAGTTATTTGTTTCGATGACTGCAATCATTGTTTTCAAATATTTTTAGATTTAATTTGGCATGCAACTAAATAAGAATATATGAATTTCAACAACTGTTTATTAAGTTGAATGTTTATAAGATTGTTTAACCTCTTTCCACAGAAAATAGTCCAATGTTAATCTGTGTCCACCATCTTGGATTTGTAAGAAAACATTGTAGTAAAGAAACGTGAAGCTTCTGAAGGAAGAGATCATTCAAACAGCCATCCGAGATTCCTGATTTCGCCCCAAGTATTCAATTGGGCTCGTCTTGCTCAATCGTTAGTCCTCTGTGTAATATTTGGTAGATTGTTGTCTGTGCTTTTGTCTCTTTTATTTTGGCCAATGTGTTGTCTGTACTTTTGTCTCTTTTATTTTGGCCAATGTGTTGTCTGTGCTTTTGTCTCTTTTATTTTGGCCAATGTGTTGTCTGTACTTTTGTCTCTTTTATTTTGGCCATTGTGTTGTCTGTACCTTTGTCTCTTTTATTTTGGCCATTGTGTTGTCTTGTACTTTTGTCTCTTTTATGTTGGCCATTGTGTTGTCTGTGCTTTTGTCTCTTTTATGTTGGCCATTGTGATGTCTGTACTTTTGTGTCTTTTATTTTGGCCATTGTGTTTTCTGTACTTTTGTCTCTTTTATATCGGCCATTATGTTGTCTGTGCTTTTGTCTCTTTTATTTTGGCCATTGTGTTGTCTGTGCTTTTGTCTCTTTTATTTTGGCCATTGTATTCTCTTGTACTTGTGTCTCTTTTATTTTGGCCATTGTGTTGTCTGTGCTTTTGTCTCTTTTATTTTGGCCATTGTGTTGTCTGTTCTTTTGTCTCTTTTATTTTGGCCATTATGTTGTCTGTGTTTTTGTCTCTTTTATTTTGGCCATTGTGTTGTCTGTGCTTTTGTCTCTTTTATTTTGGCCATTGTGCTGTCTGTGCTTTTGTCTCTTTTATTTTGGCCATTGCGTTGTCTGTGCTTTTGTCTCTTTTATTTTGGCCATTGTGTTGTCTGTTCTTTTGTCTCTTTTATTTTGGCCATTATGTTGTCTGTGTTTTTGTCTCTTTTATTTTGGCCATTGTGTTGTCTGTGCCTTTGTCACTTTTATTTTGGCCATTGTGTTGTCTGTGCTTTTGTCTCTTTTATTTTGGCCATTGTGTTGTCTGTGCTTTTGTCTCTTTTATTTTGGCCATTGTGCTGTCTGTGCTTTTGTCTCTTTTATTTTGGCCATTGCGTTGTCTGTGCTTTTGTCTCTTTTATTTTGGCCAATGTGTTGTCTGTGCTTTTGTCTCTTTTATTTTGGCCAATGTGTTGTCTGTACTTTTGTCTCTTTTATTTTGGCCATTGTGTTGTCTGTACCTTTGTCTCTTTTATTTTGGCCATTGTGTTGTCTTGTACTTTTGTCTCTTTTATGTTGGCCATTGTGTTGTCTGTGCTTTTGTCTCTTTTATGTTGGCTATTGTGATGTCTGTACTTTTGTGTCTTTTATTTTGGCCATTGTGTTTTCTGTACTTTTGTCTCTTTTATATCGGCCATTATGTTGTCTGTGCTTTTGTCTCTTTTATTTTGGCCATTGTGTTGTCTGTGCTTTTGTCTCTTTTATTTTGGCCATTGTATTCTCTTGTACTTGTGTCTCTTTTATTTTGGCCATTGTGTTGTCTGTGCTTTTGTCTCTTTTATTTTGGCCATTGTGTTGTCTGTTCTTTTGTCTCTTTTATTTTGGCCATTATGTTGTCTGTGTTTTTGTCTCTTTTATTTTGGCCATTGTGTTGTCTGTGCCTTTGTCACTTTTATTTTGGCCATTGTGTTGTCTGTGCTTTTGTCTCTTTTATTTTGGCCATTGTGTTGTCTGTGCTTTTGTCTCTTTTATTTTGGCCATTGTGCTGTCTGTGCTTTTGTCTCTTTTATTTTGGCCATTGCGTTGTCTGTGCTTTTGTCTCTTTTATTTTGGCCATTGTGTTGTCTGTTCTTTTGTCTCTTTTATTTTGGCCATTGTGTTGTCTGTGCTTTTGTCTCTTTTATTTTGGCCATTGTGTTGTCTTGTACTTTTGTCTCTTTTATTTTGGCCATTGCGTTGTCTGTGCTTTTGTCTCTTTTATTTTGGCCATTGTGTTGTCTGTGCCTTTGTCTCTTTTATTTTGGCCATTGTGTTGTCTTGTACTTTTGTCTCTTTTATTTTGGCCATTGTGTTGTCTGTTCTTTTGTCTCTTTTATTTTGGCCATTGTGTTGTCTGTGCCTTTGTCACTTTTATTTTGGCCATTGTGTTGTCTGTACTTTTGTCTCTTTTATTTTGGCCATTGCGTTGTCTGTGCTTTTGTCTCTTTTATTTTGGCCATTGTGTTGTCTTGTACTTTGTCTCTTTTATTTTGGCCATTGTGTTGTCTTGTACTTTTGTCTCTTTTATTTTGGCCATTGTGTTGTCTGTACTTTTGTCTCTTTTATTTTGGCCATTGTGTTGTCTGTACTTTTGTCTCATTTATTTTGGCCATTGTGTTATCTGTACTTTTGTGTCTTTTATTTTGACCATTGTGTTGTCTGTTCTTTTGTTTCTTTTATTTTGGCCATTGTGTTGTCTGTACTTTTGTCTCTTATTTTGGCCATTGTGTTGTCTGTATTTTTGTCTCTTTTGTTTTGGCTATTGTGTTGACTGTTCGTAGATTTATGGCTCTTGTTTACACCATTTTGTATCGTCAAACTTTTCTAATGTTTTAAATAGAGAAATAAAGAGTTCGATGTTAAACACTGTCGACCATCTTTGATTTGCAAGAAAACAAAATGGTAGAAATGCTTCTGGAGAACGGGAGCATTGATACAACTCCAACATATTCCTGTGTTATACATTTTTAAACCAATAAAATATCGCTTGTTTTATAGATTGCATATATTAATATAAATATGCGATATATTTTTTTCATCACCATGCAGACGAAATTGGCACTTGTATTTTATGATCAAAAGAATTGGCATCTTAACAAAAATGAAGAAGAATAATTATAGTGTGAAACTTTTATCAACCTTGATTTTAACAGTTAAATACGTTTTGTTTATTTAATGTATTAACAATGTTTGATATAAATAAATGTGTGATACGACACAGATCATGGTGAATGAATGGATGACGACATTTGTGACCGCATTTGCAAATTCTCATGAAGTGTATTAACATATGACGTCACTTGCGTGTCACGGAAGGTGATCAGTTTTCACTTAAAAAAACGATAATATATCTGTGATATCTTTTTAATTTTTTTTGGTTTCTTGTTTTGTTTTTTTCTGTTTTTTTTGTTTTTTTTATTTTAATTTGGTGTGGTTTATATATACACAAAGAGGAAAGTTAAGCACCCCCATGTTTTTTTGAAATGACAAATGATACGACAAGTATCACGAGATTACTGACCAGATAATCTCAAGAACGCAATGGTGGCCTGCTAGGAAATTACATTGGCTGTAAGAAACCACAAAATAAATCAAGAAAAATGTTTATTTAATGAATATTTAATCACAATATCACAAGGCCAGTTTTTGCAGTAAAACATGTCCATTTTAAGTATTGACCTTCATAGTTCAAAAAGCACGATAAGATTGTCATTTCACTTTCAAGACGTCACTTATGAATCACTTGACGACATCTATTGTGCAATGTTCAGTACCGGGTGCAACCCCCACGTGCTTGAATGATAGCCTCAACCCTGCGTCTTATCCCTCCAGTTAGACGTCGGATGTCCTGTTGTGATAGCTGCTGCCATTCCAGATGCAATGCTGCTTCCAACTAACGAATGATTTGAACAGGAGGTTCCCGAGCCTGTATACGACGGCCTAACAAGTCCCAAATATGCTCTATGGGATTCAAATCCGGGTTCATGACTGGCCAAGGAACAGAAGTCACGGCTTCGCTTTGAAGGCAGGCGATTACTGCTCTTGAACAATGAGGCCTGGCGTTGTCATCCATATATACAGGCCTTGTAGCTAGTGGGTAGTTGTCGAAATGGGGGACAACAACTGGTTGCAAGACGTCTCTGATGTACTGATCACCAGTTAGGTTGCCTTGTATGGTGACTAAATCCAGCTTGCAGTCATGAGAGATACACCCCCAAACCATTACTGAGCCTCCATCGTAAGGGACAGTTGGCTGGATGCTGCTTGGGGTATAGGCTGTATTTTTGTGTCTCCAAACCCTCATCCGGCCGTCGGTTACATGAAGCAGAAACCGGCTCTCGTCTGACTAATGGATCTTGCGCCATGTCCTTGAATTTCAACAACGTCGGTCTAAACACCATGCCAAACGTGTTCGTCGATGTCGGTCTGCCAACAATGACTCTCCTTAGCTTAAATCCGGCTGAATTCAGACTGTTTCTAACTGTTCTTGTTAACAGACGTCTATTGGGCAGCCAGTGTTGTTTGCGTACGGGACTGGTTGCGAATGGCATCCGTCCGCTGCAATGCCCTGTCGTCACGATCAGATGTTATCCGTGGTCTGCCGGATCTTTGCAAATCTTTCACATTGTTGGTTTGTGTGTGTTTTCTCACCAGTCGGCTGACTACATTATAGTGGTAGCCCATCTGACGTCCAATAGCTTTGAAGGACATCCCTGTTGTATGCATGCCGATTATTTGCCATCTTTGTGCTTCTGATATTCGTCTCCGTACCATGCTTACTGAGAATGAATACATTTTTCAAAACACCGGACTTAAATACCCAAATTCGAAGCGTGAACATACTGAATTTTGAGTAATGCGGGAGAGGCATGGTTCACGTGCATGACTAGTCGATATTAGACATAATGGTCACACCTGTGTGAGCACATCTTTTTAATGGAACATTGTTCTTGCTATTATCAATATAAATATTAGAATCTAAACTTAGTGTAACTTATTATGTTTTAATATATCAGTGGGTGCTTAACTTTTTTCTTTGTGTATACATGTATATATAATCTCTTTGTATTCGTTCAATACGATAAATATAACGATGTGTTCAGTTTAAAGTAAAATATAAAGAAAATGCCACTGTAACATAATGAACAAATTAATATCATATATGGTTGATATATATTGAAATCATTATCCATAATCTGATATACGTGATTTCTACTATTTTCAAAACTAGGTACCTATCATTGAAATAGGTTAACAGTTTTTAAGCCTTTGCCATTTAATTTAGTGTCTGTTTCCTGCTTATAACAATGTCTGTCTTTCAGGTTCAGAAATAAGAATGTGTGTCTGTTCTTTTCTCAGACTGAAATAGCTTATGCATCACTTCTTATTTTTTAATGTTCTTCTATACAATAAAAGATTTACATTAAGAATATATTAATTTGTAGGCATAGTACTAATGTTTATCAACATCTGTGTAATGATACTTTTATTCTATAAAAAGGTTTAAATATAAGGAGGGCACTACTTTAGCATATCAACGGGGTCATGGTTTGAAGTGGTATTACACGCTCACGTTCGGTTACATTCTACAAGTAACATTTTACTGCTACGCAATCAGTATTGTTATTTTGCATTGTATCTTCTACTAATTGCTGCATTGTATTAGAAATTGTTCTCTCTGAATACACTAGTACAGTATTCCCGCTCATTTAAGATTGCTCTTCTCAAATTAAAACGTGGCCTTATAAGAGGGTGGCCTTATAAGAGGGTGGCATCTCTTAAAGTAAGTTTACTAATAAGAACGTAGATATCAAATTTAGTATGCACGATGCGTTTCTAGAAATAAGCCAAATAGTTTAAAAGTCATTGGGAGCAAGTTAACCTGAGGGAGGAAAACCTTAGTCTGAGGGAGGAGAACCTTTGTCTGAGGGAGGAGAACCTTTGTCTGAGGGAGCAGAACCTTTGTCTGAGGGAGGAGAACCTTTGTCTGAGGGAGGAGAACCTTTGTCTGAGGGGGGAGAACCTTTGTCTGAGGGAGGAGAACCTTTGTCTGAGGGAGGAGAACCTTTGTCTGAGGGAGGAGAACCTTTGTCTGAGGGAGGAGAACCTTAGTCTTATAAATAAGTACACTGTGTAGGAACTGTAAATTTCAATAATAGATATATCTAATAAACCATATCATTGCCGAAACTGGAGGGATGATACCTTAGGGGACTATCGACCTATTGACCTATTGACCTATTGACCTACTGATCGTAATAAAAACGTAGATTTGTGTAAAGAAACATTGAATGATATGATGGTCATGTGATGTCAATTATTTCACTTTACAAATATAGTTTTTGCTTGTAGGTGAGCTACCATTTTGGGAGAAAAACTAATTCATTAAAGAATCGTTTAAGCCAATTTGTTTACTATCCTTGAACCAAGCAGACATGAAGTAGATCTATCTCCTTGAATAAAATAATAAATGATTTACCGGGTCATTCATGTGATAAGATGGAAAAAGGACATTGATCTGGTAAATTAGATGTGGAAAGTCTCAGGCGACATGTCGGAAGCTTGAAAAGTGCGAATGCTGACACCATAGATTAAATACAATAAAACATTATATTTGCATGACGTCAACAAGAACAATGTCTAAATGCCTTTTGCCATATCTTTTATTTGTCTTTCCATGAACATGTCAAACCTTTTATGATCATTGCATGTCCTGGACATGTGGACTTCTATCTCTTCATCAATGTTGCTTCTGGAATGTCATATTCTGTAAGTCGTTATATACAATTTGTCGTATCAACCAATCGTGTTTTGTCTTTTTCGTTTTATTGTATATTTCATAAGTAATCTCTGATGTGGAGTTCCACACTATCTGAATAGAATGGGAAAAAATGTGTAATGCGTTTGATTCATTAACTGTGAGAAATGCTCCTTATTTTTACACATGTCTTCCCGCCATTTTAAACACGTGACAGAAAAAAATATTTGTCATCATTTTATGAATACCACCTTCTTATATCCTCCCTCCATCGCATGTGACCTTAGCATATATTGTCTATCCCGTTTAGGCTCTTTGGTCTTTCCTTGCTACCAATGACCTTCAAACCATTTGGGTTTCCAATCTTTTGACATTTAGTGTAGTTAATGAAGGTTATCATAGAAACGTGTCGTGCGCACTAAATGAGATGTCTAGATTTGTTTTTCCCGCTTATTAGACAATATGGTTTTACTTCTTCAGACCCCGTATGTTGACGTTAGCAAAAAGCCGGAGGTGAAATCAGGAATGGACTTTTCAGAAACACAACCAAGTTACACACAAGACACAGAGCGAAGGCAAACAAACAAAAACAGAAAACAGAAAACAAAAAACTAAAGAGAAAAGCAACACGAACCCACCACAAAAACCGGAATGTTCTTTTGAATTTCCATTACAATGTTTGTTTTCCTGTTTTGTTGTTCTATTGAATCCGATCTTTCACATAATCTATTTAACTTTTTTCTTGTCACTTTCCATAGGCTTCAAAAATGGACTGACCTTTTTTGACGATAGCGAAACAATATTGGACATTACTACTGCCATGTATTTTTATATACCAGAAGATTTTCATCGAAAACAAAACCAGTAAACACACTTCTTCTTCATTATGTTGGAAAAACAAATATACCAAAGAGGTAACCAAGAGCTATAAATTGTGATAAGTCAGACAAATGTTATTGTCAAAAGAAAGAAAAAAGACAAAACAAATAAACAATGGTCCGCAAAACATCAACAGAAAAATAACGATTGAGCAACATAAACCCAAATAAAGATTGGGTGAATTGAGATCTGTGAGAAGGTAAGCTGATCCTGTTCCGCCATAGGCACCCGTTGTGGTGCTGATGTTACACACAAACGTAGATATCTAGAATAACCTTCACTAGGTACGCTCAAGATCGAATGTTTGGAAAGGCAAATAATTTAAAGGTTTGGGAGCAATAAAACCAAAGAGCCTAAACAGGATAGTCAAAATTGTCTAAGGTCACCTATGCCTGAGGGAGGAGAACTTTAGGTTTATTAATAATTATAAATAACAATTTCAGGAACTGTAAATTTCAGTAATAAATATGGTGATAAATCACGGATGAGGAAATGAGACTGGGATTGTGGATTGTCATCTGTGATACAGACATTCCGTAACGGTCAACCACGTCATGAAATGAAATTTTAGAAATCAAGTATTTTGCTGATGTTAGTTTCAGAGACATTTTATTTTAGAATATGGGTAATAACAAAATTACCGAACTCCGAACAATCTTTCAAAGGGAAAGTCAAATCTCATAAGTATATAAACAGACAAAATCAGTCAACAACCGTAAAACTGTGAAAACCGTTATGACCCTGACTAGGTACAGGCATTTCCAAAGAAATAGTGGTTAGAATCTGAGTTTAATTTTTACTAAATAAGATTTCTGCCTTCTGTTAAAAAAAAGATATCGTATCAACGATGATCATGATCTGATCAAAACGTAACTTATTCTCGACATTATATGGCTGAAAAATTGATTATGTAACGCTTAGCATTAAAAAACAATCATTCCATCGTTCAATATAGTCAAGCCTGTATATAAAGGGCACTCATGGGAACCTCAAAATGTGGTCTTTATGAGCAGTTGCCCTTTATATACAGGTTAAAGATATATACGCTATTCATTAATGGGGGAAATGAGACTGCTTTTTTGACAGTGATATGCTATATAAGAGTGGCTCTTTCAGGCAGGTTTAACTGTATATAGCCATCACTACAAGAAAGACTTTAAAGCGCGACTCTATATCTGATACTGGCGGCCATTCATGATATAATACTGGCACGTACAACATAAACGGGTAGCACATATTTCCCATGACAATCGTAATTTGACGTCAAATTTAAATCGATGGAACCTTTTATTCAGTCATGATTGAAAAGAAAAAGCTATTTTATACAGTGACGTGCGTCATTTTATTTAATGAATACGTATAATTTGCTCTAATTACATTCGGTTTTATGACATGACCTATATTTGCTGTTGTCCACACCACGAAAGGTAGTCATGAATAAGAGCACGTGATAATCTATAGAAAGCTCAAGATAATGGAAGACCACTGATGTTTAATTTGAATGGTCAACTGTAATCAATGTCTGTCGACTTCACAAACAAACGTCTAATGCTTTAATGTATATTTATTGGAATAGATCTATATGTCTTAAAATACATTGTAAAACAATAAATACCACACCATCGGAACAGTTACAAAATCTAATAGAAAAGTCGTAGAAAGACTATGATGTAAAATCGATACCCCTAACACACAAATGCATAACCACTCACTTTCCTGGTTTAGTACAGGCACTTCAATAAATAGTGGCGGGTTTGAACTAGATTTATGGGCCAAAGTCCTTCCTCATAGTGAAATCATGTGATCATGCTAGATAATATGAAAATGCTACAGACTATACAATTGGTATTTGTAAGAGCAACGACTGGTTGCCTCTGAACCAGGATAATGTCCGAGTGGGGCTATATGTCTACGTTTGTGTCAGTTGATTGATTGATTGATTGGTGTTTAACGTCCAGCGAGCAATTTTTCAGCTATATTCAGGACGAGAACATTTAAAAATTTAAACGCTACGGGACTCGAAACAAGGAAAGGTGATGGGTAGGGACGGATAATTTTGCCAGTGCAACAGGTCTCTTATGGACCACTCATCATGAGCATAATGCTCATAATGAGCTGTTACACTGGGTTCTTTAACGTGCGGAGAGGGTGGCAATCTCTCAACACGGGACCTCGGTTTTATTTACGTCTCATCCGCAGGATGGGTTGGTTGTGAATTTCTACATCCCGCACAACCGACGGACGCCTCATTTCTATACCCCGGTGTCAGTCAGGTAACACTATTAAAATCCAACAAAGAGCGTTGGTCTAGTATAAAGCCAATATCATCATGATCTCATCGAATATAGCTTGTTCTCATCATGATTTAGCTAAACAGTTGTTCATTTGGCGTTAAACAGCAATCACTCACTCATTCATATATATGACAAAAATAGTGGTTATAGGAACTGTGGTTTATATAATAGCTTGCCCTTTTTCTTTTGGTCATTGTGTTGTCTTTCCCTCTTCGAATTACGGATTCCGATTACCTCATTTGGTATCTTCAAACTCGTCTTAATGGTGTGTTATATAAGTGTAATGAACTATGTTTAGATCGAACATAATGCTATCATTACATTTTATAAAGACACGTGTTACATATCATTCTATTCTGGTATACATTCTTAAATAACTGTGAAATACGATGTATTTATAGAAATATCAAGTCAAGCACTTGTATCCAGGCTTATATAAATATTTGTTTTAACTTTAATTTTAAGAAGTTGGATATTAAAACAAAGCCTTAATGTGATGTGATACACTAACTTATATGTATCACATATTTAATAGTGATGTATGCTTTTATATAGGTAATATGGTTGATTTGGCTCTTCCATATCAGTCTGCGGTCCGATATAGAGGTTGATACGGATATACAACGTAACACCAATAGCAGCCGACACGTACCTTCTATTGTCGGCGTCTGCAATGATATATCCAAAATGAACGTGGTGGAGAATGATTTCATTTTTCGAAGAATTAAAACTATAATATATGTATATAAGATAATTATAGATATCTTAAAAAGGATTCAAGATATATAAAGATACAAATGCTTTAGAGATGTCTTTAATTATTTTAGATACATTGTATATCATAAAAAACAAACATTTATAAGATATCTTTAAACGGATTAACGATTTCTTCATAAAAGGTTATAATTAATATTTCTCACTAATCCGCTTTGGTTGTGAAATAGTTAACATGTTCTTCCTAAATACAAGAGATCGTGAGTTAGATTCCCGGTCAAGTAAAACCAAATACTTTAAAAATGGTATTTACTGCCTTTCTCCTACTCGTACAGTATTAAGGAGTAAGAGCAACTACTAGTAGGCTCGGGTCAAGATGTGTCCGATCTGAGTACCATATCCTATCTGTGGAATGTAGCTTCAGTGAGCTATAGCAGGTCTAATACAACCAGACGCCATCATCTTATCGGAAAGTAGCTTGTTTCCGACATGATGTTGTTAACAAATTGGTCAATTTGCGTTAAACAACAATCACTCGCTCACTATTTGCTGATTGTCAATATTACAATACCTAAATATTTATTTTGATATATCAAATATCTTCTATTAGAAAATTCAGGGTATCGATTGTCACTGTGATATTAGAATCTAAACCAGAAAGAATCTAATAAAGAGCATCTTAGTTCACCCCTGATTTAGTGGGATTCTCGAGTTGCTCGATTTTGTGTTTTCTCTGGCCATTGTATTGTCTGTTCTTCTTCGATTGATGACTTTTAATTACCACTTTGATGTCTTCAAGCTTGTCTTAAAGCGATAGACTCCATAGTTAAAAGTTATCATATTATGACATATGTATTAAAGAATTTAATCATAAATACCAACTGTATAGTCTTATACAAGACGTGTATAATGACAGCATGGTGTTATTAGAAGCATCTGTCTGCACGTTGGTGCTTAATCATAAAACATGCACTAGACAAGTTCCCATGATGCTTTTGAACATGGGAAGCAATCTCTTTCATGTATTGATCAAATGTGCTAAAGAACTTCGCGGATCCTATTTCCCTGGGCTGTTGTCACATTATATTGTTCACGCCAAGAACTGTCTGACGGCTCTCCATTGTACACGTTAGAAAAGTTTAAGAATACCAAAGGGGTAATGAGAAGCCGTAATCAATATCCCACGAATAATAACTACACCATATAAGTATCTGTTATGTTGACATTTCGGACATTGCCACGTAGATCAACACGATAGAAAAGTGGACGGAAATTGGTAATTATAATTTATAGATAAAGGCTTTAACCAATAGAATCTAGCTTCCTACACAGTCGTCATTACTCTACGACCGTTCATTGACCCTGCTACTCTACTGTCCATTTTTTTAATGTTTTTTTTGAGTGGAAGTGAATCTGTGAAGGTTTTTTTTGGTGGAAGTGGTCTGTGAAGGTTTTTTTGAGTGGAAGCGGTCTGTGAAGTTTTTTAGTATTCTGTGTAATGTTTTGTAGATCGTTGTTTGTCCTTTTGTCCCTTTCCTTTTCACTATTGTGTTGTCTGTTCTTCTCCTTTTGGCTATTGTGTTGTCTGTTCTTCTCCTTTTGGCTATTGTGTTGTCTGTTCTTCTCCTTTTGGCTATTGTGTTGTCTGTTCTTCTTTTGGCTATTGTGTTGTCTGTACTTCTCCTTTTGGCTATTGTGTTGTCTGTTCTTCTCCTTTTGGCTATTGTGTTGTCTGTTCTTCTCCTTTTGGCTATTGTGTTGTCTGTTCTTCTCCTTTTGGCTATTGTGTTGTCTGTTCTTCTCCTTTTGGCTATTGTGTTGTCTGTTCTTCTCCTTTTGGCTATTGTGTTGTCTGTTCTTCTTTTGGCTATTGTGTTGTCTGTTCTTCTTTTGGCTATTGTGTTGTCTGTTCTTCTTTTGGCTATTGTGTTGTCTGTTCTTCTCCTTTTGGCTATTGTGTTGTCTGTTCTTCTTTTGGCTATTGTGTTGTCTGTTCTTCTTTTGGCTATTGTGTTGTCTGTTCTTCTTTTGGCTATTGTGTTGTCTGTTCTTCTCCTTTTGGCTATTGTGTTGTCTGTTCTTCTTCTTTTGGCTATTGTGTTGTCTGTTCTCCTTTTGGCTATTGTGTTGTCTGTTCTCCTTTTGGCTATTGTGTTGTCTGTTCTTCTTTTGGCTATTGTGTTGTCTGTTCTTCGATTTACGGATTCTGATTATCCCTTTATTTTCTTCAAACTCTTCTATCATGTTGTTGATGTTAGTGGAACTGTTAACCATCACTGTCGAAACTTTCTTTTCATAATTCAATGGGAAATTCCTCATTTCAAAAGGTATGATGTCATGTTCCCATTTTGAACATTACCACGTTCGTCAAAACAGCAGAGATTGGACGGAAACTGGTCATTGCAATTTATTACTCGAGGTGTCAACAGGAAATTCGTCATTTCCAATGCTGTGGTGTTATGTTGACATTTTGAACATTAACATATTGGTCAACTTTATACAGAAGTGAGCGGAAACTGGTCATTACAATTTATTAATCGCGGTTTCAAAGGCAATGTCCTGATTTCCAATGTTATTTAGAATAGATATTAATTTGATTCAGTATAATTGTAATGGATTTAAAATAGTTTTTACCATTATATGTAGTCGTTGCTATTATGTTATCAATATAATTCGTTTTTTTCTTAACTGCCACCAGCTTGTATATTGGTGTAAACAATGGCTGTATGGTTGTATTGGTTAAGGTGTCCATTAATTCCACATTGATCTTTAGACGACTATACCCCCACTGTCTGCGTTTTACGTTCCCGTAAGAGAAATATTACGTTTCAGCAAGATAATAGTCATCATTTCCTTTCTTTTTTTTAGATAATATTACAAGTACAAAAACGTCCCCACAAATTGTGTCCCCGTGCTCTCCATGGTAGAAGATTATGTGAGTAAGTGATTGTTTTTAATGCAAATGCCTATACCAAGTCAGGGTCATTACGGTTTTAACAGTTTTCCGGTTGTTGACTGATTTTGTCTGTTTATATAATTATGAGTTTTGACTTTCCCTTTGTAAGATTGTAGGGAGTTCGGTAATTTTGTTATTACCCTTATCGTATAGAAATGCAAATGAATAAATTTAATATTTCAATAGATGTGTATCATTTCTTTTGTAATTACACTTCTGGTATTTCCTGATTTGAGAGGCAGTCATGCGTGACCGAGATCGTATAGTAGATGGACTTGTATCTACCTATACAATCAGTGCCTATCATTGTTAAAGTGTAAGTTCGATTCCCGCCCATGTCAAGGTGTACTTGATACAACGTTATGTGATACAGTTTGTCAATGACTTGCGACAGGTCTGTGGTTTTCTCTTGGCATTTCAATTATATTGTTATATTGCGGTATTTGAGAATAGTGTCTTTACTTAAATCATTACATATTGCTGAAAGTGGTGTTAAACACCAACAATTAATCAATCAATAAATCACTACACTGTAACTCTGTAATAGCCTATTATAGTGTCTACTTAATTTGTTACACTGTTACATAGAAAATATACATTCATTGTCGACAAATATAAAATTCGGCTGTTTGAGCTTTTTCGTCTGGCTTTCTGACCTGTTTCGCAGCAAGTAAAAATACATGTTATATGTACCGACAATGTACGTATATTGTGTTTATCCTGCAATGTCAAAAAGTCCAAAACAACTGCCTGACAATAAAAGAAACAATTGTCGTTCTAATTGTTGTCAGTGTTGTCCTCTATCACGTGTACGCCTTTGGTCAGTGACCATATATAACAACTATGTATCCAGTCAATGCATTATGACTGTTCTAATAGAACGTTTGTAGGATAAATTACAATATCCTGCTATAGCGTATCTACTTCATGTGTTATATTTCTTCGTAAATTCTCATTGGAACTTGCGCAGTTCACACGTTTAAGCCAGTTGACAAAATCGCACAATACATTCATTTACAGTTCCTAGCGTTTTGAAAATATCTATATATTCACTGAAAATAATCAACATATCCAAACATTACTAAATATGCGATGTGTAATTAAACGTGCAAACACAATATTTGTGTTACGGTGATTCCATCAATAAGACTCTCCCGTCGTAATTTAAGCACATGTTCAAGAGTTATCTTCTGTTCGCATTTGACAGGTTGAAAGATAGAGCAGTCAACACGTGTAGCATAAATTGTGGACCACCTTGTCCGCAAACATAAATATAAATTACCGTCTTTCTAATTAAATATAGTACCGTACTTGTTACTGTTAAACATATCAGAATCGAAATAATTCATGGAAGCCATACTACGTTGCACAATATCCGACCACAATTAACGTATTTACTGAAGACATTACAATATCGGATATTGTTGTTTTTTTTAAGAATTAGCTCATCATTTCCGAGTGACAGAGTCTGGCAGTCAAGTATACTTGTCATTGACCACTGAGGTACACTTTGTATGTTTAGTTAATTAAAGATGTTGTCTATGTATGCTAATCTGACCAGCCATCAACACAGATCAGATTTCAGTACCAGTAGTTACCTGAGCAGGTAATGGACCCGATAACAGGTAAATTAACACCTGGAATTTATTTTGTAAAGATTGAAAGAAAAACTATCTTCGGGTGCTGGGTGCAAAGCGTTACTCCCATTAACACCTGCAAAATATAGGTAAAATAACTGATAAAAAAAACTAATAATCTCAGGTATATTTTGTATTACAAAAGGTGTGTAATTCTTACAATAATAAACCTTCAACAATTAATTTGTGCTAAAAAAAATATTAACGAATATTTTGTTTCCAATAATTCTAAAGCTCGAGATAGTGTCGACCTCTTATCTTTAAAACTGTTGTTTCTTTTGTCTAAAGAAAATAAAAACGGTATTAATAAGGTGTTTTATCAAGGTAAATATCCAGTACTTCTACCTGAAATTTAAACACTTAATTGTAGTTTAATATGTATGTTATTTCAATATTATTGAAATGTTATAAAAATATCAGGTATCGATTTACTACAGGTAAGAATACTAACATATGATGTAATATAAAGATTAAATAGTTTTTGTCAAATCATTTATTTTCAAAAGAAAAGAAATGTGTTAAAGTTGATAATAGTATACTCACCTTACAGGGCATGTAAATCAAATTTGACAGGTAAAATTATTTGAAACATGTCAAATTTCATGTATTTTACTTTCAAGATTATCCGAAATAAATTCAAAAAAATGAAACAGAAATTCAAATGAAACCCAATATTAATATATAAATAGTTTGGTATTATGCTGTTTTATACCAAACAGTCAGTCTGAAGTGTTTTACACCAAACAGTCAGTCTGAAGTGTTTTATACCAAACAGTCAGTCTGAAGTGTTTTACACCAGTCAGTCTGAAGTGTTTTACACCAAACAGTCAGTCTGAAGTGTCTTACACCAAACAGTCAGTCTGAAGTGTTTTACACCAAACAGTCAGTCTGAAGTGGTTTATACCAAACAGTCAGTTCTGAAGTGTTTTATACCAAACAGTCAGTCTGAAGTGTTAAATACCAAACAGTCAGTCTGAAGTGTTTTACACCAAACAGTCAGTCTGAAGTGTTTTATACCAAACAGTCAGTCTGAATTGTTTTACACCAGTCAGTCTGAAGTGTTTTACACCAAACAGTCAGTCTGAAGTGTCTTACACCAAACAGTCAGTCTGAAGTGTTTTACACCAAACAGTCAGTCTGAAGTGTTTTATACCAAACAGTCAGTTCTGAAGTGTTTTATACCAAACAGTCAGTCTGAAGTGTTTTATACAAAACAGTCAGTCTGAAGTGTTTTGCACCAAACAGTCAGTCTGAAGTGTTTTATACCAAACAGTCAGTCTGAAGTGTTTTATACCAAACAGTTAGTCTGAAGTGTTTTAAACCAAACAGTCAGTCTGAAGTGTTTAACACCAAACAGTCAGTCTGAAGTGTTTCATACCAAACAGTCAGTCTGAAGTGTTTTATACCAAACAGTCAGTCTGAAATGTTTTACACCAAACAGTCAGTCTGAAGTGTATTACACAAAACAGTCAGTCTGAAGTGTCTTACACCAAACAGTGAGTCTGAAGTGTTTTACACCAAACAGTCAGTCTGAAGTGTTTTGATACCAAGGTCAGTCTGAAGTGTTTTACACCAAACAGTCAGTCTGAAGTGTTTTGATACTAAACAGTCAGTCTGAAGTGTTTTATACCAAACAGTCAGTCTGAAGTGTTTTACACCAAACAGTCAGTCTGAAGTGTTTTGATACTAAACAGTCAGTCTGAAGTGTTTTATACCAAACAGTCAGTCTGAAGTGTTTTGATACTAAACAGTCAGTCTGAAGTGTTTTACACCAAACAGTCAGTCTGAAGTGTTTTATACCAAACAGTCAGTCTGAAGTGTTTTATACCAAACAGTTAGTCTGAAGTGTTTTAAACCAAACAGTCAGTCTGAAGTGTTTAACACCAAACAGTCAGTCTGAAGTGTTTCATACCAAACAGTCAGTCTGAAGTGTTTAACACCAAACAGTCAGTCTGAAATGTTTTACACCAAACAGTCAGTCTGAAGTGCATGCACAAAACAGTCAGTCTGAAGTGTCTTACACCAAACAGTGAGCCTGAAGTGTTTTACACCAAACAGTCAGTCTGAAGTGTTTTAATACCAAAGCTCCAGAAATTTTAACTTCATGAAATGACGTTTTATTTTATTATTACGCTCCATTCATAAAATTTCCATGTAATGCCATGGCAACGCTTAAGTGTACATGTATCATGTTATTATTATTTTTTAATAATAAACATTGACATTCAAAACAGCTGAGACCGCATCGGTGGCGTAATGGTTAGCGTACATGCTCGCATCGAGTGCGGTAGACCGTGGGTTCGAACCCCGGTCGCGTCAAACCAAAGACTATAAAATTGGTATGTGTTGCTTCTCGGCTAAGCACGCAGGATTAAGGAGAAAGAGCAAAGACTGGTTGGCTCGGAATCAGAATAATGTGTCCGAGTGGAGAGACATGTCTACCCGATGAATGTTGTTTCAATGAGCTAGCACTATAAAAAATCTAACCCGGCGTGTTGGTCTAGAACAAAGCGGACCTGATCATCATCTCATTGAAAATTAACTTGTCTCGCCATGATATAGCTGAAAAATTGCTGAATTGGCGTTAAGCAACAATCACTCACCCACTCACTCAAAACAACTAACGTTTGTGAAACCAGTATTAAGTATGTTTTATATTTGTATTGGTCACTGATACTTGTGTTAATAAGAGAATGGTATTTAATATCACGTATAATAGTGATACACTATCACTCTCCTGTTCCAATGATTATACAAAAACTGTAAATAATAATGAAAATTATACAGATCAACGTATTAACACGGTGAATTAGAATAAGTAGAAATAATTACATCATCAATGTCACAATATCCAATAATAGGCGATAATTTAACTAATTGTTGCCCCTATACTGTGAATAATTAATTCTACCTGTTACTATGTTAACAAGAAAATTGTGGAGGGTGGAAACGGGGGGTACCAAATGTGTAATAAGAAGAGGTAAGTCGAAGAAGAACATAAACAATACGACGACGGAAATACAAAAAGACAAATAATAGTCCACAAAACACTACAAAGGACGCTAAATATTGAATAATTAATTTGACTCAAATTCTTAAATGAAAGTTTAAACATAAATAACATTGATGGTCAACAATTCCATCAATGTTAACCAAACAAATAATCACCTCTCACCTTAAAGTAATATGAAAAGCAAATATCGTGGAATTTTTGGATTAAATATGTTCACTTAATATGTCACTTAATTTTAACTAAAATCAACTGCATAACATTAAAAATCCGCTCAAAAGCAGATTTTAAGAGCAAATCGCAAAATATTTGACAGCAGATAATTCTGTTTTCCCGTACAGTAATGCAAATGATATGTGCGTGACCCAAGATTTGAACTCTTTCGGGGAGATTATCGCTCATCCGCACTATTTAGTTGATGGAAAAAATGTCGGATGCAAGTAAAAATATATTCCGTGTGTACCACATAAGAATAATTGCACCAAAAAGAAAAGGTCACACGACATGAAACAGACAGATTCCTCAATAATCATTGTCAGGAATGTGTGCGTGCTTACCTCAGCATCCATGATTGTTTATCTTTTCGTCGCGAGGTCATGATCGGCAATCATCGGAACAAAACAACCGAAAGTTAATCAGTCTCCACAACAATGACGAGGACGATAAACATGCACACGGATATGCAGATTTCTAATTGTTGGGAACATATTTCAACTTGAAACATGCATGAATAGCTTAGTAAAGCTACCGCCGTATTCAAATTGAATTTTAAGGGAAAATATTTCTTCACCCAAAACTGGTGTAATATTATTTTAGGCTCATTGAACATAAAAAAAATAGCACGTTGGAAATCCCGATCCTGGCTTGGGACAGGAACAAAAATGTGTGTAGGGGTTTAACCAATTAATGGAATCACAACTCCCTCAAAATATCTTATATTCAAACCAATTTATACCATTTGCACTAATAGAGATATCATCTGAATCAGGCATCACAAAATATTAATATATATCTTTCATTTAATACTAAATCCCGTATTGTCCATAAAGCAAAATCTCTCTCTCATACCTAGTCCAATGGTAATTAAGGTAATATTCACAATAATTGTACACTTTTTGTGTATAATCAGCTGACTTTATTGAACATTTGATACTTGGCGATTTTAAGTGAAGTTAGATTACAATACCTGCCAATCAATATAATCATCGAATCTCATTGGATAAACATAAAAGAGGCATGGCTTATACTACCTACTACAATCCGATACAGTTTTAAACTTCTTGGTATAAAAACGGTTTATCACCATTATATAATGGAAGTGATTCGTTGCTGAGCTATCGAATAAGACCGTTGCTAGTTTAAAATTTACATTTTCATTCAATTTTTCGTCTCAGCCAGGAAAATATTTATTGTTGGGATTAGTTACAACAAAAAATATCAGACTAAGAATCACTATATGAACGCTGGACTGTAAAAATCATTACACCTTAATTGCAATTTAAACTGTGGTAATTAATCATTTTCATGCCGTTCAGCGTTGACCACAAACTATTTTATTAGGAACAGCTGTCTTGAATTATATACAGAACTTTACGTGTAGCTGGAGTGCATACAATGTTGATCAAAAACTACAAACTGAGATTTTTCTACACGTTTCCAAGTAAGTTATATTCTTATTTTTATTTCTGATTTAGCAGGTTTTTTTCTCGGAAATCCCCCAAAAAACTACAAAATAATGAATGCAATTTTGCTATAATTGATATTCTATTTTGTATGTTTTATTTCATCTTAAGATTGTTCCACTTATTGGCGCCTTTAACTAATCAACTAAGATTCTATTTCAGATTTCTATTTACAATATATATATATATATATAGATCCCCAAAATAACAGTTAAAAAATGGAACATGAATTTGTTCAAGGTCGTACCAAGATATTATTAAGCTAAAATGCCCCACTTCAAGTCATAGTTTTGATCTTGGGACGCAAAAACGATATTTTTTTAGTTAAGTTCTCCTGTTTTGAAAAATACAGGGTTCTGGTGTTTAACGCCACTTTCAACAATATTTCTGTTATATCGTGGCGAAAAATAGGTACAACAGCAATCCATCTAATAATTAAAAAAGATAAAACTCTTTCAAGCAATAAGATATCTGATATTTTCATGAACAAATATTGAATATAAAAACTCGTGAATTATAGAATAAAGATAAGATACTGCCAGAACTAGTGAAGAAATGATGGATAGTCATTTTTAAAGAAGTTGATTTTTTTTAAATGCAATAAATTATCATATTTCGGGATAAGTAAAACTTACCGACTTCATCAAACTGACGAAAACTGAAAGCTTAATGCTTAATTTGCTGGCATAATTCTTAGTTTTATCAATTTATTGTCAGTTATATCGACATAGCTATCAGGTAGAGGACGATTTATTATATAGTTACTCTTATTGTACAGCGGTATAATATTTCGAGTGGAATGTAACACAAAGTTAGCGTGCAATATCCCTCGATGCCTATCACCACCGACGTTGTGGGTTCGACTCCCGTTCAGGGCGAAGAGTACAACATTATGTGATAAAGTTTCTCCGGGTCCTTCGGTTTCCTCCACCAATAAAACTGACCGCCACGATATAGCTGAAATAGTGTTGAAAGTGGTGTTAAACACCATAAAACCAACCAACCAACCCTCGATATTTCTACTAATGGAATATGGTATCAAATCATGACGAATCGCTTCAGTGGTGTAAAGTGTAAGCGTGCTCTCCTCGAGTGTTGTAGATCGTGAGTTCGATCCCCCAATCGGGTCAAAGTAAAAACTATAAAATTGTTATTTGTTGCTTCTACAATAAGCACAAAGCATTAAGGAGGAAGAGCAAAAACTGGTTGTCTCAGAATCAGAATAACGTGTCCTTGTGGAGCAACATGTCTACCCGAGATCTGTTGTTTCAGTGGGTATTTACTATAAAAACTAAGCAAACTAAGCGTGTTGCTCTAGTACAAGAGCGGACATCATCGATATAGTCAGTTGAAGGTTTCTGCTTTCATTAGATATTGTCGCTACGTAAACAGCGATGAAAATGTTAAACTCGATATGATTATTGCTTTAACATAGGCGAGAGGTTTCATTCGATATAGTAATTAATGCACAGAGGCGGGATGTTTCAATGCTTCAACACAGGCGGGAATTCATTCGATGTAGATATATTGTTGCAAAAGCTCTGGAAGATTTCAGTCGAAATAACAAATGCTTCAATCGGCGTAAATAATATGTGAATAAAAACATATACTTGACATTGTTTGTGGTGTGCTTGACAATACTGAAAGTCGGTTGATTTGGAATATAAATAACAAACGAATGCAATTATTCAAGTTGAATAGTTACAATCTCAAAACACATAACCGCAAACTAAACATAATTTTATTATCTCCATTATTTCATTCTTTAAAATTGACAATTTAAATCTTTGTCATCATTTTTTCAGAAAATTGTCTTTCGTTTTTGTTGATTTAACCAAATATTACATTCTAAAAATTTTAAACAAATTTAAGTAAATATTTACAGATATTTAGTGACCAGTGTAATAAAATGTCTTTTAATACGAGCCTGTTCCATGTAGCAATATCTGAGAGTAAATATAGACAAGGCTGACTTAATCTATGTACAAATAAACCAAAAATCTCCGTCCGATAACCTATTGTCGACGAGTATTGTGTATCGTACTTTACTACGACCCTACAGTCTTCTATTAATACGGGGGATTATAAGTGCTGAATAGAGACATACCTGTTGTATAAATATAAAATAAATCAAAATCTATCGCTAAATTTGTATCTGAATTTTACGGTCTGTGACAAGTAGAGTTTTAGTACCTGTTTACACCCTAGGTGTCCCAGATTTTGTTTTGTCGTAGGTGTGTATGTTTAACAGCCCCGTAGTAGGTGTTCCCGGAACATTGTTTACAAAGACATACCTGTTGACAAACAAATTCCCACACAATAGAAGTATTATACCTGAACCTGACGTTGGATTAGAGTGTTAAGTGGACATATCCAATGGCTTTTGTCCATTAACCACATTCCCGCCGTGTGATACCCAATTCATTATTATCATCAAAGAGACATGATAAAACGCTAATTTACGAAGGTAATGGTCAATGATAATAGCATTCTGATTCATACTATAACCATCATTGCTTTTGACGTATGTTGTAAACCTACATTTAATCTTGAGCATGGTGAATAAGTCACACGCTATGTTGTGTATTTTATCACATACACACACTGTTAGTAACTATTTCATGTCTTCTCATTTTTCAGATATGCAATAATGGATTAATATATAAATCTGCTTGTTGACACCGTAAATTATCTTAATATTATTCGAAGTGATTAAAGATTTCCGTTTTCATTACTAAAATTGAAGATGAAGATACAACGAGTGAGTACAGTAACATATGTATTTATTGTAATTATTTGTGCTGTTTTTGGAGGACCTATTGGAAAGCCAAAAAAGAAAGGATGTAGATGTAAAAAAGTGTATAAAGAATTACAAGAGGCATTTGACGCTAGATTTAAAGCTTTCGAAAAAAGAATCGCAGCAGATTTACCAAACTTAACTAAAATAGCTAATGAAACAATCAAACTTGCAGAATATAACACAAAGATTTCAAAATTATTTGAAAATCTACAGATTACACAAGAATCATTAAAAAGAGAAAGTCAGACATTAAAAAATGTTCGCAACCAAATGTCGGAACAGAGGAAAAACTTAAAAGACTTAAATGAGAATTTTGCTCTATTGGAAAATGTAGTTAAAAATTTATCAGACGTCATTGACCGACTGGGGAATATTTCACCGTTACCAGCTCTTAGCAATAAAATCACTCAACTTAATACAGAAACCTTACCTCCTGGTTTACAAACAGCAACGCCACCTTCGCAAGCAACGTTACAGGAAATGACGTCATATCCAAAAGGTACGTTCTTAATTAATAATTATGATTATACAGCAAAAAATATTTTACATTGCATGACTTAACTGCACCTTTACATATATCCATGACTAATCTTAGATTAAACTTTCCGGAAATGCGTAGCCCTGGAGGGTAAAAGTATTTGGAGACGGTATAGAACACAACACATGTGTATGTGCGATCCTCTCTAGATTTGTAGAAATAATAATTTATTGTTTCAAATTGAAACATTGAAGGGGAGGAACGTTCACGTTTGAAATTGTCGTTATATACCGGTATGGTGTTGTACCTGTTCGTGTGAACAGTTATATACCGGTATGGTGTTGTACCTGTTCGTGTGAACAGTTATATACCGGTATGGTGTTGTACCTGTTCGTGTGAACAGTTATATACCGGTATGGTGTTGTACCTGTTCGTGTGAACAGTTATATACCGGTATGGTGTTGTACCTGTTCGTGTGAACAGTTATATACCGGTATGGTGTTGTACCTGTTCGTGTGAACAGTTATATACCGGTATGGTGTTGTACCTGTTCGTGTGAACAGTTATATACCGGTATGGTGTTGTACCTGTTCGTGTGAACAGTTATATACCGGTATGGTGTTGTACCTGTTCGTGTGAACAGTTATATACCGGTATGGTGTTGTACCTGTTCGTGTGAACAGTTATATACCGGTGTGGTGTTGTACCTGTTCGTGTGAACAGTTATATACCGGTATGGTGTTGTACCTGTTCGTGTGAACAGTTATATACCGGTGTGGTGTTGTACCTGTTCGTGTGAACAGTAAATGTAATCATTTCTTTATACCATGTTGTAACACAGAATTGTGTTGATATTGTGCTGGTTTTTTTGTTTTATTTCTCAGTCGATTCAGCACAAAAGTGTTAGTAAAACCTGGGTAATAAAGATAAGTAAGGGTGACCTTCATTCAACAGTCTACCACAGGCGGACATTGATTGTGTAATTCGTTAATGCGTGTCAGAATTACGTTAAATTTGGTATATGGTGGTCTGGTAAGACAACTATGTTATGGTTCCTTGCAAATGTTACTGTATCACTGGGCCAACACACACACAGCGACTGTATTTTCTTTAATTGGTGTCAGCGTTTAACATGCAAAATTGGCAAAATCTTTAAAACTGAAAGCCAAACGCGGTTTCTAGGTACAACATTTATATCCTACGAAGAGCACAAATTAACTATTATTTTGCCGTTAAAACAGTTTAATTGCACTCTAGTTATTACACCGTGCATCATCTTCTCTGTACGATACTTACAACCTAGACTCAACCTACAGTCAAACCTGCCTTATAGGGCATCTGTATATAACAAATCACTTTCTATAATGGACAGTTTCCTTTTCTTTCTTTTATGAATAATGCATACAATTTGAACCTGTGTATACACATGTAGAGGGCAACTACTAATAAAGGGCACATTTTCAAGTTCCCATCAATGTCTTTCATGTACAGGTTTCACAACAATATAAATAATATATTTCCGTTACTCTAGTTAAAAACATTAATTCGGATGTATAGGACTACATATTTTAGGGGTCAAATAGCACTACTAAGCAATGCATCAATAGCAGAAATGTAGACTTATCGATTGGGCAATAATGTGACATCATGACCTGTACCTCGTTTGTACGGGATAATACCTCAATGATTTATCTGTTTCCCAGACAAAAGAGTTTACCAAATTAGGTACTGTCAAATAGAATGACAGTTTTTGTATTGTATTTTTACAATAAACGTAGTCATTTGGGTGAAATATTTTACACTATTGTATCAATGAATTGTAAGAGATAGAAATCTTTTTAACATAACATGAGTCACAATAAGTATTAGTTACAATTGTTTAGCAAATTAAATGCGTTTAAGGAATGTAGAACTTGTTTGTTATATTATAAAGGTGAAGATAGGAATGGACACCTTTATTTTGGCATCATTACAGAGAACATTCACGTAGTTATAGATGAAAGGTGGAATAATAAACAGTATTGTCTATAATGATGATATAATGAGTCGGACAACAATGTGTCTTTAATACAGCTTGATATGTGTAACTTACACAGTTCATTCCTTAGTAATGCCACTATTGTGTGTTCTCAGTAGAACATCAGCCATTAGCATGGCCTCGTTTCACTCTTACATACCATACATACTGGCTTCGTATATTATATACGCATTTACGCTTATGGCAAGTGAAAGTGTATGTGCATAATTTTAAAAAATATAGACCAATATTTATTTGGAATTGAAAACTTAGAAGGAAAAAAAAGCAGTTGGTTGGCAATTAAAATCAGCGTTTTTTAAGTTCTGGCTAGACTTGTTACAAATCCCTTTAAACAAATTGTTTCTATGAAAGTTTGAAATATTAATTGACCACTTGCATTATTATCCACGAGTTGAAAAATGTTGCTAATAAATTTATAAGTGGTCAAATTAAATTTGAACCTTAAAGGCAGCCATTTTTAAGGTATTAATAAGGCCGGGACTTGTAGTAAGCTAGTCTAAGTTCTGGCATAAATAAAGGACTTGTAGCAAGTCTAAATTCTGACAGAAATAAAGGAATTGTATCAGAAATAAGGTTAATCTAATTTAAAGGTTAATTTATTACCATGGTGTTCATTGCTACAGAAACAATTTTTGATGTTTATCAGTAACTGTTAAAACAACTGATCAGAACTACACATATTATGTTTGGTTAATAATCAGATTAACGGTTTACTGTTACTTAATAGAATAGAAAAATGGACAAAGATAAATAAACAATTTTTTCTTATTCGAAACTGTTAAAATTAAATGCTGGGTTTACTTGCTGATGAATCATATAACCGGGTTATTGTTAATTATTTTACGAATCCACTCATTATATTTAACGAAGCGAAACATGAATATTGGTGAGATGAAGTGATACGTCGTGATAATGTTTATTAAGGGTAATTCTATCCTATTTTGTTATTCTCTTAACAGACTCATAATTAAGATGTATACATGCATGTTAAAGTTTAATCGACCATTCAATCTGCCTTTACTTGTGTGTAATTGGAGAAACCTCTAAGTTCATACCCCTATATTAAAATTCATCAACGTTCTTTTACAACAATGCTGCTCACTCAGTTATATGTGAGGGTCGATATTTTGCTCTCATGTGGAAAATACTTGCATGACCGCTTCATTTCACTAAGAGGGGAAATTTGGGCCCATAAAAATAGTTTAACCTCGTCACTTTTCATTGAAGTGCCCGTACCAAGCCAGGAATGCGAGCGGCCATGTATATTTGTGTTAGTGGTATCGATTTTCCTGTTTCTATCACTTTTCGATTGAACCTTGCAACTCTTCTGACGGTGTGGTATGAATTTTAAAACTTTCCATCCATAAAATAGCATTTTGTTTCGTTTTAGTAAACTAAGGTTTAAAACATTTCTGGGTACCCGACCGATTTACACCGGCGGATGTAGAATGTTTTAATAGATCTCTATAATAAGGTTATTTCTTCTTTAAATTACATTGATCTTGTACTTCCGATTCCTATCATGAACGGTGATAAATTAATTTGTTAAATTACATGTTTTATTAACTACCGTTGATTTCTTACGTTGTACTTATATAAAATAACAGACTCTAGGGATGAACAGGTACTTGTTGTAGTAAATATATAGAACACGATCAGCTGTAAATTTTACTGAAGAATAATTAATGTGTGCACATGTTCATCATAAATCTAATTAATTATGATATCATGATGGTAATTATGAATTAATTTACCGGATATCTCGTCTCCTCAAATACATTATGAAAAAAAAAGTTTAAACAGTGATGTTCTACAAATCCATCAATAGCAGCAAAACCAACAACCAATTCTCACTTCAAATCATTAAACATAAAAAATACTACCAAATATGACGTTGAAAATCCAAGCCCTGGTTTGAGACAGGCAGGAACATGTGGTGGAGTTAAATCAGTTAACAGAATCCTAAGCAGCCTTTCTTGATTGATGTATATTTTTTAATCTTGTTACCTCATATCTTAACTACACTCAGATATGATTTGAGAGGAAGGTGCGTGACTTCTGTTATCTTCGATAGAGGTTGATAACATTGTCTGGAGTTCATGGGATTTTGTTTTGTTCAAACCTTTTTTTTTCTTGATTCTTACATATTTCTAACTATCTTATTTTATGTTTTCGTACACCGCTGATTTGAAGAAAATAATATTATTTATGAATAATTAGTTAGTGAAAGGTCGTTCATTTGAAGATGCAAACAGTAAGTAAGAAGATTAATATACCGAAATTAACATCTCTCGCATCTGTTTTAAAAATCAGTGTGAATCATCTTATCTGGTGTAGTGCCAGAATAACGAGGCCATTATTGCTGTGATTCCAGGATCTTACTGTAAGCGTAATTTCATTAATGTCTATTCCTTTGATTAAGTGCTTACTGTTTGATTGCGGTGAGCTTATCTGTCTATAAAATGTTTGATTTGTAAAAAAAAAAAAAAAAAAAAAAAAAACGAGTGTTGGTTTTTGAATTTTATTATAACTATGTCGAGTTTGCCGGCTTTTTGGCAGTCAGTGACCCTATAACACTGAACTGTTTAATTTGCAAGTTGTTCATTTTTAATATTTTATATATTAAACGTTATAAACACATAAATAGCAAACTGCAGGTGCTAATCCCACGAATGGGCGAAGGTGTTTATTAATATATAACTACACGTTGTACAACAGAGGAAGGGTTAAGCTACACGTGGTCAAAGTAATAGAAAAAGATAGACAACATATCAATGATCTTAATAGTATAACACAAAAACAAGATAAGCTATCCATGATCTAAGCATCATATTTACAAAAAGAAGGCAAACTACCCGTGATTTAATTAGTATGACAAAAAAGGAGACAAGCTACCCATGGCCATGATCTAAATAACATAATAGCGGAAAAAAGGGGGGCTACACATGACATAGTTTTACAAAAGAGAAACGTGGTGCATATTCTTCGCACAATAGACAAATACAAAAAGGGGATTTGTATAGAAAATAAACTTATTTGTAAAATTTAAAAAAATTAAATATATAGAGAAAGGGTATTATTATATATCAATAATCTTTTTTATGGTTTTATCGTCCGTTATTAGATAGTAAGGTGTGATGTATAATACTAGTATTCATGTTAGAAGCCATTTTGGTTTATATGCCAAGCTCATCGCTATTTTTTTTATGTAGATTTAGTTTAGACATTCTTACTCTGGTGTGCAAACCATGGCACTAAATAGTATGTCGCGTCACAACGTTCAGATTCAGCGTCAGGTACGACGACACCCTGGACGTGCACGAGTGCAACGTGCAAAGGTGTGAAATTCCATTAAAATGTGTAGGTGTCATCACTTTTTGGTCAAATACCTTGTCGATACAACTTGTAGTATTAATCCTCCCCTATTCAATGTTTTAAAACGTACTCAATGACCAGACAAGACAAAATAGTAAAAATGATCCGATTAACTTGTATGGTGTTAAAGCGAGGCTACCCTCCACAGTGTATAACCACAAGACGATTATTGTCACAGCAGGGTTAAGTTTTTATCACAACAGATGATCATACATTTAGGGGTTATTTACACAAATGAAGGTAGAAAAGTTTACATAGTAAACAGAGAGGAGAAAGGAGAAATACCAAAACTTGAGTACAGAGGGGAAGGAAATGATCCTTGAAATAATTGACCTACCTTGATGATTTTATTAGTGAACGTAACCGAATTAAAATATGAAAGTACATAACATTAATCCACCAATTAAAATGTTGAGTAAATGAGTGATAGCACATACAAGGGTAATTGAACAAATTACAAGAACAAGTTAATTTTTCATGGGAATGATGATACCTTCTGTTTTGTACTAGACCAACACGCTGATTTGGGATTTTTATAGTGCTGCCGTTCACTGAAATTACAGTCCGGTCCACGTGTACTCGGATATATTACATTATCCTGACTTCGTGCCAACCAGTTTTTGCCTTTAATTACTCTTTAATGATGTGTGCTTAGCAGAGAACTTGCAGCAAATGTCATTTTCATAGAATTTGGTTTGACCCGACTGAGGATCGACAAACACGATGATTTAGTTTAGACATATTTTATTAGCTCTCAAATACGCAACAAAAAACAGATTTGGCACAAGTTAGAACAAACTTATGAAGTCTTTTTCTAAGTATTTCATAGAGCATGCATGTGTATGAATATATCTTGCATTAAAATGTGTAATCTGAACAAGAACAGAGAATAAAGAAGACAACTGAGAGATAGTTCGCGCGTGTGTGTGTTTATTTTCTTGGTGAACTAATCGGATAAATAACAACCATTTAGACTCTCTTATATATATTCAAACACGTGCTTAAACTAATTTCGAACCCATGATCTATAACTCTATAGGCGCACTCGACCTCCTCGGGTATTTTGGAACTCAACACTAGCTTGAAAGAGCAGCCCAATCATCCGAGGTTGACCGAGTGCTAAAGGAGAGCACGTTAACTAAATACCACCGAGAGCTAAAGGCGAGCTCGTCGTTTTCTATTATTCCACCGAGGCGGTATTTATGATGTTGAAAATAAACTTTGACTGGCAATGGAATACTATAAATAAATGATTATTGGTATATAATATTGTATCAAAAACTCTATTATCCTAATGATTGTCGCTACTTCACAAAGGGTCACGCTAAATTGAAAATTATTGAATGTAGTCCCCAACCTTGCATACCACAATATAAGTACATATAGGTTTGGTATTATGTTCATAAATAGAAATATTTGGCAAGGTGATATTTAGATAAAGTCTTATGCTTCAAATAATAGATTATCTTTATATAACTGATACAATTTAATTACCTTGAAATATAATCAATCTGCATTTACCTTTCTGAAATAAGTTATTGTCGAATTTGCATAATATAGCTGGGGAACAATCTAGATAACTTAATATATTAAATATGTGGGGTTATGTTTCTCAACCAAATATAATAATAAATTGAAATTTGCATATTAATGTGGTTTACCACAACTCAATCTGATCTGTTAATAAAATATTCGAACATTATCATGTTTGAACTTCTTAATTGAACAATATTTTGGCACCAAAGCTGATAAATTCACACATGATTCCAATAGATATTGAAAAAACAGAACAACACCCAAGAAATCAGAGTTATCAATACAATATACAAACTAACTATATTGAACTTAACAATTTTTTTTAATCTTTTAGATAAGAAACCCCTATGTTAGCCACATAACTGAAATGTCTGAAAAACAGAATATACACATTCTAATTCAACAAATGCATTATCTATTTATTTTTCATGAAAATTTGAATTTATATTTATCAACCAGATACCGACTATATGAACCTATGTCTACTCTACAAGAAGAACAAGTGTCGCTAGATTTTTAATCGAAATACCTCTTACATCGGATAATGAAACCTGTCTATTCTGAACCCCAAGAAACACACACAAACTACAACAATACTTATAAATGTAAAGACTGGGTGGTTTTTATGGGTTGTAGAAAGTTTTATGTACTTCAGAGATCTTGAAACATTACTATTATCTAAGATTGTATAACACTGGAGAGAATCTTAATGTACTGCACCAAGAAGTACCGTGTACACGTGATGTCTGTTTCTGTTCTGATAACCCAGGATATCCTAACGTGTTGTGTGTGTAAACATCACTAGTTTTGTTTGGCAAGAGACTGGGTGTACATGGATAAAATAGCAGATAATTAGCAAAATTGTCCTTCAACTAAACTAATGTCTAGGTCACATATCATTTAAATGGTGGATTTGAAATCTGGGGGTCTTTCCGAATATCTTATTTTATATTGAAGTGGACAAAGCTGCGAAGTAGTATACTTGTATATTGACATTGCGTAAGAAACTATTGCAATGAGAATAAAAACGATCTTAGAATTTTTTTTCTTTTAATAGAACTGACGAAAATCTTGTTTATTTTTTTTAATCTTAAATATTTTTGAAATGATGTCTTGTCTTTTGGCACTTGTTTATTATTTCTAGTAGAAACTGTTTTCTCATTTGAAACTGAACCTGAAAAAATGTTAGGTTAATAAAAGTATTTTATAGAATATTGACGCCATTGATCGTTTACATTTCCAGATACTTCTCATCAAATTGAATGATGAAAAAATAATCGTGTTTACAACAAGTCAGATCATCGCTCAGATATGTCAGAAAGTTCACATCACTTAAGACAAAGAAGATTTACATACTTATTCTACTTAAAACAATTACAGCGTAGCTACGTACAAACTGATCAAGGGAAAACCCAACCTTTCCTTCCTCTTTTTGTATTTTTTTCTCTCACGCCAATGATGCTACTCCTGTGGTTGTTAGCTTGAATATTTTTTGCATTCCGATTGGTTGATTGGTCCAATGGTCGTGCAAATTATTTTCCTTTTCCAATATTATACTGTTTTTCATAATAACCTTGTTTTGTTTTTGTTGTTTTTAATGTTTTCACACAAATGATGTTACTCCTGTGGTTGTTAACTTGACTACTGTTTACATTCTGATTGGTTGGTGTAATGGTCGTACAAAATTATTTCCCGTTTCCAATTATGCTGTTATGCTTATTATCCCACCTGTTGTTCATTTAATAATGTGAAGATTAAACCGATATGTACTGTAAATTTCATTAAATGCATGTAAAACCAGAAAATATATGGTATTGTGATTATTGTGATCACACAAGGAGAATTATGTTTCTCTGGCAATACGATAGGGTTACGGAGGTAAATAAACTCACTTTGTGGTGAGTAAACGTGTCCCATTGGAAAGCCTATCACAACATCTAGATAGCATAAGGTACTTTAGGTACAGATGCATACAGTGGGTGGAAATGTCTCTTTCTGTGGGTTGTCTGAAGAAATTACTTTACAGTATGGTATAGGAATGAAACTAATACACTCTCAATCACTTTCTGTTTTATACATTTGTTTTCTCTGTTAACTAATCGTTAGTATATTTATATATTATTTTGACCCTTGACCCCTGTGAGTCTGTTGGTGATTATATTATATGACCTATTATTGTTGTAAGGGTCGTTGAGTTCGTTTCATGATGAGTCAGAAATTCATTTCTTGTTCAGTTATTTATTGAAAAAATGTTTTTAACGGACTAATTCTCACAATAACCACAATTTTCTCTAGAATAACCGCCCCAATCTAACACACCCAAAATATTAAAAGCGAAAAGGTAATTAGATCAAATCAATAGATAAATAATTTTTGACGTCGATGGAATTTTTATGCATAAGGAGAATACGTGAACATATTAGCAACGTGATGACTTAGCTTAAAGGAACCTTGTGTATTATGTAACGGTGATTGTGTCTGTTTGGTTTACCACAAAAATGCTCCACAAGATGACTTTAACAGATTATTATGGTTCTTCAGTTCTTTTCATAACATTATCAAAGGGAGAAGATTAACAGTTGTATGCGATAACAAATATTTGGTATTTCACTATATCTTTAAGACAGACCTGAATTAATTACTGCTAAGCAACTCTGCAATACAAACAAAACAATGTCGGTGGTAATGTCTATTGAGGGGAGTACTCTCCCTTGGGCTTGCGGTTACGTTAAGAAAAGGTTGAAAATACCACAGAAAAGGGTAATCAGAATCCGTAGATCGAAGAAGTACAGATAGCACAATGGCTAATAGAAATAGTCCAAAAGAACAAAGAATGATTAACAAAATGCTACACAGAAAACTAAGGATCGAACAACACGAGGGGCCCGGGTGGCTCAATGAGTTAGGTCGTTGGATCTAACAGCTTATACAAGCCTATCACCAATACGGCGTGGGTTCGCTCTCAGCTTTGTAAATTACAAAAAAGGGTGAACTCGACTCGCAGCCGCAAATGATAAAGTTTTACCAGTTTCTTGTCCACGGTCAGTGGTTCTCTCCGGCTTCTTCCACCACTAAAACTGGTCGTCATGATATAGCTGAAATATTGCTGAAAGTGGCGTTAATACACCAAAAATCAAAAAATCTAAATCATACTAAACTGAGGGTGAACTCATGTGATCCAGTTAGTAAACTGCCATAGAAAAATTGTTGCATTTTCCTAAAAGCAATTATGTGATCTATATATAATATAATGTAACATTAATAAAAAAAAATAAAAAAACCTCAGACATCATCAGATTTCAAAACAAAACAAGTCTACAGAGCTGACGAGACATGATCATCTTACTCCACTTATTTTTAGTATGATTTTTATTTAGATAAACTATTATCGTCACTGTTAGTTGTAGAATAAAAGAAATATTTAGAGATGCATTTGAATATGTTTCTAGTCTTCTTGGTTTATTTAATATACATCACT
The DNA here is from genome assembly GCA_963680875.1 of Bathymodiolus brooksi. Classification (NCBI taxonomy): domain Eukaryota; kingdom Metazoa; phylum Mollusca; class Bivalvia; order Mytilida; family Modiolidae; genus Bathymodiolus; species Bathymodiolus brooksi. Next base: position 57,017,670 of record OY804580.1, on the reverse strand, counting down.
GCTTATTTATTGTTAGTCCGGTACGTTCTGTGCCATTTCTCTATTACAGTATTTGGTAGTTTGCCAAACCATTGACCTCATTACATATATTTACCCAAATGTTTTTCTGACCTCTGGCGAGTACGAACACCCATAACAAAAACAGTGGCAGTAATAGATAGATTATGAAAACAAAGAGATCGGGGTCTTCAATTTAATGTTTACGCAATGTATAAAGTTCTAGGCGTAAAAAGGTACACATCCTTTGAAATCGACAGATTTTTACGTTATCTAGTTGTAGATGGTTAGATTAAAATCTACAAAGAAACTAGTTTTGAAGTAGAAAATAATATTTATATAGAAAATTTTAAATTACTGATAATTATCTTTATGACTTTTTTCCTTCATAAAATCTCTAACTAAATGGCAAAATTCACGAAAGTAAACTTGTTTTTGCTGTGAAAACATTATATTTACTAGACAAGAATAATGGTGTTCATATATATAATCATCAGTCTGCATTGTTCAAGCCGAAAGAAATACGATTTAATATTTTACCATAGTATGGCGTTCATTGTGGTATCTTTTATTCTTCTTTTTATTGATACTAAGTCAAGGGGAGATAAATCTAATTTTTCTACGTGACTGCTAAAAAATGGGAGATAACTCATGTCATTATTTTTTTCTTTCAGACTGCCACGAAGTACATCAAGCTGGAGGAATGCGATATGAAGGAGACTATTACATTAAAATTAAACCAGAAAAGACAACAAAACCATTCAAAGTCCTGTGTAAAGTTGTGAACGGCACAGGTGAGCAACCATTTAACATTGTGTAATGTTACACTAAGTATTCGCACTCTTTCCACATCGTTATCACTAACACATATATATTGAGTTACCGAGCTATTAAGTTTGTTTAACGTTAAGTGAGTATAGTTTGATGGTAGCTGTAGAAATATGGAATGGTGAGAACAATTTGCATTTCGGTGAGATGGTGATGGTATCCGCTTAGTTATGGCCCTAGCTAACTGAGAAAAACATTTCATTGATAGACATGTTACTACACTTGGACACATTATCCTGATTGCGAGCTTACCAGTCTTTGATTTTAAGTTCTTAATGTTGTGTGCTTAGCAGAGAAGCACAAATATCAATTTTATCGTTTTTAATATGACATGCATGCATGACCTCACAATTTCCAAGATTGGTACAGACACTTTCATAATAAAAAAAAGTGGCGGGGCTCAACTAGTTTATTGGACTCAAACATCCCCTCTTAGTGAAATGACACGCTCATGCAAGTGATTTACACGCGTGAGTTAAATATCGATCTTCGTGTAAGGTAAGAAAAAGACAACACAAATTTATTAAGTGTGAATTGAAACAAATTGAATCAAAATATTTGATATATTTTTTTTCTGTTACAGGATGGACAGTTATACAACGTAGAGAAGATGGTACGGTCGATTTCTATAGAAATTGGAAGGAGTATAAAAACGGATTTGGTAATCAAAATGGCGAGTTTTGGCTGGGAAACGAACAGATATATCAAATAACAAATCAAGGTAAATATTTCATCTCTACGGGTTTAAGGCCAAGTTAAGACAGTATGTAAGCGGTATATTTGACCGTTTTTCCATACGTTTGTGGAGTTCTATTCTGTTACACTATTCAACCATTTAATGATTTATGGTTGAAAAATGAGCTGCCAGATCACTTTGAAGTTTTAAGCTGGTAGCTGAAAACTGGTGCCATAAGTTCGGGAAGGAACAGGTCATTTCTTGCCCGGAACTTGTCCTGATTTGACTCTTTGTTGTGATTTAATTAGGGGTCGTCGTGGTCGTGATCGTATGGTAATTAGATTTACAACTACCTGTGAAATCAGTGCCTACCACCACTAGAGTTGTGAGTTCAAATCCCGTTCATTGTGAGGTATTCGATGCAACTTCATGTGATAAAGTTTGTCAGTGATTTCTGGCATGTCGGGGGTTTTCTCCGGGTACCCCGGTTTCCTCCAACAATAGAACTGACTGCCACAATATAACTGAAATATTGTTGAAAGTGACGTTTTAAACACCATAACTCCTACCACTCTATTTTTATTTTCTGTTTTTGTTTGTTTGTTTGTTTGTTTTGTATACAGTATTCTGTAAACAGTAGGTTACACAATTGCCCACAAAAAACTTCTTTGTACAAACACACAATTTATCTGTCTAGAATATAAGCATTGTTTGTTTATCATTGCTTTTAATATATACATACATAATTTATGTTGATTTATAAATAATGAGTATTAATGGTGAAACTGTACAAGTGCCAATCACAATGAAGCTGTTCATTTATCACATGTCGGTCTTTTGGAAGTGATCATGATATAATTGTCTACCGATTTATATGTGTTTTATTCGCCATTTTGTATTTCTACACCTGTCACGTGTCATCTGTACTCCATCGGTGACGCTCGAAGAGTGTCGTCTGCTTGTCGTGAAGCTTCAACATTACGTTTCCCGTAATTCACGTTAAATTTGTAAACTTGTCCATCTTCTGCAAGATACAAATTAATTTTTAATATTCAATCATACATATAAGTCATCAGTAATGTTGTTTATATAGTATTACAACAAATATTAATGATCAACTGTTAATTTTGTCTTTCAATTATTCTGACCATGCATTATAAGAAAAGTTTGAAGTTACCAAAGGGGGAATCAGAGCCGTAAATCGAAAGACCAAAAGAAACGGACAAAAGGACAAGCAATGATCTACAAAACTCTAAAAAAAACTCTGGGGGTACACTCAGGTGAAAACAAGGAATTTATACAATTGTGTAGTAGATTTCACTGAAGTAACCTGTGAATTAGAAATTTGCATATGTACATTTTGCTTACATATAGATGTGTGATGGTTTTGTTGTTAAAATAATAAAAGTCAGTTTTAAAAGAAAAAATAAAACTTACTAGGATCAAAGTATCTTCCACGAAACTCCCTTGAATCTAAGGTTCTCGGTCTTCCTCCTGTATACAATCTATTGTCTGACTGGGCTCGTCTAAATGTGGGTCCATGGCTCTCCCAGCGAGAATCAACAGGTGCTGAGAATGGTCCTTTGGTTCTTCCTAAGGGTTTAGATGGACTTGCAAATGGGGGTGCAGTTCTAGTCACGTGTCCATCCGGTTCTTCTGCTATCATGCTAAGTTTCCCGCTTTTTAGTGAATCTCGTTCGTCGTCCATTAAATAATCCCTTCCTGTGATAGTATTTGCTGTCCATGGATAAGTAAACACAGTTTTTTGAGCTGGTGGAATGTGATGGCTATGATTATGGTCACATTTTAAACCGTCATAGATCATAGACGGAAGTCGTTTACTACTTGTTGATGGAAAACAGTGACATATGTCAGAATCAAAATCCTCATCATAAATACTATTACCATCAGCATCGACTTTCAAAACATTGACCTCTACCCTCGGAGGCCCTCTCCTCTGCACTGGGTAACGTTTTCCAGACATCTCAGTTTTAAGTCTATACCATATACCATAATAAACTGAAAATAGGTAATCACTTTAGTATAAAATAATTGTTTTAATTTCACATTTCGGGATCATTCTAATGGGTTTCTCCTCTCCAGATTTTAGTAGTACCACAGAAACGAGGAATTAGTTTACAATCAACCATTTCTATACATTTTGGGTGACATTCAAATGCAGTATAGTATTTGTTTACATACGTAGTGTTAGTATTGTGATAATTGTAAAGAATTGTGTAGTATTCATGCCATGTATAGTACATTGAGATTAATAATTTTTTGATATAGCCCTTTGACTTTTTATCATAATTTGTGATAACGGAGCTAACATTTAAATTTTTCCTTTCAGGAAATTATAAACTACGTATTGATATGGAACAATGGAACGGACAGAAATATTACGCAGTTTACGACATTTTTCGGATTGCAGATGAAAGTGATAACTACAGACTTCAAATTTCTCGCTACCATGGCACCTCTGGTGACTCCATGACAACAATGCGGGATGACCACAATGGCATGCAGTTCAGCACGTACGACCGTGATAACGATAGACGCGCAATCAACAATTGTGCCGTCCATTACAGGGGTGGATGGTGGTATAGCGATTGCTTTGAATCAAACCTAAACGGTAGATACTATACGAAAGGTGAACATAACGATTTCTTCCGAAGGAACGGAATTCAGTGGAACAGTATTCATTACCACTCATCGCTGAAATTTGTTGAAATGATGATAATGCCTTCAGAAAATTCACAGAATAACCATGTTTAAAATATATGACAAACAAGCAATAAAAACAATATTCAGACTTTTCTCACGAGATTACAATACTCTTGACGACAAACGAGAATTATTTAAATGTGCCGTAAAAACAATACAGGGTTATCTCCCCTAGAGAAATTCTGGACAGTTTGGGGACAACAATCTGTTAAATAGAAATAGGTTTACTGTTTCAAGGTTGTGACCTTATGTGATAGAGGAAAACACAATATTTTGTGATAAAATATAAACTTGGTCGATAATATAGTGCTGATAGAGAGGGAGAGATGGACAAATATGTAAAATGGGAGATAACTCTCATATGTAAAAATGTTTGAAATGCATGAATGTTCTTTTTATATAATTTATTCAGTATTCTTTATCTGTACAACCAGATTTTTTCTGGTATAAAAAGTTTAGAATTATAATCTTATTATGTACAGAAACAGTTTATCAGTTATATACCATGTTTCTTATTTGTTATCATTACCATAGTTACTTGTTTGTAAATCATTTGTATATACAGACAGATTGTTTATTTATTTTCACCATCTTCATAATTGTTTTTCATTCAACATTTTGACTGTGAAATATGTAAATTAATTATGTTCCACTGCCAAAAACATTTCATAGAATTAAGAAGGAAGCTACCAAAGATACCAAAAATTAGTTTATTTAGTGATACCTTTTGAGCATATTAATATATGATCACAATTTTTTGCCAATAAGGTACTAGTATAAATTGAGTTCTAGATTTATTGATAGAATCATCAATAACCATGGCAACAGAGAATGGATTTCAAATTGAGTAGTCATTATCAATTCAATTTAATATGTTTATATCAAAGCAAAGAAATCATTATTTTGTCTGTGTCTTCATTGACAGGTTATAAGACCCAATCAAATTTTTCAGTATTTATAATTGGAGAAATTATGAGTCTCTCTATAAAGATACAATGTTATACATAATTATGAATATTCAAAACCTGTATAAGAATACAATGTTAACATAATTATGAATATTCAAAACCTGTATAAGAATACAATGTTTTACATGATTATGGAAATTCAAAACCTGTATTAAAATGCAATGTTATACATAATTATGAATATTCAGAACCTGTATAAGAATACAATAATATGAGACAGGCACAACCTGTTTGAAGGACGAAGTCATATAATGTTTAGAGGGAGGCATGAGAAGGGAATGTATTATTTTTTTCAAGTACTTTTTAAAGTTTTTCTTTAAATTTATTATTTGGCTGGAGTTATCTCTCTTTGACTGTGTAACTGAAAAAAAAAAATCTTATTAAATATATATAGATCTTTTAAAAGATCTTTTATACGAACTTTTTATAAGCAATTTGAAATGATTCAGGTGTAGAAGCAAATCCAGATTTCGACTGAGAGAAGAATTTATATATTCTTCCTTAGTGAAACAGATATTGTCATGTCCATCTCTTCCCTGTAACCAAATATTTATATTGCTTTGCAAAATTCTAGTAGCAACTGAAATCTCAATGCTTGAAGCCCATTGGTTACCATGAACCATTTTATTCAGATATTCATGCCTTGAAATATTGGAATGGTGACTAAGTTTTAACTGGTCTTCATAAAAATCAAAGTTGTTGTAAATTTCTGAGCAGATCAATGACCTATAAACCCAGCTTTGTGATAAATTGCCAGTGATGGCTAAACTAAGGGCATGAAAGAAGCAATGGCCATCTCCTGGAACATCATAAATTAAAAAAATCTTCACTTTCTATTTTAATTCTTCCAGAGTTTGGGGCATTTAGATTATTTTGTGGGGGTTTAAATTTTGCATAGCCCATAGGCATAGGTGAACCCTGTACATGCTGTAAATTTTGTTGTTGTGGGGTTATATTTTGTGAATGGTCATTCTCTATCTTTATTTTCTTAGAGTTATTGGCACTTATAAATTACTTTATGGTGGTTGAAATTGTTCATAGCCCATAGGCATAGGCATAGGCATGGCAGGTGTACCTTGAAAATTTGATGGGTATGGGGTTATATTTTGAGGAGAGCTCATCTTAATAATTTCAACATAAATTTTCTTAGGGGTACAGTCAGAAGTTTTAGTCTCAGTGTCTACATTGTTGGGTAGGACTGTTGCAGGCAAAGGTTTTTCATGGGTAAGGATTCTTTTTATTTTTATTTTGAGTTTGTGCCATGGAACCCTTTAAAATATCAGCATAGGAATGCTCTTTGGTCACCAGTCTACTCATGATCAAAATATGAGATTTAGGTTGACAAAAAACCACTTACAAATTCAAAAAAGTTGTGAGCGAAGAAATACTTCGGCGAGTTAGAAGATATTCGTCTGCTAACATAGGTATTCCATTCAAGACCCCGCTTTTTATCTACAGTATAACTACGCCATTTTGTTTTATTACAGCCACACTAAAACAACACGAAAATACAGGAAATAACGATCAACTGGTCAAATGCAAATCCTTCAATGAAATTTCAATAATACGATGAACCGTACACGTTATTATCTTTTATTTTGAATGAATTTTGTAGCGGATTTGTTATGGCTGTTTCGTTCATATTACCTACGCCACTCTTCCGTCGAGTCTCGTAGAAAGAATTTTTTTTAGTAGAATTTTATTTCAAGTTTATTTCGATTTTACATAGAGTAAATAAATATCAATTGATCTATATTTATAACTTCCGGTGAAAAGATATTTGGCTATGAGATACATAGGAGAAAGGAGGAAAAATCGTACAGCCTACAGTTAAAAGGACTTCGTCCTTTATTATACATAATTATAAATATTCAAAACCTGTATAAGAATACATCGTTTTACATAATTATGAATATTCAAAACCTGTATAAAGATACAAAAATATGAATATTTAGATGATGTTAATTCACAATTAAAACACAAACATATATCAACACTATAAATAACATATAGTTGAATATTTAATTTAAAAAGCACATTATTTACAATCGGAGGTAAAACTGGAAATTCCAAACTCCAGGAGGAAAGTGTGTGTAGTATGTCCTTACGAGTTATGACGTGTTACTATATAATGTGGAGAATTCCATGAAATGTGAAAATGTTTGTTTTGTTATGTAAATAAGGTGCATACAGTTTATACATATGTTGATACGGGTAGTAAGAACATTAAAGCTAGAACACGAAAATGGAATCAATTGTTTCTTGTTTTTTATTTTCTTTAGTTTAGGGGTTAGGGTTACATGGTGTTTAATGCCACTTTCAACACTATTTCAGTTATATCGTGGCGGTCAGTTTTATTGGTGGCGGAAACCGGAGGACCCGGAGAAAACCACCGACCTGCCGTAAGTCACTGACTGGCTTTGGGTTTTTTTCTAAAAAAATATTCTGATTCCCAATGTTGCTGAAAAAATATTCTGATTTTGGTGGACGAAAAAAAAAATTCTTATTCCGAGTTTTTGTCATATAACCTAATGTTAAATTCTTGAAATAAATTTCGCGCCTTAGGCGACAAAAAAAATAAATATTCTAACTCTCGTGTTGTCCGAAAAAAAAACCCATGGCAAGCTAAATGGCCGGTCCCTTAGAACAATACAAAATCCAATCGAAAAATCGGAGAAACAGATGCAAAAGCGATACTCCTAACACTCATGTCCTGGATCGGTGCAGATACTTCAAAAAAAGGTGGGGGTGGGGGTTAAACTAGTTTTATAGAACCAATCCTCCCCTCTTCGTGAAATAATGCGGTCATGTAAGTGCTTTCCACCTGTGGGTAAAGCCAATTTATCACAGGACGATTAACAAGAGTAACACAACGGGTGTCACAAGTGGAGCAGGAACTGTGTACCCTTCCGGGACATACGAGTCCACACCCAGTTTTCCCATCTTTTCTATGTAGTATTTTATCGACCATTGTTTGTCATTTTGTCTTTATTCTTTTGGCAACCAAACCTCCCGCTTTCACTATTACGGCTCGAAGGTTGGAAAAGCCTGTTATAAAACCGAATTCACATCAATACAAGCTTACAGTAATCGTATTTGATATTCCCGGTCACAGACTTTTCAACCCTGTTGACATTAAGAAAGGTGAAACAGATAAACGTTCCTCTCTAAGCTATCGTTCGCCAACAAATGTTTTAATGCCATTTACATAATCATGAACAACTGGAACAGACCAAAGTGATAATCAGAAGGCATAATTAAAAGGACTACGGAATGGTCAAGAGAAAAAGGGACAAGAAGGGAAAACAATAATCTACGAAACACTACACAGAAAACTAAAAATAGAGCAACACGAACAGCACTGAAAATCTGGGGTGAACATGTCGTGTTACTCTAGTCAAAATTGTACATTATGAAAGAGGAAAAGATGGCTTTACGATTACGACAGACGGAGCATATCGGTATCAGTAGATTTTAACCACGTTATTGTGATTGATTGATTGATTTTTGGTGTTTAACGCCACTGTCAGCAATATTTCAGCAATATCATGGCGACACGTTATTATGACTACCATACAACGTTCGAATGAAATGAAAAGAACAAACAAATACCACACAATCGAAGCTTCTAAAGCCAATAGAACAATGGTAGAAAGAGGCCCGATACCCCTTGAACAAATACATGACAGCTCACTTCACTGCAATAAAAAGGGTCTAAAATAATCCTACCCTTCCGGAGCACCTGAGTTCATCCCCGGTTTTTAGTGGGGTTCGTGTTACTCAATCTTTAGTTTTATATGTATATTTTGTAGATCGTTGTTTGTCCTTTTGTACTTTTTCTTTTAGCCATTATGTTTTCTAAAGTGTAAAAATCTGGATGGAGTGAGTACAAATAGTGTAAGAGCCCAACCATCAAAAAAAATAACAGACATGTGCTTTCAATGTATATTTCATTGTACTATAAGACATAGAACATTTAAATATTAAAAGGCTACTCATTAACTGACCATTAAGGTGATATTCAATTGTTGTTGTCCTTTAATATTTTAATATTCTATGTCACATGATACAGTCTGTTATTTGTACTCACTCCATCCAGATTTCTGCACTTTTGTAAATATATTTAACATAGAGACCTAATGGGTAACTTTTTTAATAATGGACCAAAAATTTTGAAATTAATTGTCACAGTTCGTATATATCATATATTAATACACATCTAGAAAAAAAAATGTTGATTTGAAAACTGGATTTTTAAGAATTTTTTTCTGAAGATTTATAGAAGTCAAATGGACTATATAAAGAACGATATAATCTTGATCAATCTTGAATATTATACATAATAATAACAGAGAAGTTGTCATATGTATAATATTAGTTTAATTAAAGACAACCGAAGGCCGCAACCATCATTTACATATTAGAGTGTAACAATAGTCAATTTAATATATTTCAATAGTTACTTGTAATCGTGCCTTGCACTAGGACCGGTTTACTAGTATTGGTTGATGGGATAAATGTGTCCAAAAATATAGTACCTTAATCTTAATAGATATGATATAGGATTATCATCAGAGTTATCTTTGAAGTTAAAGAGATTTATGTAACATATCCAGAAATTGATGGTACTTTCCTCATAAATATTCATCATATTTAAATTAGATTTTGATCACGTGACTGCAGTTTCAAGCTTGATGGATCGTTTATTAGATTTGTCAAAAAAATAGCCTACAGTACGGAAATTCAATGTGTCCGTCAATGATTCCAAAATTAAAAGTTATTGTTTATTTCCGCAAAGTTTTTCTTCTGTCTAAATTCAAATATTTTTGTTTTGTAACGATTTTAGACATGTCTTTGATATCGCGATCATGCAAAAATGACCATATTATATTTAATGTGAGAACCCCGAGTTTAGAAGCTAGAAATATAAGGTTAGTCAATATAATTACATATATTGTTGAGGAATCTAAATTAATTTCAGAAAATATGTCGCCAAATGTCATTCATTGATAAATTTTGTGTCACACGCCACCAGTTTCATGTATTTCAGACATTTTTACATAGACTCTTAAGGCCAAAAAAGGGTTCGTCGCCTCGGATTTTCATTTAGTCCAGGAACCTCGAATATTTAATTGTTTTCATTAATTTTTATTTCATTTAATTCAGCTTGATTCAGTGTATCATTTTCAAGTTCAAAAAATGACACGCATGCAATTATGAATGATATCGTCTATATAGATCATATGAAAATTGCAGACGTCCCGGCGTCGCCATCTTAGATATGCAAATGAGCAAAGTACCCATCATTTCTGGCTATGAACTACGTTTTGATTGGTCAATATGTGATAGCTTAACAGGATGATTACAGTTTTTCTTTAAACTTCCTTGACAATCTATTGGTATTTAACCTATACAAAATTCAAATAAATCATTCTGTACACACAATACGTTAATTCAATTTTAGTGTATTCTAAAAATAATTTGGCATATGTCGATACAAATTTGTCTATAGATGTGCATTTTGATAAACCTAGATATAATTGAGTATATACTAAATTACATTAGTGTATAGAAAATTCGAATTTAGATTATACACAACTTTAATTTCATACTAAGTTAATTTAAGATATTCAAAAATGTACATTTTTAAGACTGATACCGTGTCATACCTCGTAATGACCGACTGATACCGTGTCATACCTCGTAATGACCAATATAGCTGTTTACATCGTATAAAGCACAGTATCATATTAACAATTCAATTCAAAATTTTATTGTCATTAAACAATACAGTTTGTGACAGTTATACAAATTATACAAAAAAACATGTAACAAAGAGAACATAAAATCGACATTTTCAAGTAAACATGTTAGGAGTCCCCTGTCCTCAGTTCTAATGACTTCTTTAAAAACCGTTAAATAAGAAAAAACTGAACGGGCAAGCAAGAATCGACAATACAGAGACACCGGCAACATGGGGCACACCTACACAGGAAAAATAGATGTTAGAGAAAACTGAAGGGCTTATAATAAATCAAGAATGGACATTCAGAGACATAGGAAACATTGGATTCACAAGACATAGGACGAACACAAACAAAACACAAAAATGCAACCCAAGACAGAAAAAAAAGATGAGCAACATGGACTCCACCAAAAACAAGGGGTGAACCCAGATGGTAAGCAGTTCCTGTACCCATAAGACACCACCGTGTTGCTCATATATACAAGATATGCTGGACACCACTATACGGAAGTAACAATAAATAAGACATGAGCCCTCCTACCAATAACTGAGGTGAAATTCACCAAAAAATAATATAAAACATCTTTCAAACCGATTGCTTGCCCATGCTCATATTGCCAGTAATTAAACATCAAATGTAAATACCATTAGGAGAATTTGCATTATACAAGTCATTATATTATCGGCCGATCATCACATCCATTACGCTAGCAAAAATCTTTTTAAAAAAACTGTATATACTGAAATTTAAATATTGCTTACCTCTGAAAGTCTCGTCATGGACAAAATAAAATTGAACATCTATCTCTCTTTATATGACGATAAAATGATAATATTTAAAAGCATTTTTATGTATATGTTAATTTCGTACGATTATAAATTGTCTCAAAAAGGAGTATATTTATCTACAAACACTTATATATCTTATAAATTACTACAAATCTTATAAATTACTACAATTTATTGTTTAAACATTTAAATAAAATCAATACAACACATTAAAACAATATAAATTATTGAGACAACGTCTACACTGTCGTGTACCCGATAAGGAATGGTCATTTCAAGATGGCGGATTGTAAATCATCAAAAAGGTAGGTGTGAAGATTTTGACTATTATCGTTCTTTATAGGTTATCTTAGTGTCTATGAGTTACACGTTTAGATAGGACAGTCTTTTTTCTACTTCACCATTAAGTCGGTAAAGCTTGATCCTTTTGTTTTTATCGTAAACTGCCTTCGGTAGTTGATCAATGCAGCGACAAAGATATCGAGGCGTAGAATCCAATTTATTTCACCAATTCCTACCGCCTAGTGACTTTTTATATTAATATGTTGATGCCAAAATTATTCAAACATAATATTGTCCAGCAAATTTTTTTTTTCGCCTTTGACAAGCCTTGTATCCCTCTTAAAACGTCTATGAAAAGTTTGTTTATGTCACGGAATGGTCACGACAAAAACATGACAAAAATGTATAGGAATGGTCTCATGTTTTGAGTCAAGGAATGGACTTTCAAGCCAAGGAATGGTCTTTTTTGTTTAGGAATGGTCTGATTGAACATATCGGATGTAAAGCGGGAGCAATGGCTTTGTCGTTCATCCAGTGTTCACACTCGCATAAAATCTTATTTTTCTTGTCTTACTACATTCACTGTCATGTATTTCAATTGGTTTGTCAATATGACGACATACCATTCGCTTCTCTGATATACTGTAAGCGTACCTTCTTTCCGATGTGTAGAATGTCCGGGAACGTAAATACCCTAGTGTATTTCTACCTTGCAGTATGCACTAGTGTGTTTATTCCGTAAGGAAGAAATACACTAGTGTATTTCTGTCGTGGAATTCCTACCTTAGTGCGTCTCAAGTGATATTTTCTTCGTATGGTAATCTAGCGAAACTCCTCAACTACAGTCAGTTATGTATTGATTTATTTTTAATTTTTGTTGCTTAACGCCACTTTCAACAATATTTCAGCTATATCATGGTGAACCGTTTTAGTGGTGGAGGAAGTCGGAGTATCCGGAGAGAACCACCGATCATGGGCAAGCAACTAGTAAACTTTTATCACTTGCAGCTGCGAGTCGAGTGCACCCTTTTTTGTAATTTACAAAGCCGGGCGCGTATTGGTGATAGGTTTGTATGAATTGTTATATCCAACGACCTAAATCATTGAGCCACCCGGACCCCGGCAGTTATGTATAATACATCACCATTTCAGTACACACCACTATTTTATTTGGACCGATGTTCTCAACTTTTATTATTATTTTTTTCTTCTTTTCTTTTACTTTTTGGATCTTCGGTTTTCTTACCACTAAGTCTAGACCACTGTTAGGTTTATGTATTAGTTTTTTCGTACATAGGTGCTTCAGTTCACATATATTATTTTAATTTTCCTATGTTTAAAATCAGTACATGTATTTACTTCATGAAAACAAAAATATACGAGGTTACTTAAATCTTCAATAGATATATCGTGTATTTCTCATTTTTACAGGTTTACTGTGATGGATACATCTTTCCACGCCTCAGAGAATGATTTTATATGAGAGACTGTGGAAAATGTCTGAAAAGTAGAAGTGGTCTCAGACGACATCGCCTGAGACAACATTTAAAACAAGAGATAAAATTTAAATGTACCACTGATTCTTGCACAGCAGCATTTTGTGAAAAGGGGGAGCTATTGGCTCATCAGACCAACCATGGTGAACAAAAACGTATCACATGTAATTACTGTAACCACAAACTGTCAGGGAATTATCACAAAGCTCACGAGGCAGAGATTCTTCCACATGTTCGGAGGGGATTATATCTTTAGGACTACTCACATTTTTCTCTGGATCAAATGACTATAATTGTAATTGTTTGCAAATTGATAATAAAGATATAAAGAGTTGATTTCATAAAATTTATTTAAATAACAATGAATATTTCTTTTAACAAAAATATGTTTATGTAAAAAATGACCCCCTGTCAATATCACAAAGTATAAACCATTGCTGAAAGAGTTCTTAACCAAATTTACCCACATTAGTGTTAAATTCAAAAGATCTAAATTTTAATGTTTCATCCCGATAATTCTGGCAGCAGTGGTCCACTATGGCTTGGTGATTGGAAGTATCAAATTGGCAGTAGTAACACTTGTACCTATAGATAAAAGAAACATTGCATAATGAAATGGAAAAGATTATAACAATTTAATAGCAAATAAGGTATTTCGGGTATTTTAAGGCAAGATTGATCATATGAAATAAGAAGATTTACATTAAAGACCACAAACGGAAATGAACTTCAATAATATTATTAATAAGCATATCTTATATGATGGAGACCATTCCTAAACAAAAAAGACCATTCCTTGGCTTGAAAGTCCATTCCTTGACTCAAAACATGAGACCATTCCTATACATTTTTGTCATGTTTTTGTCGTGACCATTCCGTGACATAAACAAACTTTTCATAGACATTTTAAGAGGGATACAAGGCTTGTCAAAGGCTGAAAAAAAAATTGCTGGACAATTCACATGTTTGAATAATTTTGGCATCAACATATTAATATAAAAAGTCACTAGGCGGTAGGAATTGGTGAAATAAATTGGATTCTACGCCTCGATATCTTTGTCGCTGCATTGATCAACTACCGAAGGCAGTTTACGATAAAAACAAAAGGATCAAGCTTTACTGACTTAATGGTGAAGTAGAAAAAAGACTGTCCTATCTAAACGTGTAACTCATAGACACTAAGATAACCTATAAAGAACGATAATAGTCAAAATCTTCACACCTACCTTTTTGATGATTTACAATCCGCCATCTTGAAATGACCATTCCTTATCGGGTACACGACAGTGGTCTAGTGATATGTATTGGTAGTTGAAAGACACTAAATTATATCGCCGAGGTGATGGAAACGTAAATGAAATATCTTATTTAGTGCACATGATGCATGTCCGGATAACCTTCATAGTGCGCGCGCATAGTCAACGGATTAGAAAGCCAAATAACTGAACAGTGTTTGGGGCAAGTAAATAACAAGACATAAATAAGGTAGCAAAATTCGGCTAAGGGGGGTTAGAAATTGAGCTTAGTTTTGATAAATTGCCCTATTTATGATTTTTTATAAGGGATACACTGCAAGGTTGCTTGGAATGCATGCTTCAAAATGAGTGCCTCGAGATAATATAACATGTGATCAGCTGGTGGGACAGTGTGTAAATTAGCGCATTGAGATTTTAGAGTGTTACGTTTCTTACGGAATATCTTTGTGACAAATGACCACGGATAGGTTTCGTTTGTCGTAATCACAATCCGATCCTTTTCTCATTCATGACTTATCACCAGGTTTGTAACAAGAGTAGCACGACGGGTACCACACGTGGAGCAGAAACTGATAAACCCTTCCGGAGCACCTGAATTCTCCCCAGTTCTTTGTGGGGTTCGTGTTGCTCGATCTTTAGTTTTTGTGTAATGTTTTGATGATAGTTGTTTGTCTCTTTTCGCTTTGGCCATTGTAATGTCTGTTCTTCAGATTACGACTTCTAATTACCCCTTTAGTATCTTCAAACCTTTGACCATTGTAATGTCTGTTCTTCAGATTACGACTTCTAATTACCCCTTTAGTATCTTCAAACCTTTGGCCATTGTAATGTCTGTTCTTCAGATTACGACTTCTAATTACCCCTTTAGTATCTTCAAACCTTTGGCCATTGTAATGTCTGTTCTTCAGATTACGACTTCTAATTACCCCTTTAGTATCTTCAAACCTTTGGTCATTGTAATGTTTGTTCTTCAGATTACGACTTCTAATTACCCCTTTAGTATCTTCAAACTTCTCTGACAAGTAAAAGAGAAAACACAGTTTCTAATGAAAAACAGTTTGTTGGATGTGATCGTTGTTGACACGACCTTTCAGAACGATATTCCCCGCCCTTATTTCATTATCTCCATTGTTACTTGTGTTAATCAACGCTAACCATCCCTATACCAATCCCAGTGCCATTTTCTCACCAGGTGTATTGTTTGTAGCTGTGAACACCATCTTAGTATGAAGGAAAAGTGTGAAGATATCAAATAAGGTTAATAACAAAATTACCGAACTCCGAGCAATCTTACAAAGGGAAAGTCAAAACTCATAAGTATATAAACAGACAAAATCAGTCAACAACCGGAAAACTGTGAAAACCGTAATGACCCTGACTTGGTACAGGCATTTCTAAAGAAATGGTGGGTTGAATCAGATTTTAAAACTCCAAACCTCCCACTTTCATTACGGCTCAAAGGTTCCGGCTGTCACTATAGCAGTATTTATAACAATACTGGAACAAAATAGGTAAAATAGTTGTCAAACCAGTACCAAATTCAGTGAAGTAAATGTCAAAAACACTCTTACGTCACACATTGATAAAAAAATATTTCTGACATTTTTGTTGACTTCCTTATCTTTATACATTTTCACTATATGAAAATCCATCGTTTATTATCGTTTCTGCAGAGACGGAATATATTTCGACAAGATGGGAATATATTTCTACAAGATGGGAATCAGAAGCCGTAAATAGTAGAAGGACAGATAATGCAATGAATAAATGGAAAATGATTGACTGATTTATTTGCTGTGCTTAGCGCCACTTTCAGCAATACTTCAGCTGTATCATGGCGACCAGTTTTAGTGGTGGAAGAAGCCGTAGTACCCGGAAAGAACCACAGACCATGGACAAGCAATTGGTAAACATTATCACTTGCGGTTGCGAGTCGAGTGACCACCCTGTTTTGTAATTTACAAAGCCGGGCGCAAACCCACGCCGTATTGGTGATAGGCTTGTATGAATTATTAGGTAATCCAACTACCTAACTCATTGAGCACCCGGGCCCCTTGGTAAAGGACAAAAGGATAATGATCTACAAAACATTACACAGAAAACCAAATATCGAACAACACGAATCCTATAAAAAAAATCAGAAGGGGTTAACTCAGGTGCTCCGGAAGGGTAATTAGTTCCTGACAGTTGCTCTATAGGAGGTAATATTTGTGACCAAGCATACTATTCAGTGGGATTCCTCTCGCTCAATCTTAGTTTTTTGTGTAATGTTTTGTTTATAATTGTTTGTCTTTTGTATTTTGTTCATTGTATTGACTGTACTTTAATTTAAGCTTCTCGTTACCCTTTTTGGTGTTTTCAAACTGTTTTTCTAGACTTAATGCCAATATAGCAAATCTATTAAATAAAATTGAACTAATTCTTTTAATCTGCTTTTTAGAAACGAGTGGCCAGGATTTCTTCGTACATGTTGTCGAGATATATGTAGAGTTGCTGAGTGAATCTTCAATATCGAATTCATTATCAAGCAGTCTATGTAATGTGATATACATACAGAAACGATATTGTTAGGGGCCTTGCCAGCAGGGACAATGACATATTTATGGTGCAGGTATTTTAAAATAAGTCTTTTTATTGATAATTAGAAGTGAAATTGCTTTAATTGCTATCACTGAAATTTGTAATAATTCTACAAACTCTGGAAAAATCAAATTAGGGTTCGTATAATAGGACGAGAGCGAAACATCTACAAAAATATAAAATAACAGGTAGGGGTATATTAACATTATTATATATTTTTAATTACAGTTTTGCAGAAAAGGAAGGTACTATCAAAATATTACTTATATTTAACAACTTTAAGAACTCACTTGGCTAGTAACATTTGTATTTCTCAAAGGTCAGAGTAAGAAAATAATTGATTCTGTGACATTATTCTTTCCCATGGTCGGGTTTTATATACAAAAGTTTATTAATATACATATAAGTGCGACACTATCATGACATGTACCTCAACCTAAAGTGTCTACTTAGATGATCAAATAACGAACGAAATGGAACTTTTTTCTATTTTGTAAATGAAACCTTTAAGTATGTATATCTTATGACTAGTATTATTGTGTATGTCAGGTCAAGTGTAAGTACTAAGAGTACTGTCAAAATTATGTAACTACTACGTAATAAAACATAATGACTGTTGATAGATTTTCTAAAAACCAAATTAAAGTTAGAGAACACCGAAGGGGCAATCAAAAATGGAAAATCCTGAGAAACTGGCAACACAGGGCACACGGACACAAGACGAAGACAAACAAACCAAACACATAGCACAACATGCGCTGAACACCAACACATGTAAACAAACACAATCAACGCCAGAGATAGACATTATCTGCTTGTTAAGCTTGACCATAGTACTGTTATCTACACACTGTATACATCAAATGAATGTTTTCTTCAACAATTTGTATGTACTGATTTTAATATGGTATTTGATCAAAAACATACAATCCAGACAGACAAAATAATACCACTAAGTATTAGTTCCCGTGGATATCACCCGCTCAGTAGTCAGTGTTTCAGCACTGACATGGTTTATTTAATAATATACAGTTCAATTTTAAAGTTCCTAGATAATGTAGAAACAAATTATATAACTATGGCCAATCAATGTCGGTATGGCATAGGCGACCTTAGCCGATTATGACTATCCTGTTTGTGGCCGTTAACTTACTTGCTTCCAAAAGATTTTTATATTATTTGTCTTTCAAATCTTTCGATTTTGACCGTACCTGATGAAGGTTATTATAGAAACATGTCGTACCTGATGAAGGTTATTATAGAAACACGTCGTACCTGATGAAGGTTATTATAGAAACACGTCGTACCTGATGAAGGTTATTATAGAAACACATCGTACCTGATGAAGGTTATTATAGAAACACGTCGTACCTGATGAAGGTTATTATAGAAACACGTCGTACCTGATGAAGGTTATTCTAGAAACACGTCGTACCTGATGAAGGTTATTATAGAAACACGTCGTGCCTGATGAAGGTTATTATAGAAACACGTCGTACCTGATGAAGGTTATTATAGAAACACGTCGTACCTGATGAAGGTTATTATAGAAACACGTCGTACGTCATGAAGGTTATTATAGAAACACGTCGTACCTGATGAAGGTTATTCTAGAAACACGTCGTACCTGATGAAGGTTATTATAGAAACACGTCGTACCTGATGAAGGTTATTATAGAAACACGTCGTACGTGATGAAGGTTATTATAGAAACACGTCGTACCTGATGAAGGTTATTCTAGAAACACGTCGTACCTGATGAAGGTTATTATAGAAACACGTCGTACCTGATGAAGGTTATTATAGAAACACGTCGTACCTGATGAAGGTTATTATAGAAACACGTCGTACCTGATGAAGGTTATTATAGAAACACGTCGTACCTGATGAAGGTTATTCTAGAAACACGTCGTACCTGATGAAGGTTATTATAGAAACACGTCGTACCTGATGAAGGTTATTCTAGAAACACGTCGTACCTGATGAAGGTTATTATAGAAACACGTCGTACCTGATGAAGGTTATTATAGAAACACGTCGTACGTCATGAAGGTTATTCTAGAAACACGTCGTACCTGATGAAGGTTATTCTAGAAACACGTCGTACCTGATGAAGGTTATTCCAGAAACACGTCGTACCTGATGAAGGTTATTCCAGAAACACGTCGTACCTGATGAAGGTTATTCCAGAAACACGTCGTACCTGATGAAGGTTATTCCAGAAACACGTCGTACCTGATGAAGGTTATTCCAGAAACACGTCGTACCTGATGAAGGTTATTCCAGAAACACGTCGTACCTGATGAAGGTTATTCCAGATACACGTCGTACCTGATGAAGGTTATTCCAGATACACGTCGTACCTGATGAAGGTTATTATAGAAACACGTCGTACCTGATGAAGGTTATTATAGAAACACGTCGTACCTGATGAAGGTTATTATAGAAACACGTCGTACCTGATGAAGGTTATTCCAGAAACACGTCGTACCTGATGAAGGTTATTCCAGAAACACGTCGTACCTGATGAAGGTTATTCCAGAAACACGTCGTACCTGATGAAGGTTATTCCAGAAACACGTCGTACCTGATGAAGGTTATTCCAGAAACACGTCGTACCTGATGAAGGTTATTATAGAAACACGTCGTACCTGATGAGGGTTATTATAGAAACACGTCGTACCTGATGAAGGTTATTATAGAAACACGTCGTACCTGATGAAGGTTATTATAGAAACACGTCGTACCTGATGAAGGTTATTCTAGAAACACGTCGTACCTGATGAAGGTTATTATAGAAACATGTCGTACCTGATGAAGGTTATTATAGAAACACGTCGTACCTGATGAAGGTTATTATAGAAACGCGTCGTACCTGATGAAGGTTATTATAGAAACACGTCGTACGTGATGAAGGTTATTCCAGAAACGCGTCGTACCTGATGAAGGTTATTCCAGAAACGCGTCGTACCTGATGAAGGTTATTATAGAAACACGTCGTACCTGATGAAGGTTATTCCAGAAACGCGTCGTACCTGATGAAGGTTATTATAGAAACACGTCGTACCTGATGAAGGTTATTCCAGAAACTCGTCGTACCTGATGAAGGTTATTATAGAAACACGTCGTACCTGATGAAGGTTATTCCAGAAACACGTCGTACCTGATGAAGGTTATTATAGAAACACGTCGTACCTGATGAAGGTTATTCCAGAAACGCGTCGTACCTGATGAAGGTTATTCTAGAAACACGTCGTACCTGATGAAGGTTATTATAGAAACACGTCGTACCTGATGAAGGTTATTATAGAAACACGTCGTACGTGATGAAGGTTATTATAGAAACACGTCGTACCTGATGAAGGTTATTCTAGAAACACGTCGTACCTGATGAAGGTTATTATAGAAACACGTCGTACCTGATGAAGGTTATTCCAGAAACACGTCGTACCTGATGAAGGTTATTCCAGAAACACGTCGTACCTGATGAAGGTTATTCCAGATACACGTCGTACCTGATGAAGGTTATTATAGAAACACGTCGTACCTGATGAAGGTTATTATAGAAACACGTCGTACCTGATGAAGGTTAGTATAGAAACACGTCGTACCTGATGAAGGTTATTCCAGAAACACGTCGTACCTGATGAAGGTTATTCCAGAAACACGTCGTACCTGATGAAGGTTATTCCAGAAACACGTCGTACCTGATGAAGGTTATTCCAGAAACACGTCGTACCTGATGAAGGTTATTCCAATAACACGTCGTACCTGATGAAGGTTATTATAGAAACACGTCGTACCTGATGAGGGTTATTATAGAAACACGTCGTACCTGATGAAGGTTATTATAGAAACACGTCGTACCTGATGAAGGTTATTATAGAAACACGTCGTACCTGATGAAGGTTATTCTAGAAACACGTCGTACCTGATGAAGGTTATTATAGAAACATGTCGTACCTGATGAAGGTTATTATAGAAACACGTCGTACCTGATGAAGGTTATTATAGAAACGCGTCGTACCTGATGAAGGTTATTATAGAAACACGTCGTACCTGATGAAGGTTATTCCAGAAACGCGTCGTACCTGATGAAGGTTATTCCAGAAACGCGTCGTACCTGATGAAGGTTATTATAGAAACACGTCGTACCTGATGAAGGTTATTCCAGAAACGCGTCGTACCTGATGAAGGTTATTATAGAAACACGTCGTACCTGATGAAGGTTATTCCAGAAACTCGTCGTACCTGATGAAGGTTATTATAGAAACACGTCGTACCTGATGAAGGTTATTCCAGAAACACGTCGTACCTGATGAAGGTTATTATAGAAACACGTCGTACCTGATGAAGGTTATTCCAGAAACGCGTCGTACCTGATGAAGGTTATTCTAGAAACACGTCGTACCTGATGAAGGTTATTATAGAAACACGTCGTACCTGATGAAGGTTATTATAGAAACACGTCGTACGTGATGAAGGTTATTATAGAAACACGTCGTACCTGATGAAGGTTATTCTAGAAACACGTCGTACCTGATGAAGGTTATTATAGAAACACGTCGTACCTGATGAAGGTTATTATAGAAACACGTCGTACCTGATGAAGGTTATTATAGAAACACGTCGTACCTGATGAAGGTTATTCTAGAAACACGTCGTACCTGATGAAGGTTATTATAGAAACATGACGTACCTGATGAAGGTTATTATAGAAACACGTCGTGCCTGATGAAGGTTATTATAGAAACACGTCGTACCTGATGAAGGTTATTATAGAAACACGTCGTACCTGATGAAGGTTATCATAGAAACACGTCGTACGTCATGAAGGTTATTCTAGAAACACGTCGTACCTGATGAAGGTTATTCTAGAAACACGTCGTACCTGATGAAGGTTATTCCAGAAACACGTCGTACCTGATGAAGGTTATTCCAGAAACACGTCGTACCTGATGAAGGTTATTCCAGAAACACGTCGTACCTGATGAAGGTTATTCCAGAAACACGTCGTACCTGATGAAGGTTATTCCAGAAACACGTCGTACCTGATGAAGGTTATTATAGAAACACGTCGTACCTGATGAAGGTTATTATAGAAACACGTCGTACCTGATGAAGGTTATTATAGAAACACGTCGTACCTGATGAAGGTTATTCCAGAAACACGTCGTACCTGATGAAGGTTATTCCAGAAACACGTCGTACCTGATGAAGGTTATTCCAGAAACACGTCGTACCTGATGAAGGTTATTCCAGAAACACGTCGTACCTGATGAAGGTTATTATAGAAACACGTCGTACCTGATGAGGGTTATTATAGAAACACGTCGTACCTGATGAAGGTTATTATAGAAACACGTCGTACCTGATGAAGGTTATTATAGAAACACGTCGTACCTGATGAAGGTTATTCTAGAAACACGTCGTACCTGATGAAGGTTATTATAGAAACGCGTCGTACCTGATGAAGGTTATTATAGAAACACGTCGTACCTGATGAAGGTTATTATAGAAACACGTCGTACCTGATGAAGGTTATTATAGAAACACGTCGTACCTGATGAAGGTTATTCCAGAAACGCATCGTACCTGATGAAGGTTATTCCAGAAACGCGTCGTACCTGATGAAGGTTATTATAGAAACACGTCGTACCTGATGAAGGTTATTCCAGAAACGCGTCGTACCTGATGAAGGTTATTATAGAAACACGTCGTACCTGATGAAGGTTATTCCAGAAACGCGTCGTACCTGATGAAGGTTATTATAGAAACACGTCGTACCTGATGAAGGTTATTCCAGAAACACGTCGTACCTGATGAAGGTTATTATAGAAACACGTCGTACCTGATGAAGGTTATTCCAGAAACGCGTCGTACCTGATGAAGGTTATTATAGAAACACGTCGTACCTGATGAAGGTTATTCCAGAAACACGTCGTACCTGATGAAGGTTATTATAGAAACACGTCGTACCTGATGAAGGTTATTCCAGAAACGCGTCGTACCTGATGAAGGTTATTCCAGAAACACGTCGTACCTGATGAAGGTTATTCTAGAAACACGTCCTGTGCAATGAATTAGATATCTACCTTTTTAGTACTATGACTAGGTTGAAATCTTTGTTGGTGGATTATTAGTCGCCGTCGGTATCATCCACCCTGTAAATCAGTGCTTTCATTAAATTAAGGTCAATATCCCTCAGGTCAAAGTAATTTAGCTGATTTTAGCTATCCCCTTTGTGACCTTTGGATTACTTTCTCCCAATGACTTTTATATTATTTGACTTTCCAATCTTTTGACAATGAACGTATCTGGTGACGGTTATTCCAGAAAATCGTCGTCTGCACTAAATAAGATACATTTTTGTATATACGTTTTAATCAGATAAAGGATTTTTTTAATTGCCAGTCCAATCATTGTACCACCTTTATTTAGAAATGTTCAAACACACAAAATTATAATGTTTAAGAGAAATCATATACAGTCAAACCTTTATAAAGAGGTCACCTTTAGGACAAGGAAAAAGTGGCCTTATGAGGCAGGTGACCTCTTAAAAGAGGTTCAATTCATATGTAATTTTCTAGGACAGGACAAGAAAGATGTGACTTTTTAATACAGGTGACTGTTTAATAGGGGTGACCGCACGGGAAGGTTTGACTATATATTTGCCATGTTAAACCTCATGGACAATCGTATTGATGTCATTTTATAGTATCGCTCTCTGTATTTACCCGGATTTATCCTAAATGAATACTATGATAATTAGAGATCCCTTAAGGTGACATATATATTTCTGAAAGTGAAAAAAAACTAAGTTCCGTGTTATTACTTGAGTTGTTCCTTCTTTCTCATGTGACTGAAAATGGACACGTAATTTCAGTATGTAAGGAAGGAACAACATTATGATTTGTTATTTTGTTCCAACTCCTCTAATATTTTACTCCAGTTACTCACAGTGATCTAGACTTACAACCAAAACAATAACAAACAATAATCACATGATCTTTAACTTTCAAAATATTAATAATAATATATTTATATTTGTTTCATTAAAACATTGCCGTGTATAACATTATGTGATAAAGTTTGTCAGTGACTTGCGACAGGACGGTGGTTTTCTCCGGTTTCCTCCACCCATAAAACTGACCGGCACGATATAGCTGAAATATTGTTGAAAGTGGCGTTAAGCATCATCAAACAAACAAACAAACATTAAAACATTGCCCCGTTTTTCACGAACACACCATTTTTGAAAATATAATTCTTAAATATTCCTACCTTTATGTAATGTGGTGTATTTCCAACATTTTAACTTGTCATATATTACGTCGCCATTAAGTTTACTTTACCATTCTTGTTTTTATAGTCATGTTAACAAACACCTAGTGAAAATAGGGTACATTATACATGTGTAAATTGTCAATTTTAAAAGGATGTCACAGTTCAATGAACAATATAAATAACTTTGTTAGTATCCCTTCATTTGACTTTTTCAATAAAAATCACGCTATTCAGTTTTATTCATATTCAATAATATCATGTTGGTCTTTTTAAATATGGATACTTTTATGAAATTTATTTGATTTCAATAAACACCCACGAACAATTAGCTAAATATCATGTCTATTAATCAATTTATTACAGGTATATATTTTCATATGTGGCGGTGCTCTCAAAAGAAGAAAGAGTTAATTAATTTAAAAGAAATTGGCCATTCAATTTCCTCTTTTCTCAGGTAAAATGTCTATAAAAATGTCTGGATTTTATTTTTCCCTACTCCCAATTTTTACCTGTGGAGGTAGATCGGTAAATCATACTTCCCTTCTTTCAAGCATTGTCTCCCTTTATATAAGTCGTTGCTATACATGATGTAAAGATGGTGTAAAACGTAAACAATCTCAAAGTGCTTTGCATTCAACATGGAATGGAGAACGGAGGATGTATTTCTTGAGAGAAAAAAAGATCAAGCGTCTCAATAAATGTAGAAAAAACAAACAATGCATCAAATAATGTTGAGAGATTTAAAGTTCCTACGGTATTGATGGTCATGTTTAGCATGTGTAACATTTTGCTGATTCGCGTTACATGAAACATTGATTTTGTTGTTATGTTGCGTCTTTATAGAAATGGTCAATTGTTTGAATACAATCATTTTAAAATCATTTGTCATTATTGTTTTCACATCAATTCTTCATTTGTTTTATCGTACTAATACCACCCAAAATATGTACCAAACATTTTTTTATATCAAGAGAATTCTCGATCCTATTACTAGTGACGTCATGTATAATGTAACGATATTCACGTGACAATACGCGCCAAATAAAAGAAATTAAATTACAACATAATAAGACCAAAAAAACGTTAAAAATGATTAGCTGTAGGGTATCTCCCTACACTTTATCGAAATTCACCCATATTTTCACATGAGCTATGGCATTTTACTCCGCAAGTACAAAAACGTCATGATTACGTTATAAAAAGAACAAGAAGATCCATTAAAAATCAGTTTTTGTTTTCAAACCGGGGATAAAATCGTTATCTACGCGTCTACCCGTGGGCATTGAGATTGTACCACCCTGCAGCACCACTGTACAGCCTTCGGCTTCGCCTCAGGCTATACAGAAGTGCTTCAGGGTGGTACAATCTCAATGCCCATGGGTCGACACGTAGATAACTTATATTATTCCCGGCTTGATAAAAATGTCGGCTTTTGATTGGTCGATGACCCGTTGGTACAAAACCAATGCTACCGGCTGGTAGAATTTACGTAACGTCACTGGGTGTCTTTACGTTGCTATACATGATGTAAAATGGTGTAAAACGTAAACAATCTCAAAGCGCTAGGCATTCAACACGAATAACGGATGACGTATTTCTTGAAACAAAAAATCAAGCGTCTCAATAAATGCAGAAAAAACAAACAATGCACCAAATTATGTTGAGAAATTTAAAGTTCCTACCGTATTGATGATCATGTTTAACATGTAGTGTAACATTTTGTTGATTCACTCTACATGAAACTTCGATCTCGTCATTTTGTGTCTTTACAGAAATCATTTCTCATTATTGTTTTCACATCAATTCTTCATTGGTTTTATCGTATAACACCACTCAAAATATGTACGACACATGTTTTATCAATATAATTCTCGGTTCTATTAATAGTGACGTCATGAATAATGTAACGCTATCCACGTGACAATACGCCCAAATACAAGAAATTAAATTACAACAAAACAAGACTGAAAAACGTTCAAAATTAGTTAACTGTAGGATGATCTCCCTACATTTTGTCAAAATGCACCCAAATTTTCACCTGAGCTATGGCATTTTAGTCCGCAAGTACAAAAACGTTACGATTACGTTACAAACAGAACGAGAAAATCCATTAAAAGTCCGTTTTTGTTTTCAAACCGAGGATAAAATCGTTATCTACGTGTCTACCCGGGGGCATTGAGATTGTACCACCCTTCAGCACCACTGTACAACCTTCGGCTTCGCCTCAGGCTATACAGAAGTGCTTCAGGGTGGTACAATCTCAATGCCCACTGGTAGACACGTAGATAACTTATATTGCTCTGTATTTACCAGGATTTATCCTGAATGAATACTATAATAATTAGAGATCCCTTAAGGTGACATATATATTTCTGAAAGTGAAAAAAAAAACGTTTTGTGTTAGTACTTGAGACAGCATGAGTTTTTCCTTCTTTGTCATGTTACTGAAAAGGGACAACTAATTTCAGTATGTAATAAAAAAAAAACATTCTGATTTGTTATTTTGCTCGAACTCCTCTAAAATGCAACTGCAGTAACTAACAAGATTTTTATAAACACCCACAAACAATTAGTTAATTATCCTGTCTATTTATTAATTTATATGTGTATATGTTTATATGTGGTGGTGCTCTCAAAAGAAGAAAGGGTTAATTGATTTAAAAGAAATTGGTTATTCGATTTTCTCTTTTCTCGGGTAAAAGGTATATTAAAAGTTCTTGATTTTATTTTTCCCTACTCACAATTTTTAGCTTTGGAGGTAGATCAGCAAATCATACTTCCCTTCTTTCAAGCTATCAAACTAGAAATTAGATGTTATTAATCAAAGAATTATAAAGACATATATTTATTCTTTGAATTTGAAGTCATAATCTGCTCAAATTTAAACTGTAACTGCATGGTTAGGTGCTTTTGACATATATTCCATTTTTTCTTCTTCAAATTTACACATTTTGTCAATTCTTCCCGATTACGAAAATAAGACATATTGAAGCAAAAAATCGTCTCTGAAACTACCCACCAACTTGAACATAACTTGACTGGAATAGATCTGTCTCCAATTGATCAGAATTTCATCCAAGATGGCAGACGTTGCTAAAAATAGAAAACTCGTATATTTATCAAGCTCCCATTCTTTCAGGCCATATTATGTCTATTAATAAATTTTAACTGTTATAGAATAAAAAAAGAAATTTCTTAAATTGGTCAAACCTACCGATTTTTCAAGCCCAAATGTTTAAACATTTTAAATATTTTACAAACTCAGACCAATGGGAAAGACAGCTTTGTAGAGTATGAAGTAGAGTATTAAATAGACAAAATGGATTAGACACAAGTTAAACAAACTTATGAAGTCTTCTCCATATTACAATTTGTTACATTAAAGTAGTACATAAAAGGCATACATTACTATCTAGAACACTAATAACGAATCAATAATGATATTCGCAAAACAAAATGGAAGGACAAATAAAATTTAAGATGGATTCATATATTTCTTATAAGTATAAGAGAATGTCTAACTTTTATAATAATAAGTTAATATTAGACTGTGTACGAATTACCTTAATCTCTGACTAATGAACAAACTAAATATTTATCTGTTCATCTGTCAATGGATTTAGAAAATTAGTTAATCTATCATATATTTAAATTGTGAATAAAATGTATAACACACCTTTGGTAGATAATTATCATGATTATTTGTGCTAGATATCATTTAATCACTCTGAGGTTTCCTACACCTCCTCTCCTCCTTGTCTTATGTAGCCGGGCACTTAAAGCAGGGAGAGTTGTCGCTGTTCAGTTCACTTTAAGGTATTTTTGCAATGTCGTCTATCACTTTTTGTGGTACTATCGTAAAGGACCTTTACTTTCGAAATTAATGTTTAAAAGTAACTATTTTATTTTAAAAATAAAACTTTTTATAAAGATATTTCGAACTTTAACAAACCAAATATTTTGAAGCTTAATTTATTTTAGTTTGGCATTTTTATATTTTATTTTCATTCCATTGTTTGTATGTTCTGCAACCCAATATACAAGTCAAAAACACAAAAATAATACAGAAATCCCGCCAACACACAAAGTCAAAAGTGCATACAACTGTACCACCGTTCTTTCTACATTCTAGGTTAGCAGATCGTTCTTCCGAAGCCAGGACTCTTCTGAAAGGCATATGTTTCTGTTCGTGAGTGGAGGGGAACAATCTTTGATTGATAATGTAACATCATGTACAGTTTTATTCTGTCAAGTGGTGTTTCAGATTTTTTCGTTTACTTTTCATATCGTAAGATGTAGTGTTTATCATAAGATGTAGTGTTTATCGACAGGATTTTGTTTTAGTTATACGGTGAAACCTGTCTAAGCCGAACCCTGATTAAACGGAACCCTGATTAAACCGAAAACCTGCCTACACCAGATATATTTTACAGTCCCATCTACTAAATGTCTATGTAATTTAAACCTGTGCAAACCAAATACCTGTCTAAGCTGAACAAATTTGTTAGTTCCAAAGGGGTTCGGTTTAGACGTGTTTTACTGTATTAATATCCTGTATAAATCGAACGTTCAGTAAAGTTTCAATGTAGGAACTCTTTCTTAATTTAACTTGTGTAAGCCTAACACTTGTTTATTCCGGACAAGGCGGTTTGTTTTAGACAGGTTTTCCTGTACCTGTGTTTGTGGCATCATTTACACCTTTATTTGAAGCTCTGCCTTTGAGACACCAATAACGACCAGCTCCACTCAGAAAACGAAATAACTCAGAAGAAATTATGTCAAATTTGTTAAGACTTCAAGATCGTCCTGAATATAGCTGAAAAATTGTACGCTGGACGTTAAACAACAATCAATCAATCAATCAAGATAAATCATTCATTAAAATTGTGATTTTCTTCCCGAAATTGAAATAAAATGAAAAACAAAAAATACCACACTATTGGACCACGTGACTTCCAAACCCAATAAAACAAAAATCGTAAAAAGAGACCAAATCGACACTTCTAACATACAAATACATGACCGCTCAAGTTCCTAGCTTGGTACAAACACTTCAGTAAAAGGTGGTGGGGCTAATCTAGTTTTATGAGCCCCTATCAGAGAAATGATGTGGTCATGTCGGTGCTTTCCACGTAGGATTAAAATACCAGTCCCCACATATAACGGGAAGAACATTATAAATAATATACAATTACTACACTTGAACGAGATCAATATTGTTGTACTCTGCTCCATAAAGCCTCATATTGATCTCGTTCAAGTGTAGTAATTGTTTTACCGTAAATCGGGAAATTTTGGTGTAGCATAGCCAGAAATGATGAGTACTTTGCTCATTTGCATATCTAAGATGGCGACGCCGGGACGTCTGCAATTTTCATATGATCTATATAGACGATATCATTCATAATTGCATGTGTGTCATTTTCTGAACTTGAAAATGATACATTGAATCAAGCTGAATTAAATGAAATAAAAATTAATGAAAACAATTAAATATTCGAGGTTCCTGGACTAAATGAAAATCCGAGGCGACGAACCCTTTTTTGGCCTTAAGAGTCTATGTAAAAATGTCTGAAAAACATGAAACTGGTGGCGTGTGACACAAAATTTAACAATGAATGACATTTGGCGACATATTTTCTGAAATTAATTTAGATTCCTCAACAATATATGTAATTATATTGACTAACCTTATATTTCTAGCTTCTAAACTCGGGGTTCCCACATTCAATATAATATGGTCATTTTTGCATGATCGCGATATCAAAGACATGTTTAAAATCGTTACAAAACAAAAATATTTGAATTTTGGCAGAAGAAAAACTTTGCGGAAATAAACAATAACTTTTAATTTTCGATTGATTGACGGACACATTGCATTTCCGTACTGTAGGCTATTTTTTGACAAATGTAATAAACGATCCATCAAGCTTGAAACTGCAGTCACGTGATCAAAATCTAATTTAAATATGATGAATATTTATGAGGAAAGTACCATCAATTTCTGGATATGGGTTAATTTTGGCCTTTCTTCTCCAAAAGAGGGTTGTTTTATTTTGGTGTGTGAAATTTTGGCCATTTTTGTTTCTAGTGTGTTTAATTTTGGCCACGTTTGGTTCCCATGTGTTTAATTTTTTTGTCAGTTCATTCAGAACGTAAATGGAAGTGTTCTTATTTCAACCAGCGATACTACGTTTTTACTGTTACTTACCGGATATTTTGATATCGTACTAAAAACCAAATCGATTATGGATAAATTGTGATATTTATTAAAAATAGGAATTTAAATATTTAAATAGCCTAAAGTAAAATGCATTTAATATAAAAACAACAAATAATAATGTTGCACTGGTATTAATCATCGCTTTTACAGGTAAACAGTCTTATTATAACGGTCAGTACATGTATTTGTTTACACAACAAGTATACATAATAAATAATACCGATAAGACACTAATTACGTGTTTATTGATTTTTCTTTTTTCTATTGGTAATTGTCATTTTAATGATATTTGACATTTTGTTGATTGAATAAATTCTATTGGTATTGCATGGTTTTTATCAATGTACTTTCTTTACCTGTAATTCTCTCTTGTCATCCAAGCCAACGATTTCACATTGTGAACACTTTTCAGTTTGAAGTAAGACAAAAACGTACAGATTAGGGAATATAAATATAAAAAGATATTAAGGCAGTGTTCAATTTTGGCGGTTAATTTTTGGAGTGTGACATATTTTGGTGTGTTTAATTTTGGCACTTCGTATTTAGGGGCCAAAATAGGCCAAACTAAAACCATGACCAAAATTTCCCGATTTACGGTATTATATAAGGCTCTATTTTACTCTAAATTTGAAATTTTATGAAAACTGAAATTTTTGAAACTTTTTTTAAAATTTCATCATTTTGAATTTTTTTGAAATCTTATGAAATTTTTGAAAGTTGAAATTTTATGATTTTTTTTTTTTTTTAATTTTATAATTTTGAATTTTTTTTTAAATTTTGAAATGCTATGCTGACATTTTCTGTGGCGATTGTCAATACAAATGACGTCATCAAGCCGGAAGTGCGCAGCGATTGGTTGATATTTTTATTGGGATCCCCAAGTTAGTCTAAAAATAGGTGAGGTGTGCAGTATGATAGTATATCAAGATTTGCTGCGCGATATGATGAAATACGGATTAGCAATTTACATACTAATTCTATAAATGTAATAATATATTTAATTTTCGTGACATACATGTATAACTAATTGCAAAAACAAATGATAAAAAGTGAAAGACCTAATTGAGAAAATTGTGAAAAAATGATACATTCAGTATAATTAATTTTCTACATACGTTAATAAAAGTACACATATTTGCACATATTTAGCCTATATGTAATATAGGAGAAGTTCATTATCATATTACAAAATATTCATCCGATGCTCTAGATTCTCATATTATGATAAGTGAATTAGTATTAACGAACGATTATTATGTCTATATAAATCACGATCAATGAAACTCATGACAAAAGTGATGACGTCAATATTGTCATTATATACCTTGATAGCAATATACTAACCGCTGTCGGTACGGAGTTAGGGTTAGGGTTACAACTTCTACATTACACTCGACCTTTTTCAGCTTGTATTCAAACTTTTCGCAACGTTACCGTCTTCTCGGGATGCTAAAATAATGTCATCACTAAAAACAATTTTGAAGATGTCAAAGGTGTAATCAAAAGAAGTAATTCGAACAAGGGCAGATAATGCAATGGCCAAAAGAAAACGAACGAAACGACAAACAATGATCTACACAGCACTACACAGAAAACTAAAGATTGAGCAACACGAACCCACTAATAACCGGGGGTGAACACAGGTGCTCCGCAATGGTAAGCAGTTGCATCACTAGTGAAACCCCTCGTGCTATAATAAAACTACACGGGCATCATGTGCAGTAGTGTACAGTAAATTACATTGTTTGTAATTCAAGCAATAAATAAAAAGCGTGAACCACCTACAAAACAAATGAGACAGACAAGCCGAACTTCGTTTTACCCGGAAGTCGTAGCGGACATCACAACACGAAACTAAAAACATAAAGACGACATGAACAAAACGAAATTCATTTAAAACCGGGGTAAAAGAATGCTGCTTTCAAGAACTTTCAAGAACTTCAAGAACTTTATTGAACAACACACAGACACTATACAGTGTAACATGAGGTACAATGTTAAATACAATACAGGAAAGCAGACACAGCTACGTCTGTGGTATGCTCTATTTCAAGCTCCGTAGAGTAGATGCGATCAACATAATCAAAACACTTTTACATAGGGAAAGGACATCATCTTTATAGCGGAAAGTAACATTAAAGGATCAGGCTAGTATAGTTTCTTTTCGTTTTTCTTGAGAATATGGATTATGCATTATACGCGTGAAAGAACTAGGCGGCGAGAGAAGAGGAGCGCAGTTGGTACCCATTGTAATGCCGACTATCTGTTGAAAAACATGTCCTCTAAATACAACAAATATGTTGTCACTGAAAATTCGAGCTTTCTCATGATATCAGTTTCAGAGAACTATGTTATAGAATCGGAGTGGGCTTTTTTATTCCTAAGACAAGGTATATCTTGGTCATTCTTTTTCATGAAGCAAAGGTTAGCTAATTGTTTTAATCTGTCTTTTAGTCTTTAGCGAGGAATAGTTGTGTAGAAGGTAAAGAAGTCAATTGTGTTTATGTTATTCATTAGGAGAGGAATTTGATTGTATGTAGATATTAGAATTTACATCTGCTTCTCACGACCTCTGGAATACCTAGTATCACAGTAGCGCTGAAGCTCGGTTTTTGACCACTGATAGAAAAGATGCAACCGGTAATAATATAATTTGGAATGAGGTTTCCTGGAGTATTGAGCAGACGCTGCAATATATTACTGTTTGTATTGACACTTCTGTAATTTAGGTATACAGTGAAGATCTAGTGTTTCATCTTTGACTGAAATTCCAAATGAACAGACTCATGATTGTCCAGGATTATCCCTTTCGGTAGTGTCGTTGGGGCATGCGTAGGGTTGCCAAGTGCATTGTCAATACCTAATTCCGTTATCAAGCAGTATTTGTACCGTGATTTACACAAAAACGATATTGTTAGGGACCTTGTCTGTAGGGACAACAACATAATTGTCATGGAGGTAAGACATGTGCCTAGAACATCCGGGTCTATAAAGATCGATGTTGCGCTAGTGCTCAGTGACCCATTCTAATTTGTATCAACAACCACACAGTCCTAGTCCGTTCTGAAATAGTATCTACGCTATTGTCTGGCATAATCCTCATCCGAATCCATAGGAAGTTCAAATTTGGTTCAAATTTATGGAATTACGCTCATAATATTTCGGCTCTTTGGCTAACACAGCCCTAAGATTAGTGTAATTGATAGTGTTAAGGTCACCAGTTTGTAACTAACAGGGGTCCCTAAGTTAAACAAGCATGGGCTGCCTAGGTTAATATAAAAATAGGGAAATTGAATAAAATGTATGTTGAAAAAAAGGTCACCAATTAAAATGTGACCAGCCGGATCTTGAATTGGGAACTTGCACATATGCATTCAGTAGGTTTATATTTGAAGCTGTCAATGTTGAGAACTTGTCCATATGTTCTTGTAGCTATATATTTTGGTTGCAATATGTGCTAGGTTTCGAAAATGATAAAGACAATTTGGGATCTTCTTCATCCAATCGTCGTATACGATTGCATATCCTTTTTTAGCACGTCAATGGAAAGGGTTAGGGTAATGGTGTTTAGCGCCACTTTCAGCAATATTTCAGCGATATCGCAGCTGTCAGTTTTATTAGTAGAGGACACCGTAGTACCTGCAAAAACCACCGACCTACCGCAAGTCACTGACAAACAAAACCACCGACCTACCGCAAGTCACTGACAAACAAAACCACCGACCTACCGCAAGTCACTGACAAACAAAACCACCGACCTACCGCAAGTCACTGACAAACAAAACCACCGACCTACCGCAAGTCACTGACAAACAAAACCACCGACCTACCGCAAGTCACTGACAAACAAAACCACCGACCTACCGCAAGTCACTGACAAACTTTATAAACCACCGACCTACCGCAAGTCACTGACAAACTTTATCAGATAATGTTGTATCGAGCACACCTCGCCATGAGCCGGATTTGAACTCACAACGTTAGCGGGGATTGGCACTGATTGCATAGGTAGTTGTAAATCCAACTATCATACGATCACGACGGTCCCTTTAACAGGTCAAATGACTGGAGTATTTTGCATTATTTAGAGTCTTTAAAATGTCATCTGGTCACCTTAATAAATTGATTGGTTGTTGCTAAGCACCCCGTGTCAAACATTCCATGACAAGATCAGCAATCTCTAATACTACACAAAAATGAGGGATGAAAATCGGTGCAACGACTTTTGGCTGCCACTAGAAATGTATGGAGAGCTGGATAGAGACCAACAATATAGCTTTTGTCTAGAAGAGTATTGAGAGCTGGATATGGACCAACAATATAGTTTTTGTCTAGAAAAGTATGGAGAGCTGGATAGGGACCAACAAAATAGCTTTTGTCTAGAAATGTATGGAGAGCTGGATAAGGACCAACAAAATAGCTTTTATCTAGAAAGGTATGGAGAGCTGGATAAGGACCAACAATATAGCTTTTGTCTAGAAAAGTATGGAGAGCTGGATAAGGACCAACAATTTAGCTTTTGTCTAGAAAGGTATGGAGAGCTGGATAAGGACCAACAATATAGCTTTTGTCTAGAAAAGTATGGAGAGCTGGATAGGGACCAACAAAATAGCTTTTGTCTAGAAATGTATGGAGAGCTGGATAAGGACCAACAATATAGCTTTTGTCTAGAAAGGTATGGAGAGCTGGATAAGGACCAACAATATAGCTTTTGTCTAGAAAAGTATGGAGAGCTAGATAGGGACCAACAATATAGCTTTTGTCTAGAAAAGTATGGAGAGCTGGATAAGGGCCAACAATATAGCTTTTGTCTAGAAAAGTATGGAGAGCTGGATATGGACCAACAATATAGCTTTTGTCTAGAAAAGTATGGAGAGCTGGATAGGGACCAACAATATAGCTTTTGTCTAGAAAAGTATGGAGAGCTGGATAAGGACCAACAATATAGCTTTTGTCTAGAAAAGTATGGAGAGCTGGATAGAGACCAACAATATAGCTTTTGTCTAGAAAAGTATGGAGAGCTGGATATGGACCAACAATATAGCTTTTGTCTAGAAAAGTATGGAGAGCTGGATAAGGACCAACAATATAGCTTTTGTCTAGAAAAGTATGGAGAGCTGGATAAGGACCAACAATATAGCTTTTGTCTAGAAAAGTATGGAGAGCTGGATATGGACCAACAATATAGCTTTTGTCTAGAAATCTATGGAGAGCTGGATAGGGACCAACAATATAGCTTTTGTCTAGAAAAGTATGGAGAGCTGGATAGGGACCAACAATATAGCTTTTGTCTAGAAAAGTATGGAGAGCTGGATATGGACCAACAATATAGCTTTTGTCTAGAAAAGTATGGAGAGCTGGATAGGGACCAACAATATAGCTTTTGTCTAGAAAAGTATGGAGAGCTGGATAGGGACAAACAATATAACTTTTGTAACAGTTACAATGTGCCTAATCTATTCAGAAATATACCAGAATAGTTTGAACATGTGAAAGGGATAATAAGAAACCGTTAGCGAAGAAGGGTAGACAATGCATTAGCATATAGAAACTACACGAGAAGGCAAGCAGTGATCTGCACAGAAAACTAAAAAATGAGCAAATGTTTCATTTCTATTGCATGATGGGAGAGACCTTTGTTGCATGTACTCTAACAGTTCCTTTTGGCAGAGACTGCGCCTAATTCCCACCACCCTAGAGTAGCTAGTGTCACAGATCTCGGAAGTCCGGTGGTGTCATATGGTATTTTGAACCCCATGATATATTAACCCCGGGGTCAATTTTTATCCATGGTATATTGAACCCTCCTGTCTGGTAATTTGATCCTCCATGGTTCTTTGAAACCCTTCATTTCTAATCAAAGGAGAGTATTCCATAACACTGGTATTTCACTAACAATTTAAGGGGCTTGATATTTCATGGGTAGGGGGTCAAAATGCCATGGGCATGTGGATCAAAATACCATGTGTAGGGGGATTCAACATTTCTTGGCACTTTTACTTGACTCAATATCTAAAACAAGAGTGATTTGAAATTTAATGGATATGGGGTTCAAAATACCATAGATAGGGAGTTAAATATACCATGGGAGTGGTCAATATTGCATAGTAGTTTTACTTGAACCCACTATTTAGGACAGGAAGAGGTTTGATATTCCAAGGGTAGGTGAGTTAAAATACCATGATTAGGAGGTTCAATATACCATAGTTTAGGGGTGACTGAAATACCTTAGGTAGAGGTCCAATGCACAATGGGAGGGAATCAATATTCCATAACAGTGGAACTTGACTTAATATTTCAAGGGTAGGAGGGTCAAACTACCATGGGTAGGGGTTCAATATATTATATGAGGAGGTCAATATTCTATAGCAGTTTTTACTTGCCTCACTTTTTAAGACAGGAGGGGATTTGATAATCCATAAATAAAGGTTCCAAAATAGCATGTATAAGAGGTTCAATATTCTATAGCAGTTTCTCTTGACTCACTATTTAAGACATGGGGGTTGATATTTCATGGGTAGGTGGTTCGAAATACCATAGGTAATGGGTACAATATACCATGGGAAAGGGGCAATATTCAATAGCAGTTTAGCTTGACTCACAACTTAAAACAAGAGGGAGAGCTTGATATTTTGTGGGTAGGGGTCAAAATTACATGGCTTGCGGGTTCGAAATACCATAGATAGCGAGTTTATATATTCTATCGGTAGGGAGTTAAAAATACCATTGAAAGGAGGTCAATATCCCATAGCAGGTTTAATTGACTCACTATTTACGACAAGAGAGGATTATGGTATATCTAACTCCCTGTCTATTGTGTTTTGACCCCTTACCCATGGAATATCAAACCTCCTGCCTATAGTATTTTGATCCCCTTACCCATGGAATAGTAAACCTCCTGTGTATTGTATTTTGATCCTATTACCCATGATATAATATCAAACCTCCTGCCTATTGTATTTTGACCCCTTACCCATGGAATAGTAAACCTCCTGTGTATTGTATTTTGATCCTCTTACCCATGGAATATCAAACCTCCTGCCTATTGTATTTTGACCCCTTACCCATGGATTAGTAAACCTCCTGTGTATTGTATTTTGATCCCCTTACCCATGATATATCAAACACCTGTCTATGGTATTTTGAGCCCCTCTACGTGACTGTACTCGACAATACGTTCTATATTGGCTACGTACGTGATCAAATACGAATATCAAGTAATCTCTGTTTCATAAGATTGATACTTAATACGTTTAAGTAAAAATAATCCGTTTGGATCCCCATGAAATCAACAAAATAATATAATTTATTACATAGTTTCATTTCGTGGACGTGATATCCAATTTATTTGACTAAAATAATCATCAATATTGTAATTAAGTTCTCAATCTAAGGATATATTTCTATGTTAATTAATAAGAGTGTCATGTATCTAAAAATGAGAAATGTAGGGTAGGGTGATTGTATTTCTATATTTCATATTGTATTACAGTTCTTGCCGTCGGGAAATATGATACTCTTGGGTGAATAAATTTTCATATTTCCCTCACCAGCATGCAATAAATGTATAATCTTGCATAGTCTTTCATGTTTGTTTACATCCGTATCCTTTCTTATGACACTGCTGTTGTACTGTCAATGTCTATGTTGTTATTCATGTTTGTTTACATCCGTATCCTTTCTTATGACACTGCTGTTGTACTGTCAATGTCTATGTTGTTATTCATGTTTGTTTTCATCCGTATCCTTTCTTATGACACTGCTGTTGTACTGTCAATGTCTATGTTGTTATTCATGTTTGTTTACATCCGTATCCTTTCCTATGACACTGCTGTTGTACTGTCAATGTCTATGTTGTTATTCATGTTTGTTTACATCCGTATCCTTTCTTATGACACTGCTGTTGTACTGTCAATGTCTATGTTGTTATTCATGTTTGTTTACATCCGTATCATTTCTTATGACACTGCTGTTGTACTGTCAATGTCTATGTTGTTATTCATGTTTGTTTACATTCGTATCCTTTCTTATGACACTGCTGTTGTACTGTCAATGTCTATGTTGTTATTCATGTTTGTTTACATCCGTATCCTTTCTTATGACACTGCTGTTGTACTGTCAATGTCTATGTTGTTATTCATGTTTGCTTACATCCGTATCCTTTCTTATGACACTGCTGTTGTACTGTCAATGTCTATGTTGTTATTCATGTTTGTTTACATCCGTATCCTTTCTTATGACACTGCTGTTGTACTGTCAATGTCTATGTTGTTATTCATGTTTGTTTACATCCGTATCCTTTCCTATGACACTGCTGTTGTACTGTCAATGTCTATGTTGTTATTCATGTTTGTTTACATCCGTATCCTTTCTTATGACACTGCTGTTGTACTGTCAATGTCTATGTTGTTATTCATGTTTGTTTACATCCGTATCATTTCTTATGACACTGCTGTTGTACTGTCAATGTCTATGTTGTTATTCATGTTTGTTTACATCCGTATCCTTTCTTATGACACTGCTGTTGTACTGTCAATGTCTATGTTGTTATTCATGTTTGTTTACATCCGTATCCTTTCTTATGACACTGCTGTTGTACTGTCAATGTCTATGTTGTTATTCATGTTTGTTTACATCCGTATCCTTTCTTATGACGCTGCTGTTGTACTGTCAATGTCTATGTTGTTATTCATGTTTGTTTACATCCGTATCCTTTCTTATGACGCTGCTGTTGTACTGTCAATGTCTATGTTGTTATTCATGTTTGTATACATCCGTCTCCTGTCTTATGACACTGCTGTTGTACTGTCAATGTCTATGTTGTTATTCATTTTTGTGTTAGTAAGTGATCTTCTCTGATTGGAAGCGAATCTGTGCGCGTTTTTATTTGCTTAATTACATCTGCATTACTGTGGGAGATCAAGAGGTGGAGGTTGTGATCTCTTTAACCGTGGAAACATGCATGGATTCGTGTAATGGTTTTAATGATGCTTTTGTTGAAGGAGACGGAATAATTGTAGAAATCTACTTATCATCTGTAAGTAATAGACAAACTATCATACAAGATACAATTTAGAAATTATCTAAAAATGTTTTTATATTAGTACAAGTGGCAATCAAATATAAAACAAAACTTACCACACTATTGGAACAGTTCCAAGTTGCAATAGAAAAGTGGTAGAAAGAGGCACACACGATACCCCTAACATACAACTCTATGACCTCTCTATATCCTGGCTTAGAACAGCAACTGATATAAAATGTGCCGTAGTTAAACTAGCTTTATGAACACAAACCTCTTCTCGCAGTATAATGATGTGGTAATGTATTCTATATAGAAGTATGAATGCCACGATCTATCTGAAATACTGCTAAAGTTGGCGTTAAAAAACAAGCAATCGATCAATCAATCATATGTTACCCTATTGTATATTATACTACTTTCCTTGACAATATTCAAATGGTATCAATGAAAACAATCATCAGATGCTGTATGTCTATAAGAAAAACTCGAAGATACCAAAGTGGCCATCAGAAGCCGAAAATCAAGGAACAGACAATGCAATGACCAAATGAAAAAGGACAACAAATTATCTACAAAACACTAAGCAGAAAACAAAAGATTTAGCGACACGAAGTCCACTAAAATCGAAATGAGTGCAGTTGATCTGGAACAGTAGAGAGTTACTGATACACACTAATGACGCACGTCGTTCTGGAACAGTAGAGAGTTACTGATGCACACTAATGACGCACGTCGTTCTGGAACAGTAGAGAGTTACTGATGCACACTAATGACGCACGTCGTTCTGGAATAGTAGAGAGTTACTGATGCACACTAATGACGCACGTCGTTCTGGAACAGTAAAGAGTTACTGATGCACACTAATGACGCACGTCGTTCTGGGACAGTAGAGAGTTACTGATGCACACTAATGACGCACGTCGTTCTGGAACAGTAGAGAGTTACTGATGCACACTAATGACGCACGTCGTTCTGGAACAGTAGAGAGTTACTGATACACACTAATGACGCACGTCGTTCTGGAACAGTAGAGAGTTACTGATACACACTAATGACGCACGTCGTTCTGGAACAGTAGAGAGTTACTGATACACACTAATGACGCACGTCGTTCTGGAACAGTAGAGAGTTACTGATGCACACTAATGACGCACGTCGTTCTGGAACAGTAGAGAGTTACTGATGCACACTAATGACGCACGTCGTTCTGGAACAGTAGAGAGTTACTGATGCACACTAATGACGCACGTCGTTCTGAAACAGTAGAGAGTTACTGATACACACTAATGACCCACGTCGTTCTGGAACAGTAGAGAGTTACTGATGCACACTAATGACGCACGTCGTTCTGGAACAGTAGAGACTTACTGTTACACACTAATGACGCACGTCGTTCTGGAACAGTAGAGAGTTACTGTTACACACTAATGACGCACGTCGTGTTACTGTTAACCTACTCGAATATCATATCATATGGAAATCGTAATGAATACCAATATATAAAATATACGTAATTGAATACAAGCAACATAAACCAGAGGCTCTCAAGAGATTAAATTGCACACCTGATTAAAATTAGCAATAAATAAATCTAAAAATAAGATTGATAGGAGTATATAACAGTGATATTGATAACGAATCGTAATCAAAGATATAGTACAAAGTATCACATATTAGCTCGTAAATGAATTTTTTTATATAACAGAAATCTAGTAGGTACTGGATCAACTTTCTTACAAAAAATGTGAATAAACGTTAGAGAAAACTAAAGGAGCAATCAAGAATGGAAAATCCAGAGAAACTGGCAACATTGTGTACACAAGACAAGTGACGTAGACAAACAAAATAAAAACATACACAGAAAACTTAAAAAAAGATGAGCAACACAGACCCATCAAACACCGGGAGTGAAGATAGATTATATATCATAAAGTACAATTACGAGCACATCCACCACCCTTGGACAATCATATAATTCTCTCATTGTTAACTTTACCTTTCCTACGAGAATATCTTGTTTTATTCAATCTAATTAAAAATTATATCTTTAATTGCTTCCCCTTTTTCTGATATGTCGCGCATAAAGATTTCATCAGTCTAATTATGTGTATCAAGTTCTTAGGTATAATATTGAAATGATTTGGTGAATATAATTTGGCTTGATATATTTGACTGCAAGGATAGAAACGAACGTATCGCCTCCATACGAATATCAAATTATAGCAGCAACTTGAAACATAATAACCTTTCTTTGACTTAAACAATTAGACAAATTATATGATGATTGATTGATGCTCATTCCATTTTTCATAAACATGGAACACATCAAGCACAAAGGCATCAGAAAGTAATAATCTGTAAGAGTGAGTGGGTGATTGGTGCTTAATGCCAGGTGAACAATTATTCAGCTATCATGGAGAAAGCAGGTTAAATTGAGATGAGATGATGATGCTTACTTTTTAGTAGACTTACATGCTTAGATTTTTATAGTGCTAGCTAACTGAAACATACTTCGTTCTTTATTGTCAAACATAGGTGACCACAGTCGAGTTTAGATCTCCTTTTAAGTTCTTGCTCACAAGTATTTTTCATTTATTTGGTTCTCCTTTACTTTGAGCGTACCTGATGAAGATTATTCCAGAAACATGTCGTGCACTTTTGTGTAGTCTTTTGTTTGACCCAACCGGGACTCGAACCCATAATCTGCCGCACTACGGATGGCTTCTAAGGGAACGATCATTTAACTTGAAGGGGGGGTTATGGTTTTTTTCTAAAAAAATATTCTGATTCCCAATGT
Organism: Bathymodiolus brooksi; assembly: GCA_963680875.1. NCBI lineage: Eukaryota > Metazoa > Mollusca > Bivalvia > Mytilida > Modiolidae > Bathymodiolus > Bathymodiolus brooksi. The sequence continues at coordinate 56,974,996 of OY804580.1, read as the reverse complement.
TGCTGAAAAAAATATTCTGATTTTGGTGGAGGAAAAAAAAAATAATCTGATTCAGAGTTTTTTTTACATATAACCTAATGTTAAATTCTGGAAAAAAAATTTGCGCTTCGCGCGACAAAAAAAAAATATTCTAATTCTTGTGTTGTCCGAAAAAAAATTTCTGAACGAAACAAAAAAACCATAACTCCCCCCCCTTCAAGTTAAATGGTCGGTCCCTAATAGTATACATAAGGGTAATAACAAAATTACCGAACACCGAGCAACCTTCCAAAGGGAGAGGCAAAACTCATAAGTCAACAAACAAACAAAATCAGTCAACAATCGGAAAATTCGGATGGTTTCTAATAGTATAAAAGAACATCTTACAAATATACAAATAACTGTTTTCCTGTAATGGACGATAATACAGAATGGACATCATATTACATTACACAATACATGTAACAAAAATAGCAACAACAAACCCACACAAAACTGAATGTATTACATATCACAAAAATAGGTACTCGTCGTGAAGTCATGATTTCCTAATTTAGTGAAGGATGCAACACGATTCACACGTGTATGATTGGCACATGTTGTCATGTTGTCAATCCGTTGTCCGCGTGTTTGGATTCCTAGATCTGGTTTTCTTTTGGGGGGGGGGGGGGGGGGGGGTGAATTTGTTGTTGTTTTTTATTTTATTATCATTATTATTTTATTTTTGTTTTATTTTTTTTTGCTTTCTTTGTTTATTTGTTTGTTTATTGTTTTTGTTTTTACTCTATGTGATTGAACGCTTTCTGTTATTCTTAAGTACGGATACTTCCATGATTTGTCTCGAATATCATTTCGGACTGTTGTGCTCGAAACGTGATAAATTTTCTTCGATTTACACAATAAAACAGAAGCCAACATTATCGTAAAGTGCTTATTATGATAAACAATTAATAATGCGCCTTTCATTTTCCATAAACATGAAACAAATAAAAAAAAACAAAGGCAACAAAACGCAATAATCTGTAAGAGTGAGTGAGTGATTGTTGTTTAATGCCAGGTGAACAATTATTCAGCTATCATGGAGAAAACAGTTTAAATTGAGATGAGATGATGATGCTTACTTTTTAATAGACCTTACATGCTTAGTTAGGTTTTTATAGTGCTAGCTGACTAAAACAGGTAGACATGTTGCTCTTACTACTAAATACTTCGTTCTTTATTGTCAGACATAGGTGACCACAGTCTATTTTAGTTCTCCTTTTATTTGGTTCTCCTTTACTTTGAGCGTACCTGATGAAGATTATTCCAGAAACATGTCGTTTTTTGTTTTTTTTTATCGTCCACAAACATTAAAAATCAATTGATACTTGTAACCACTTCTTAGATTTTTCGTCAACAACTGTAAGCATTGAAGCTTGTTCTGTTTATGTAATAAATTTGATATATTGTTTTGTTTATGGAGAATATTTGTGTTGACATATATAAAGATAACGTTGCATCATCAGTGCAAATAGGACGTAACGGACGATATGTCTTTGGATATGTAGTCATTAACAGGGGAGGCTTGGGATCCTTAAACCCACCAAAAGTTTGTTCATATTCCAAGCCAAGGCATGGATTTCCGACGTCATGTGTCGTGTTGGCTTTATTTCCAATACGTTGAAGTGAGGGGGTGATTGCTCGTTTTGTTGATATCAGTGGAATTGTTGACCATCACTGTTAAATTTTCTTTTTATGAAATCTAATCAAGTGTAAGCGCCTCGTTTTGGTAATAATTATCCAATCGGCAAACCTCGGGTGAGTCCGCTTCTCTCCCTCAATACATCGGCTGTAATAAGGTATTTGATATGCGCCTACGCGTCACATTTCTTCGCTGGAAGACCGTATCACTTCAATCAAACATTGCGCACCGCGAATAAGTTCAAAAATGGCGACAATAGATGAGTTTGCTTTGAAAAATATTGGTCTTTGATGAAGGTACGGAATCATCCCACATTGCGACGAATATTCGAAAGTGAAATTATTTTAATACCTCCTTCATTGAAGATTTCCGAAAGTAGTTCCAATGGGAGCTATCGTAATACGGACGAGGTATGATGAAGGTACGGAATCAGCCGAAGTTGCAACGAGTGAATAATTATCATCACATGCGCTCATAGTTAAACTATTGGGAAATCAAATAGCATAAAGGTATCTTGGAGCGAGTATTCCAAAGGGTGTTGACATGATATCCAAATTCAAACCACAATATACATGAAGTAAATTTCCATTGTTAAATCTAGAAATGATATAATACTAATATCAACACTTATCATTTGCTTTGAAATTGTACAGTGTGTCCGAAGAAAATTTTGAAGATACCAAAGGGGTAATCAGAAGCCGTTAAAATGATACAATGGACACAATTATATATAAAAACGGACAAAAGACGAAGAATGGTCTACAAATAACGACATAGACGTTGAGCAACATGAACCCTACTAAGGTGCTATGGAAAGGTAAACAGTTCCTGTTCTATTAGTGGCACCCGTCGTGTTACTGTACATACGACACTAACGTTAAGTGATATTGAAATCATGTTGGACCCTCGTTTACGTAAATAAATAAAAATAAATAAACTCACAACACAATACAGAAAACTAACGGTTAACTGTACATGAGAAAAATTGAAAAATTTATTTTAATAAATTTAATTAATTAGGAACTGTGAAGGTTGAACATAAATATAAAATATATCTAGAGCCGAATCATCTACTACTGGGAAGATGTTGCGTAGATATTTAATGTACGAGTTCTGGAATAAGTTTTATCAGGTACACTTAGTGATTTGATTTATTGTGTTTAACGCCACTTTCAGCAATATTTCAGCTATATCATGACGACCAGTTTTAGTGGTGGAGGAAGCCGGAGTACCCGAAGAGAACCACCGACCATAGGCAAGCAACTGGTAACTTTATCACTTGCGGCTGCGAGTCGAGTGCACCATTTTTGTAATTTACAAAGCCGGGTGCGAACCCACGCCGTACTGGTGATAGGCTTGTATGAGTTGTTAAGTAATCCAACTACCTAACTCATTGAGCCACCCGGGCCCCCAGGTACACTTAGTGTCAAAAGATAAAAAAGCCAAAATAATTGCCAAGTTTTTGGAAGCAAATAAATCAATGTGTTTAAACAGGACAGCTGAAAATCATATAATTAATACTTAACCTTGACATTGGTATTACTATATATATATATAGCTCGTGTATTGACATTATACAGTGTCACTTTTTACAAAGGTACATACGTAATAAAGAGAATACGAGGTGTCAATTAGCATAATCTACTTATATAGCTCGTGTATTGACATTATACAGTGTCACTTTTTACAGAGGTACATACGTAATAAAGAGAATACGAGATGTTAATTAGCATAATCTACTTATTAGAAACCATTTCACATGGGCGTTACTCTCACGAATCTGGGCGCCATTTCTTTTTCGAGAAAGTCGCCGTCAAAATCTATAATTAATTAATAACTCACGAATTATGAGTTTATCTGTTCACTATCATGATTTGGAATTTCTATGTGATCCACAGGCACTTGTTTCATTCAAAAAATATATGCCCCCTCCTCTTCCTTATTTCAAGGTAAACATCTACCCTTTTCCCCTTCCCCACTTCGCCTCAATATGTTTCTCTTATTTGTGATCCTTTCGCTGACCCAATTATATCGTTACACTCTCGAGATATTTCTCTTTTCGACTGCCACATTTAAATATACCTACCGGGCCCCCCTCAGACGAATTGGACAAGAATAGTCAGCGAACGTGGCTTAGTGAAAATTTAATCATTGAAACAGATACAGCCAATTCCGGTTTGCGCTGGATTTTTCATATGCATTCGGAATTCTCTAGACCGGCCATGTGTAACAATGCCACATGATCATCTCCTCTCAAATGTAAAATAAGCCTTTAAGATACAGATACTGCAATCAATATAGACAAAAAATAATTCTGACGTCAGCCATTTTCTATGCGCCAATATATATCGCCAATTACTGGAGATTGCCGTATACTAGTAATATTGCTGTTTTAATAGAGAGTTAGAGAAAAAACGATCCAGTTAATTTTGTTCATCATCTTATTATGGATTTTAAGTGGAAATATCAGATAAAATATATTACTCGTCGTCCGACCATCAGGAATACATAAACACAATGCCAAGTTTACAGTCGTCTTTATTAAAGCGTCGGATTTCATATAGGCAGGGGAGATCAATCGAAACAAATAGAACTCGAAATCCCCACTAAAAAACAAGTCAATAAATGACCATTAGAAATGTTAATTTTACATAGCTATGGTATAGAATTCAAGAAGTACAAAATTCACTGATTATTCAGGTCAATCAAAATCAAATATAGGGAACTTTTCATGGATTATAAACTGTTAAAACGTCATTTAACGAATAAGAAAGTTGTATAACTAGCTAGTGACGACAATCATGATAACTAAAACTGAATTTGATATTAATTTGTTTATCAGTTTAAAGATTATATTACAAATTCAGGTATTTATATGATATATAGAAGTGATGATAATGCTCAGAATGCATTAAGTACGTCATTAGATTAATGTGTTAGATATAATTACCATCAATAAATCTAAATTGTGCTGATATGCGATGCGCATGTTTAATGGAAACACGTGGCATTTGTTTACTAAATCTCCTAAAATTAGCAAGTTTGTTGCCATTAAATCAAATTATATATTCTTAGACTAGAAATATATTAGTTTTAGCAATATAATACACATTATCACATATTTTATTGAAATAACGCTGAATTTGCATGTGTAATAAAAGCATAATTTGCGGCGTTTTATTTGCCTCCGGGGCAATAACATTTTACGAGGGCAATAACATGTTATCTGCCCTCTTGTGAAGGGCAATAACATGTTATCTGCCCTGGTAAAATATGTGATAAATAGATTAATACATGGCCTTTTTCATATTGCCCTTGTCATCAGCTCTCGAATGATATCGTCCCTCGGGGCCGATATCAAGGTCTCGTGCTGATAACAAGAGTAATATGAAAAAGACCATGTATTAATCTATAAATATTCCAAACAACATCAAAGTTTAATAGAATCAATCGAGGAATCCTTAGGTATAGACACAATCTGGCTCTCCATTGTGCGGCGTCTGATTGCTGTGCGAGACGGAGTAAATACTCAACTCGTTCTTTTGAAGGAACGTAAATGAGTGCCTCGGTTTTGCTTAGTATCTATGACACCTGCATGCTTTGTCTTTTATTAACCCCCCCCCCCCCCCCCCTAGTACGACTTAGAATGTTTGGACAGGGGACTATCCCTTTGTCATACAGAAATTCTGCTGTCGCCATCACTAATTGGTTGATCTGGTCATTTCCTCATTCATGACTTTGGGATCATCGTGTTTGTTGCATAGGCAACACGACGGATGCCACTAGTGGAGCTGGAACTGCCTACCCATCCAGAGCACTTGAGTTCACACCAGGCTTTGGTGGAGATCTTGCTGTTCAATCTTTAGTTTTCTCTGTAGTACTTTGTACATCATTGTTTGTCTTTTGTTCTTTTTCTTTGGCTATTTTATTGTCTGTCCTTCTTCGAGTTACGGATTTTGATTATTTCTTTGGTATTTTCAACCTTTTCTTGATCCATGAGGATTTGGTTTCGTCTGAACTAATGGCAGATATGATTCCAATATGAGACCGGTGTCATTAATGGGACAGATGATAATCCTTGCTAAGTATCTAGTCCTACTTCTCTATTTATTTTTCTTTGAGTGGATACAATGATATCTGTACCATTTTTATATTGTTTATAGTTTGTACTATTTTTATTTCCGGTTCATTTACGTGCACCCCGCTTGCTGAATGGTTTTGAGATGTTCTCTATGCAGTGCTTTGTCGACCTTTTTGCTTGCCCTTGGATTATCCGTTCTTTAGTCAAACTTACAAGGTTAGGGTTATGTTCCACTTGTCGTAAGCACTTCCCGATCCTTTCCTCATTCATGGCTTATCACCGGGTTCGAAACTAGATTAACATGACGGGTGCCACTAATGGAGCAGGAACTGCTTACCATTCCGGAGCACTTGAGTTCACCCTCGGTTTTTAGTGGGGTTCGTGTTACGCGATCTTTAGTTTTATATGTATGTTTTGTCGATCGTTGTTTGTCCTTTTGTACTTTTTCTTTTGGCCATTGTGTTGTCTGTTCTTCTTCGATATACGGATTCTGATTACGTTTTGGTATCTTCAAACTCTTCTTACAGAATTATTGATTTACCTATGCAATATTCCTTTGTCTCAAGAATTTGGAGATGTATGAAACCGTAGTCATTTAAGGGACAAGAAGGAAGTGCTATCACTATTGGAGCAAATGGTCCCAGTTCCGATTTCTTGGGATTTCACAATGGTGTTTGGATCTTTATTATGATATATGGTTTCCATTACATTTGAGTTTATAATAATGCTTTTCCTGTAGCACCTGTGTTCACCTCCAAATTTTAGCGAGATTCGTGTCGCTCAAGATTTAATTTTCTTCGTAGTACTACTTTGTTTGTCTTTTTGTCCTATTTCTGTTGGGCATGGTATTGTCTGTTGTAAGATATACGGCTTCTGATTACCCCTATAGTATTTCTGTTGGGCATGGTATTGTATGTCGTAAGATATACAGCTTCTCATTACCCCTATAGTATTTCTGTTGGACATGGTATTGTCTGTCGTAGGATATACGGCTTCTGATTACCAATATAGTATTTCTGTTGGACATGGTATTGTCTGTCGCTACAGCTTGTGATTACCCCTATAGCATTTCTGTTGGACATGGTATTGTCTGTCGTAAGATTTACGGCCTCTGATTACCCCTATAGTATTTATGTTAGACATGGTATTGTCTGTCGTAAGATTTACGCCTCTGATTACCCCTATAGTATTTCTGTTGGACATGGTATTGTCTGTCGCTACAGCTTCTGATTACCCCTATAGTATTTCTGTTGGACATGGTATTATCTGTCGTAAGATTTACGGCCTCTGATTACCCCTATAGTATTTCTGTTGGACATGGTATTGTCTGTCGCTACAGCTTCTGATTACCCCTATAGTATTTCTGTTGGACATGGTATTGTCTGTCGTAAGATTTACGGCCTCTGATTACCCCTATAGTATTTCTGTTGGACATGGTATTGTCTGTCGCTACAGCTTCTGATTATCCCTATAGTATTTCTGTTGGACATGGTATTGTCTGTCGCTACAGCTTCTGATTACCCCTATAGTATTTCTGTTGGACATGGTATTGTCTGTCGTAAGATTTACGGCCTCTGATTACCCCTATAGTATTTCTGTTAGACATGGTATTGTCTGTCGCTACAGCTTCTGATTACCCCTATAGTATTTCTGTTGGACATGGTATTGTATGTCGTAAGATATACGACTTCTGATTACCCCTATAGTATTTATGTTAGACATGGTATTGTCTGTCGCTACAGCTTCTGATTACCCCTATAGTATTTCTGTTGGACATGGTTTTGTCTGTCGCTACAGCCTCTGATTACCCCTACAGTATTTCTGTTGGACATGGTATTGTCTGTCGCTACAGCTTCTGATTACCCCTATAGTATTTCTGTTGGACATGGTATTGTCTGTCGCTACAGCTTCTCATTACCCCTATAATATTTCTGTTGGACATGGTATTGTCTGTCGCTACAGCTTCTGATTACCCCTATAGTATTTCTGTTGGACATGGTAGTGTCTGTCGCTACAGCCTCTGATTACCCCTATAGTATTTCTGTTGGACATGGTCTTGTCTGTCGTAAGATATACGGCTTCTGATTACCCCTATAGTATTTCTGTTGGACATGGTATTGTCTGTCGTAAGATATACGGATTCTGAATACCCCTATAGTATTTCTGTTGGACATGGTATTGTCTGTCGTAAGATATACGGCTTCTGATTACCCCTATAGTATTTCTGTTGGACATGGTATTGTCTGTCGTAAGATATACGGCTTCTGATTACCCCTATAGTATTTCTGTTGGACATGGTATTGTCTGTTGTAAGATATACAGCTTCTGATTACCCCTATAGTATTTCTGTTGGACATGGCATTGTCTGTCGCTACAGCTTCTGATTATCCCTTTAGTATTTATGTTAGACATGGTATTGTCTGTCGTAAGATATACGGCTTCTGATTACCCCTATATTATTTCTGTTGGACATAGTATTGTCTGTCGTAAGATATACGGCTTCTGATTACCCCTATAATTTTTCTGTTAGATATGGTATTGTCTGTCATAAGATATACGGCTTCTGATTACCCCTATAGTATTTCTGTTAGACATGGTATTGTCTTTCGCTACAGCTTCTGATTATCCCTATAGTATTTCTGTTGGACATGATATTGTCTGTCGCTACAGCTTCTGATTATCCCTATAGTATTTCTGTTGGACATGGTATTGTCTGTCGCTACAGCTTCTGATTACCCATATAGTATTTCTGTTGGACATGGTATTGTCTGTCGTAAGATATACAGCTTCTGATTACCCCTATAGTATTTCTGTTAGACATGGTATTGTCTGTCGTAAGATATACGGCTTCTGATTAACCCTATAGTATTTCTGTTAGACATAGTATTGTCTGTCGTAATATATACGGCTTCTGATTACCCCTATAATATTTCTGTTGGACATGGTATTGTCTGTCGTAAGATATACGGCTTCTGATTACCCCTATAGTATTTCTGTTGGACATGGTATTGTCTGTCGCTACAGCTTCTGATTACCCCTATAGCATTTCTGTTGGACATGGTATTGTCTGTCGTAAGATTTACGGCCTCTGATTACCACTATAGTATTTATGTTAGACATGGTATTGTCTGTCGTAAGATTTACGGCCTCTGATTACCCCTATAGTATTTCTGTTGGACATGGTATTGTCTGTCGCTACAGCTTCTGATTACCCCTATAGTATTTCTGTTGGACATGGTATTGTCTGTCGTAAGATTTACGGCCTCTGATTACCCCTATAGTATTTTTGTTGGACATGGTATTGTCTGTCGCTACAGCTTCTGATTACCCCTATAGTATTTCTGTTGGACATGGTATTGTCTGTCGTAAGATTTACGGCCTCTGATTACCCCTATAGTATTTCTGTTGGACATGGTATTGTCTGTCGCTACAGCTTCTGATTATCCCTATAGTATTTCTGTTGGACATGGTATTGTCTGTCGCTACAGCTTCTGATTACCCCTATAGTATTTCTGTTGGACATGGTATTGTCTGTCGTAAGATTTACGGCCTCTGATTACCCCTATAGTATTTCTGTTAGACATGGTATTGTCTGTCGCTACAGCTTCTGATTACCCCTATAGTATTTCTGTTGGACATGGTATTGTCTGTCGCTACAGCTTCTGATTACCCTTATAGCATTTCTGTTGGACATGGTATTGTCTGTCGTAAGATTTAGCGCCTCTGATTACCCCTATAGTATTTCTGTTGGACATGGTATTGTCTGTCGCTACAGCTTCTGATTACCCCTATAGTATTTCTGTTGGACATGGTTTTGTCTGTCGCTACAGCCTCTGATTACCCCTATAGTATTTCTGTTGGACACGGTATTGTCTGTCGCTACAGCTTCTGATTACCCCTATAGTATTTCTGTTGGACATGGTATTGTCTGTCGCTACAGCTTCTCATTACCCCTATAATATTTCTGTTGGACATGGTATTGTCTGTCGCTACAGCTTCTGATTACCCCTATAGTATTTCTGTTGGACATGGTATTGTCTGTCGCTACATATTCTCATTACCCCTATAGTATTTCTGTTGGACATGGTAGTGTCTGTCGCTACAGCCTCTGATTACCCCTATAGTATTTCTGTTGGACATGGTATTGTCTGTCGTAAGATATACGGCTTCTGATTACCCCTATAGTATTTCTGTTGGACATGGTATTGTCTGTCGTAAGATATACGGCTTCTGAATACCCCTATAGTATTTCTGTTGGACATGGTATTGTCTGTCGTAAGATATACGGCTTCTGATTACCCCTATAGTATTTCTGTTGGACATGGTATTGTCTGTCGTAAGATATACGGCTTCTGATTACCCCTATAGTATTTCTGTTGGACATGGTATTGTCTGTTGTAAGATATACAGCTTCTGATTACCCCTATAGTATTTCTGTTGGACATGGCATTGTCTGTCGCTACAGCTTCTGATTATCCCTTTAGTATTTATGTTAGACATGGTATTGTCTGTCGTAAGATATACGGCTTCTGATTACCCCTATAGTATTTCTGTTGGACATGGTATTGTCTGTCGTAAGATATACGGCTTCTGATTACCCCTATAATTTTTCTGTTAGATATGGTATTGTCTGTCGTAAGATATACGGCTTCTGATTACCCCTATAGTATTTCTGTTAGACATGGTATTGTCTTTCGCTACAGCTTCTGATTATCCCTATAGTATTTCTGTTGGACATGATATTGTCTGTCGCTACAGCTTCTGATTATCCCTATAGTATTTCTGTTGGACATGGTATTGTCTGTCGCTACAGCTTCTGATTACCCCTATAGTATTTCTGTTGGACATGGTATTGTCTGTCGTAAGATATACAGCTTCTGATTACCCCTATAGTATTTCTGTTAGACATGGTATTGTCTGTCGTAAGATATACGGCTTCTGATTACCCCTATAGTATTTCTGTTGGACATGGTATTATCTGTCGTAAGATATACGGCTTCTGATTACCCCTATAATATTTCTGTTGGACATGGTATTGTCTGTCGTAAGATATACGGCTTCTGATTACCCCTATAGTATTTCTGTTGGACATGGTATTGTCTGTCGTAAAATATACAGCTTCTGATTACCCCTATAGTATTTCTGTTGGACATGGTATTGTCTGTCGTAAGATATACGGCTTCTGATTACCCCTATAGTATTTCTGTTGGACATGGTATTGTCTGTCGTAAAATATACGGCTTCTGATAACCCCTATAGTATTTATGTTAGACATGGTATTGTCTGTCGTAAGATATACGGCTTCTGATTACCCCTATAGTATTTCTGTTGGACATGGTATTGTCTGTCGTAAGATATACGGCTTCTGATTACCCCTATAGTATTTCTGTTAGACATGGTAATGTCTGTCGTAAGATATACGGCTTCTGATTACACCTATAGTATTTCTGTTAGATATGGTATTGTCTGTCGCTACAGCTTCTGATTATCCCTATAGTATTTCTGTTGGACATGGTATTGTCTGTCGCTACAGCTTCTGATTATCCCTATAGTATTTCTGTTGGACATGGTATTGTCTGTCGCTACAGCTTCTGATTACCCCTATAGTATTTCTGTTGGACATGGTATTGTCTGTCGTAAGATATACAGCTTCTGATTACCCCTATAGTATTTCTGTTGGACATGGTATTGTCTGTCGTAAGATATACGGCTTCTGATTACCCCTATAGTATTTATGTTGGACATGGTATTGTCTGTCGTATGATATACGGCTTCTGATTACCCCTATAATATTTCTGTTGGACATGGTATTGTCTGTCGTAAGATATACGGCTTCTGATTACCCCTATAGTATTTCTGTTGGACATGGTATTGTCTGTCGTAAGATATACGGCTTCTGATTACCCCTATAGTATTTCTGTTGGACATAGTATTGTCTGTCGCTACAGCTTCTGATTACCCCTATAGTATTTCTGTTGGACATAGTATTGTCTGTCGCTACAGCTTCTGATTACCCCTATAGTATTTCTGTTGGACATGGCATTTTCTGTCGCTACAGCTTCTGATTATCCCTATAGTATTTATGTTAGACATGGTATTGTCTGTCGTAAGATATACGGCTTCTGATTACCCCTATAGTATTTCTGTTGGACATGGTATTGTCTGTCGTAAGATATACGGCTTCTGATTACCCCTATAATATTTCTGTTAGACATGGTATTGTCTGTCGTAAGATATACGGCTTCTGATTACCCCTATAGTATTTCTGTTGGACATGGTATTGTCTGTCGTAAGATATACGTCTTCTGATTACCACCCCTATAGTATTTCTGTTGGACATGGTATTGTCTGTCGTAAGATTTACGGCCTCTGATTACCCCTATAGTATTTCTGTTAGACATGGTATTGTCTGTCGCTACAGCTTCTGATTATCCCTATAGTATTTCTGTTGGACATGGTATTGTCTGTCGCTACAGCTTCTGATTATCCCTATAGTATTTCTGTTGGACATGGTATTGTCTGTCGCTACAGCTTCTGATTACCCCTATAGTAATTCTGTTGGACATGGTATTGTCTGTCGTAAGATATACGGCTTCTGATTACCCCTATAGTATTTCTGCTGGACATGGTATTGTCTGTCGTAAGATATACGGCTTCTGATTACCCCTATAGTATTTTTGTTGGACATGGTATTGTCTGTCGTAAAATATACAGTTTCTGATTACCCCTATAGAATTTCTGTTGGACATGGCATTGTCTGTCGTAAGATATACGCCTTCTGATTACCCCTATAGTATTTATGTTAGACATGGTATTGTCTGTCGTAAGATATACGGCTTCTGATTACCCCTATAGTATTTCTGTTGGACATGGTATTGTCTGCCGTAAGATATACGGCTTCTGATTACCCCTATAGTATTTCTGTTGGACATGGTATTTTCTGTCGTAAGATATACGGCTTCTGATTACCCCTATAGTATTTCTGTTGGACATGGTATTGTCTGTCGTAAAATATACAGCTTCTGATTACCCCTATAGTATTTCTGTTGGACATGGCATTGTCTGTCGTAAGATATACGCTTCTGATTACCCCTATAGTATTTCTGTTGGACATGGTATTGTCTGTCGTAAGATATACGGCTTCTGATTACCCCTATGATATTTCTGTTAGACATGGTATTGTCTGTCGTAAGATATACGGCTTCTGATTACCCCTATAGTATTTCTGTTAGACATGGTATTGTCTGTCGCTACAGCTTCTGATTATCCCTATAGTATTTCTGTTGGACATGGTATTGTCTGTCGCTACAGCTTCTGATTACCCCTATAGTATTTCTGTTGGACATGGTATTGTCTGTCGTAAGATATACAGCTTCTGATTACCCCTATAGTATTTCTGTTGGACATGGCATTGTCTGTCGTAAAATATACAGCTTCTGATTACCCCTATAGTATTTCTGTTGGACATGGCATTGTCTGTTGTAAGATATACGGCTTCTGATTACCCCTATAGTATTTATGTTAGACATGGTATTGTCTGTCGTAAGATATACGGCTTCTGATTACCCCTATAGTATTTCTGTTGGACATGGTATTGTCTGTCGTAAGATATACGGCTTCTGATTACACCTATAGTATTTCTGTTAGATATGGTATTGTCTGTCGCTACAGCTTCTGATTACCCCTATAGTATTTCTGTTGGACATGGTATTGTCTGTCGTAAGATATACGGCTTCTGATTACCCCTATGCTATTTCTGTTAGACATGGTATTGTCTGTCGCTACAGCTTCTGATTATCCCTATAGTATTTCTGTTGGACATGGTATTGTCTGTCGCTACAGCTTCTGATTACCCCTATAGTATTTCTGTTGGACATGGTATTGTCTGTCGTAAGATATACAGCTTCTGATTACCCCTATAGTATTTCTGTTGGACATGGTATTGTCTGTCGTAAGATATACGGCTTCTGATTACCCCTATAGTATTTCTGTTGGACATGTTATTGTCTGTCGTATGATATACGGCTTCTGATTACCCCTATAATATTTCTGTTGGACATGGTATTGTCTGTCGTAAGATATACGGCTTCTGATTACCCCTATAGTAGTTCTGTTGGACATGATATTGTCTGTCGTAAGATACACGGCTTCTGATTACCCCTATAGTATTTCTGTTGGACATGGTATTGTCTGTCGTAACATATACGGCTTCTGATTACCCCTATAGTATTTCTGTTGGACATAGTATTGTCTGTCGCTACAGCTTCTGATTACCCCTATAGTATTTCTGTTGGACATAGTATTGTCTGTCGCTACAGCTTCTGATTACCCCTATAGTATTTCTGTTGGACATGGCATTTTCTGTCGCTACAGCTTCTGATTATCCCTATAGTATTTATGTTAGACATGGTATTGTCTGTCGTAAGATATACGGCTTCTGATTACCCTTATAGTATTTCTGTTGGACATGGTATTGTCTGTCGTAAGATATACGGCTTCTGATTACCCCTATAATATTTCTGTTAGACATGGTATTGTCTGTCGTAAGATATACGGCTTCTGATTACCCCTATAGTATTTCTGTTGGACATGGTATTGTCTGTCGTAAGATATACGGCTTCTGATTACCCCTATAGTATTTCTGTTAGACATGGTAATGTCTGTCGTAAGATATACGGCTTCTGATTACACCTATAGTATTTCTGTTAGATATGGTATTGTCTGTCGCTACAGCTTCTGATTATCCCTATAGTATTTCTGTTGGACATGGTATTGTCTGTCGCTACAGCTTCTGATTATCCCTATAGTATTTCTGTTGGACATGGTATTGTCTGTCGCTACAGCTTCTGATTACCCCTATAGTATTTCTGTTGGACATGGTATTGTCTGTCGTAAGATATACAGCTTCTGATTACCCCTATAGTATTTCTGTTGGACATGGTATTGTCTGTCGTAAGATATACGGCTTCTGATTACCCCTATAGTATTTCTGTTGGACATGGTATTGTCTGTCGTATGATATACGGCTTCTGATTACCCCTATAATATTTCTGTTGGACATGGTATTGTCTGTCGTAAGATATACGGCTTCTGATTACCCCTATAGTATTTCTGTTGGACATGGTATTGTCTGTCGTAAGATATACGGCTTCTGATTACCCCTATAGTATTTCTGTTGGACATAGTATTGTCTGTCGCTACAGCTTCTGATTACCCCTATAGTATTTCTGTTGGACATAGTATTGTCTGTCGCTACAGCTTCTGATTACCCCTATAGTATTTCTGTTGGACATGGCATTTTCTGTCGCTACAGCTTCTGATTATCCCTATAGTATTTATGTTAGACATGGTATTGTCTGTCGTAAGATATACGGCTTCTGATTACCCCTATAGTATTTCTGTTGGACATGGTATTGTCTGTCGTAAGATATACGGCTTCTGATTACCCCTATAATATTTCTGTTAGACATGGTATTGTCTGTCGTAAGATATACGGCTTCTGATTACCCCTATAGTATTTCTGTTGGACATGGTATTGTCTGTCGTAAGATATACGTCTTCTGATTACCCCTATAGTATTTCTGTTGGACATGGTATTGTCTGTCGTAAGATTTACGGCCTCTGATTACCCCTATAGTATTTCTGTTAGACATGGTATTGTCTGTCGCTACAGCTTCTGATTATCCCTATAGTATTTCTGTTGGACATGGTATTGTCTGTCGCTACAGCTTCTGATTATCCCTATAGTATTTCTGTTGGACATGGTATTGTCTGTCGCTACAGCTTCTGATTACCCCTATAGTAATTCTAATGGACATGGTATTGTCTGTCGTAAGATATACGGCTTCTGATTACCCCTATAGTATTTCTGCTGGACATGGTATTGTCTGTCGTAAGATATACGGCTTCTGATTACCCCTATAGTATTTTTGTTGGACATGGTATTGTCTGTCGTAAAATATACAGCTTCTGATTACCCCTATAGTATTTCTGTTGGACATGGCATTGTCTGTCGTAAGATATACGCCTTCTGATTACCCCTATAGTATTTATGTTAGACATGGTATTGTCTGTCGTAAGATATACGGCTTCTGATTACCCCTATAGTATTTCTGTTGGACATGGTATTGTCTGCCGTAAGATATACGGCTTCTGATTACCCCTATAGTATTTCTGTTGGACATGGTATTTTCTGTCGTAAGATATACGGCTTCTGATTACCCCTATAGTATTTCTGTTGGACATGGTATTGTCTGTCGTAAAATATACAGCTTCTGATTACCCCTATAGTATTTCTGTTGGACATGGCATTGTCTGTCGTAAGATATACGCTTCTGATTACCCCTATAGTATTTCTGTTGGACATGGTATTGTCTGTCGTAAGATATACGGCTTCTGATTACCCCTATGATATTTCTGTTAGACATGGTATTGTCTGTCGTAAGATATACGGCTTCTGATTACCCCTATAGTATTTCTGTTAGACATGGTATTGTCTGTCGCTACAGCTTCTGATTATCCCTATAGTATTTCTGTTGGACATGGTATTGTCTGTCGCTACAGCTTCTGATTACCCCTATAGTATTTCTGTTGGACATGGTATTGTCTGTCGTAAGATATACAGCTTCTGATTACCCCTATAGTATTTCTGTTGGACATGGCATTGTCTGTCGTAAAATATACAGCTTCTGATTACCCCTATAGTATTTCTGTTGGACATGGCATTGTCTGTTGTAAGATATACGGCTTCTGATTACCCCTATAGTATTTATGTTAGACATGGTATTGTCTGTCGTAAGATATACGGCTTCTGATTACCCCTATAGTATTTCTGTTGGACATGGTATTGTCTGTCGTAAGATATACGGCTTCTGATTACCCCTATAGTATTTCTGTTAGACATGGTATTGTCTGTCGTAAGATATACGGCTTCTGATTACCCCTATAGTATTTCTGTTAGATATGGTATTGTCTGTCGCTACAGCTTCTGATTACCCCTATAGTATTTCTGTTGGACATGGTATTGTCTGTCGTAAGATATACGGCTTCTGATTACCCCTATGCTATTTCTGTTAGACATGGTATTGTCTGTCGCTACAGCTTCTGATTATCCCTATAGTATTTCTGTTGGACATGGTATTGTCTGTCGCTACAGCTTCTGATTACCCCTATAGTATTTCTGTTGGACATGGTATTGTCTGTCGTAAGATATACAGCTTCTGATTACCCCTATAGTATTTCTGTTGGACATGGTATTGTCTGTCGTAAGATATACGGCTTCTGATTACCCCTATAGTATTTCTGTTGGACATGTTATTGTCTGTCGTATGATATACGGCTTCTGATTACCCCTATAATATTTCTGTTGGACATGGTATTGTCTGTCGTAAGATATACGGCTTCTGATTACCCCTATAGTAGTTCTGTTGGACATGATATTGTCTGTCGTAAGATATACGGCTTCTGATTACCCCTATAGTATTTCTGTTGGACATGGTATTGTCTGTCGTAAGATATACGGCTTCTGATTACCCCTATAGTATTTCTGTTGGACATAGTATTGTCTGTCGCTACAGCTTCTGATTACCCCTATAGTATTTCTGTTGGACATAGTATTGTCTGTCGCTACAGCTTCTGATTACCCCTATAGTATTTCTGTTGGACATGGCATTTTCTGTCGCTACAGCTTCTGATTATCCCTATAGTATTTATGTTAGACATGGTATTGTCTGTCGTAAGATATACGGCTTCTGATTACCCTTATAGTATTTCTGTTGGACATGGTATTGTCTGTCGTAAGATATACGGCTTCTGATTACCCCTATAATATTTCTGTTAGACATGGTATTGTCTGTCGTAAGATATACGGCTTCTGATTACCCCTATAGTATTTCTGTTGGACATGGTATTGTCTGTCGTAAGATATACGGCTTCTGATTACCCCTATAGTATTTCTGTTGGACATGGTATTGCCTGTCGTAAGATTTACGGCCTCTGATTACCCCTATAGTATTTCTGTTAGACATGGTATTGTCTGTCGCTACAGCTTCTGATTATCCCTATAGTATTTCTGTTGGACATGGTATTGTCTGTCGCTACATCTTCTGATTATCCCTATAGTATTTCTGTTGGACATGGTATTGTCTGTCGCTACAGCTTCTGATTACCCCTATAGTAATTCTGTTGGACATGGTATTGTCTGTCGTAAGATATACGGCTTCTGATTACCCCTATAGTATTTCTGCTGGACATGGTATTGTCTGTCGTAAGATATACGCCTTCTGATTACCCCTATAGTATTTCTGTTGGACATGGTATTGTCTGTCGTAAGATATACAGCTTCTGATTACCCCTATAGTATTTCTGTTGGACATAGTATTGTCTGTCGCTACAGCTTCTGATTACCCCTATAGTATTTCTGTTGGACATGGTATTGTCTGTCGCTACAGCTTCTGATTACCCCTATAGTAATTCTGTTGGACATGGTATTGTCTGTCGTAAGATATACGGCTTCTGATTACCCCTATAGTATTTCTGCTGGACATGGTATTGTCTGTCGTAAGATATACGGCTTCTGATTACCCCTATAGTATTTCTGTTGGACATGGTATTTTCTGTCGTAAGATATACGGCTTCTGATTACCCCTATAGTATTTCTGTTGGACATGGTATTGTCTGTCGTAAAATATACAGCTTCAGATTACCCCTATAGTATTTCTGTTGGACATGGCATTGTCTGTCGTAAGATATACGCTTCTGATTACCCCTATAGTATTTCTGTTGGACATGGTATTGTCTGTCGTAAGATATACGCTTCTGATTACCCCTATGATATTTCTGTTAGACATGGTATTGTCTGTCGTAAGATATACGGCTTCTGATTACCCCTATAGTATTTCTGTTAGACATGGTATTGTCTGTCGCTACAGCTTTTGATTATCCCTATAGTATTTCTGTTGGACATGGTATTGTCTGTCGCTACAGCTTCTGATTATCCCTATACTATTTCTGTTGGACATGGTATTGTCTGTTGTAAGATATACAGCTTCTGATTACCCCTATAGTATTTCTGTTGGACATGGTATTCTCTGTCGTAAGATATACAGCTTCTGATTACCCCTATAGTATTTCTGTTGGACATGGTATTGTCTGTCGTAAGATATACAGCTTCTGATTACCTCTATTGTATTTCTGTTGGACATGGTATTGTCTGTCGTAAGATATACGGCTTCTGATTACCCCTATAGTATTTCTGTTGGACATGGTATTGTCTGTCGTAAGATATACGGCTTCTGATTACCGCTATAGTATTTCTGTTGGACATGGTATTGTCTGTCGTAAGATATACAGCTTCTGATTACCCCTATAGTATTTCTGTTGGACATGGTATTGTCAGTCGTAAGATATACGGCTTCTGATTACCCCTATAGTATTTCTGTTGGACATGGTATTGTCTGTCGTAAGATATACGGCTTCTGATTACCCCTATAATATTTCTGTTGGACATGGTATTGTCTGTCGTAAACTATACAGCTTCTGATTACCCCTATAGTATTTCTGTTGGACATGGTATTGTCTGTCGTAAGATATACGGCTTCTGATTACCCCTATAGTATTTCTGTTGGACATGGTATTGTCTGTCGTAAGATATACGGCTTCTGATTTCCCCTATAATATTTCTGTTGGACATGGTATTGTCTGTCGTAAGATATACGGCTTCTGATTACCCCTATAGTAGTTCTGTTGGACATGATATTGTCTGTCGTAAGATATACGGCTTCTGATTACCCCTATAGTATTTCTGTTGGACATGGTATTATCTGTCGTAAGATATACGGCTTCTGATTACCCCTACAGTATTTCTGTTGGACATAGTATTGTCTGTCGCTACAGCTTCTGATTACTCCTATAGTATTTCTGTTGGACATGGTATTGTCTGTCGCTACAGCTTCTCATTACCCCTATAGTATTTCTGTTGGACATGGTATTGTCTGTCGCTACAGCTTCTGATTACCCCTATAGTATTTCGGTTGGACATGGTATTGTCTGTCGCTACAGCTTCTGGTTACCCTTATAGTATTTCTGTTGGACATGGTATTATCTGTCGTAAGATATACGGCTTCTGATTACCCCTACAGTATTTCTGTTGGACATAGTATTGTCTGTCGCTACAGCTTCTCATTACCCCTATAGTATTTATGTTGGACATGGTATTGTCTGTCGCTACAGCTTCTCATTACCCCTACAGTATTTCTGTTGGACATAGTATTGTCTGTCGCTACAGCTTCTGATTACCCCTATAGTATTTCTGTTGGACATGGTATTGTCTGTCGCTACAGCTTCTGGTTACCCCTATAGTATTTCGGTTGGACATGGTATTGTCTGTCGCTACAGCTTCTGATTACCCCTATAGTATTTCTGTTGGACATGGTATTATCTGTCGTAAGATATACGGCTTCTGATTACCCCTACAGTATTTCTGTTGGACATAGTATTGTCTGTCGCTACAGCTTCTCATTACCCCTATATTATTTCTGTTGGACATGGTATTGTCTGTCGCTACAGCTTCTGATTATCCCTATAGTATTTCTGTTGGACATGGTATTGTCTGTCGCTACAGCTTCTGATTACCCCTATAGTAATTCTGTTGGACATGGTATTGTCTGTCGTAAGATATACGGCTTCTGATTACCCCTATAGTATTTCTGTTGGACATGGTATTGTCTGTCGTAAGATATACGGCTTCTGATTACCCCTATAATATTTCTGTTGGACATGGTATTGTCTGTCGTAAACTATACAGCTTCTGATTACCCCTATAGTATTTCTGTTGGACATGGTATTGTCTGTCGTAAGATATACGGCTTCTGATTTCCCCTATAATATTTCTGTTGGACATGGTATTGTCTGTCGTAAGATATACGGCTTCTGATTACCCCTATAGTAGTTCTGTTGGACATGATATTGTCTGTCGTAAGATATACGGCTTCTGATTACCCCTATAGTATTTCTGTTGGACATGGTATTATCTGTCGTAAGATATACGGCTTCTGATTACCCCTACAGTATTTCTGTTGGACATAGTATTGTCTGTCGCTACAGCTTCTGATTACTCCTATAGTATTTCTGTTGGACATGGTATTGTCTGTCGCTACAGCTTCTGATTACCCCTATAGTATTTCTGTTGGACATGGTATTGTCTGTCGCTACAGCTTCTGATTACCCCTATAGTATTTCGGTTGGACATGGTATTGTCTGTCGCTACAGCTTCTGGTTACCCTTATAGTATTTCTGTTGGACATGGTATTATCTGTCGTAAGATATACGGCTTCTGATTACCCCTACAGTATTTCTGTTGGACATAGTATTGTCTGTCGCTACAGCTTCTCATTACCCCTATAGTATTTATGTTGGACATGGTATTGTCTGTCGCTACAGCTTCTCATTACCCCTACAGTATTTCTGTTGGACATAGTATTGTCTGTCGCTACAGCTTCTGATTACCCCTATAGTATTTCGGTTGGACATGGTATTGTCTGTCGCTACAGCTTCTGGTTACCCCTATAGTATTTCGGTTGGACATGGTATTGTCTGTCCCTACAGCTTCTGATTACCCCTATAGTATTTCTGTTGGACATGGTATTATCTGTCGTAAGATATACGGCTTCTGATTACCCCTACAGTATTTCTGTTGGACATAGTATTGTCTGTCGCTACAGCTTCTCATTACCCCTATAGTATTTCTGTTGGACATGGTATTGTCTGTCGCTACAGCTTCTGATTATCCCTATAGTATTTCTGTTGGACATGGTATTGTCTGTCGCTACAGCTTCTGATTACCCCTATAGTAATTCTGTTGGACATGGTATTGTCTGTCGTAAGATATACGGCTTCTGATTACCCTTATAGTATTTCTGCTGGACATGGTATTGTCTGTCGTAAGATATACGGCTTCTGATTACCCCTATAGTATTTTTGTTGGACATGGTATTGTCTGTCGTAAAATATACAGCTTCTGATTACCCCTATAGTATTTCTGTTGGACATGGCATTGTCTGTCGTAAGATATACGCCTTCAGATTACCCCTATAGTATTTATGTTAGACATGGTATTGTCTGTCGTAAGATATACGGATTCTGATTACCCCTATAGTATTTCTGTTGGACATGGTATTGTCTGCCGTAAGATATACGGCTTCTGATTACCCCTATAGTATTTCTGTTGGACATGGTATTTTCTGTCGTAAGATATACGGCTTCTGATTACCCCTATAGTATTTCTGTTGGACATGGTATTGTCTGTCGTAAAATATACAGCTTCTGATTACCCCTATAGTATTTCTGTTGGACATGGCATTGTCTGTCGTAAGATATACGCTTCTGATTACCCCTATAGTATTTCTGTTGGACATGGTATTGCCTGTCGTAAGATATACGGCTTCTGATTACCCCTATGATATTTCTGTTAGACATGGTATTGTCTGTCGTAAGATATACGGCTTCTGATTACCCCTATAGTATTTCTGTTAGACATGGTATTGTCTGTCGCTACAGCTTCTGATTATCCCTATAGTATTTCTGTTGGACATGGTATTGTCTGTCGCTACAGCTTCTGATTACCCCTATAGTATTTCTGTTGGACATGGTATTGTCTGTCGTAAGATATACAGCTTCTGATTACCCCTATAGTATTTCTGTTGGACATGGCATTGTCTGTCGTAAAATATACAGCTTCTGATTACCCCTATAGTATTTCTGTTGGACATGGCATTGTCTGTTGTAAGATATACGGCTTCTGATTACCCCTATAGTATTTATGTTAGACATGGTATTGTCTGTCGTAAGATATACGGCTTCTGATTACCCCTATAGTATTTCTGTTGGACATGGTATTGTCTGTCGTAAGATATACGGCTTCTGATTACCCCTATAGTATTTCTGTTAGACATGGTATTGTCTGTCGTAAGATATACTGCTTCTAATTACCCCTATAGTATTTCTGTTAGATATGGTATTGTCTGTCGCTACAGCTTCTGATTACCCCTATAGTATTTCTGTTGGACATGGTATTGTCTGTCGTAAGATATACGGCTTCTGATTACCCCTATGCTATTTCTGTTAGACATGGTATTGTCTGTCGCTACAGCTTCTGATTATCCCTATAGTATTTCTGTTGGACATGGTATTGTCTGTCGCTACAGCTTCTGATTACCCCTATAGTATTTCTGTTGGACATGGTATTGTCTGTCGTAAGATATACGGCTTCTGATTACCCCTATAGTATTTCTGTTGGACATGTTATTGTCTGTCGTATGATATACGGCTTCTGATTACCCCTATAATATTTCTGTTGGACATGGTATTGTCTGTCGTAAGATATACGGCTTCTGATTACCCCTATAGTAGTTCTGTTGGACATGATATTGTCTGTCGTAAGATATACGGCTTCTGATTACCCCTATAGTATTTCTGTTGGACATGTTATTGTCTGTCGTATGATATACGGCTTCTGATTACCCCTATAATATTTCTGTTGGACATGGTATTGTCTGTCGTAAGATATACGGCTTCTGATTACCCCTATAGTATTTCTGTTGGACATAGTATTGTCTGTCGCTACAGCTTCTGATTACCCCTATAGTATTTCTGTTGGACATAGTATTGTCTGTCGCTACAGCTTCTGATTACCCCTATAGTATTTCTGTTGGACATGGCATTTTCTGTCGCTACAGTTTCTGATTATCCCTATAGTATTTATGTTAGACATGGTATTGTCTGTCGTAAGATATACGGCTTCTGATTACCCTTATAGTATTTCTGTTGGACATGGTATTGTCTGTCGTAAGATATACGGCTTCTGATTACCCCTATAATATTTCTGTTAGACATGGTATTGTCTGTCGTAAGATATACGGCTTCTGATTACCCCTATAGTATTTCTGTTGGACATGGTATTGTCTGTCGTAAGATATACGGCTTCTGATTACCCCTATAGTATTTCTGTTGGACATGGTATTGCCTGTCGTAAGATTTACGGCCTCTGATTACCCCTATAGTATTTCTGTTAGACATGGTATTGTCTGTCGCTACAGCTTCTGATTATCCCTATAGTATTTCTGTTGGACATGGTATTGTCTGTCGCTACATCTTCTGATTATCCCTATAGTATTTCTGTTGGACATGGTATTGTCTGTCGCTACAGCTTCTGATTACCCCTATAGTAATTCTGTTGGACATGGTATTGTCTGTCGTAAGATATACGGCTTCTGATTACCCCTATAGTATTTCTGCTGGACATGGTATTGTCTGTCGTAAGATATACGGCTTCTGATTACCCCTATAGTATTTCTGTTGAACATGGTATTGTCTGTCGTAAAATATACAACTTCTGATTACCCCTTTAGTATTTCTGTTGGACATGGCATTGTCTGTCGTAAGATATACGCCTTCTGATTACCCCTATAGTATTTCTGTTGGACATGGTATTGTCTGTCGTAAGATATACAGCTTCTGATTACCCCTATAGTATTTCTGTTGGACATAGTATTGTCTGTCGCTACAGCTTCTGATTACCCCTATAGTATTTCTGTTGGACATGGTATTGTCTGTCGCTACAGCTTCTGATTACCCCTATAGTAATTCTGTTGGACATGGTATTGTCTGTCGTAAGATATACGGCTTCTGATTACCCCTATAGTATTTCTGCTGGACATGGTATTGTCTGTCGTAAGATATACGGCTTCTGATTACCCCTATAGTATTTCTGTTGGACATGGTATTTTCTGTCGTAAGATATACGGCTTCTGATTACCCCTATAGTATTTCTGTTGGACATGGTATTGTCTGTCGTAAAATATACAGCTTCAGATTACCCCTATAGTATTTCTGTTGGACATGGCATTGTCTGTCGTAAGATATACGGCTTCTGATTACCCCTATAGTATTTCTGTTGGACATGGTATTGTCTGTCGTAAGATATACGGCTTCTGATTACCCCTATGATATTTCTGTTAGACATGGTATTGTCTGTCGTAAGATATACGGCTTCTGATTACCCCTATAGTATTTCTGTTAGACATGGTATTGTCTGTCGCTACAGCTTTTGATTATCCCTATAGTATTTCTGTTGGACATGGTATTGTCTGTCGCTACAGCTTCTGATTATCCCTATACTATTTCTGTTGGACATGGTATTGTCAGTTGTAAGATATGCAGCTTCTGATTACCCCTATAGTATTTCTGTTGGACATGGTATTGTCTGTCGTAAGATATACAGCTTCTGATTACCCCTATAGTATTTCTGTTGGACATGGTATTGTCTGTCGTAAGATATACAGCTTCTGATTACCTCTATAGTATTTCTGTTGGACATGGTATTGTCTGTCGTAAGATATACGGCTTCTGATTACCCCTATAGTATTTCTGTTGGACATGGTATTGTCTGTCGTAAGATATACGGCTTCTGATTACCGCTATAGTATTTCTGTTGGACATGGTATTGTCTGTCGTAAGATATACAGCTTCTGATTACCCCTATAGTATTTCTGTTGGACATGGTATTGTCTGTCGTAAGATATACGGCTTCTGATTACCCCTATAGTATTTCTGTTGGACATGGTATTGTCTGTCGTAAGATATACGGCTTCTGATTTCCCCTATAATATTTCTGTTGGACATGGTATTGTCTGTCGTAAGATATACGGCTTCTGATTACCCCTATAGTAGTTCTGTTGGACATGATATTGTCTGTCGTAAGATATACGGCTTCTGATTACCCCTATAGTATTTCTGTTGGACATGGTATTATCTGTCGTAAGATATACGGCTTCTGATTACCCCTACAGTATTTCTGTTGGACATAGTATTGTCTGTCGCTACAGCTTCTGATTACTCCTATAGTATTTCTGTTGGACATGGTATTGTCTGTCGCTACAGCTTCTCATTACCCCTATAGTATTTCTGTTGGACATGGTATTGTCTGTCGCTACAGCTTCTGATTACCCCTATAGTATTTCGGTTGGACATGGTATTGTCTGTCGCTACAGCTTCTGGTTACCCTTATAGTATTTCTGTTGGACATGGTATTATCTGTCGTAAGATATACGGCTTCTGATTACCCCTACAGTATTTCTGTTGGACATAGTATTGTCTGTCGCTACAGCTTCTCATTACCCCTATAGTATTTATGTTGGACATGGTATTGTCTGTCGCTACAGCTTCTCATTACCCCTACAGTATTTCTGTTGGACATAGTATTGTCTGTCGCTACAGCTTCTGATTACCCCTATAGTATTTCGGTTGGACATGGTATTGTCTGTCGCTACAGCTTCTGGTTACCCCTATAGTATTTCGGTTGGACATGGTATTGTCTGTCGCTACAGCTTCTGATTACCCCTATAGTATTTCTGTTGGACATGGTATTATCTGTCGTAAGATATACGGCTTCTGATTACCCCTACAGTATTTCTGTTGGACATAGAATTGTCTGTCGCTACAGCTTCTCATTACCCCTATAGTATTTCTGTTGGACATGGTATTGTCTGTCGCTACAGCTTCTCATTACCCCTATAGTATTTCTGTTGGACATGGTATTGTCTGTCGCTACAGCTTCTCATTACCCCTATAGTATTTCTGTTGGACATGGTATTGTCTGTCGCTACAGCTTCTGATTACCCCTATAGTATTTCGGTTGGACATGGTATTGTCTGTCGCTACAGCTTCTGGTTACCCCTATAGTATTTCTGTTGGACATGGTATTATCTGTCGTAAGATATACGGCTTCTGATTACCCCTACAGTATTTCTGTTGGACATAGTATTGTCTGTCGTTACAGCTTCTCATTACCCCTATAGTATTTCTGTTGGACATAGTATTGTCTGTCGCTACAGCTTCTCATTACCCCTACAGTATTTCTGTTGGACATAGTATTGTCTGTCGCTACAGCTTCTGGTTACCCCTATAGTAGTTCTGTTGGACATAGTATTGTCTGTCGCTACAGCTTCTGGTTACCCCTATAGTAGTTCTGTTGGACATAGTATTGTCTGTCGCTACAGCTTCTCATTACCCCTATAGTATTTCTGTTGGACATAGTATTGTCTGTCTCTACAGCTTCTGATTACCCCTATAGTATTTCTGTTGGACATGGTATTGTCTGTCGCTACAGCTTCTCATTACCCCTACAGTATTTCTGTTGGACATAGTATTGTCTGTCGCTACAGCTTCTGGTTACCCCTATAGTAGTTCTGTTGGACATAGTATTGTCTGTCGCTACAGCTTCTCATTACCCCTATAGTATTTCTGTTGGACATGGTATTGTCTGTCGCTACAGCTTCTGATTACCCCTATAGTATTTCTGTTGGACATGGTATTGTCTGTCGCTACAGCTTCTCATTACCCCTATATCATTTCTGTTGGACACGGTATTGTCTGTCGCTACAGCTTCTGATTACCCCTACAGTATTTCTGTTGGACATGGTATTGTCTGTCGCTACAGCTTCTCATTACCCCTATAGTATTTCTGTTGGACATGGTATTGTCTGTCGCTACAGCTTCTGATTACCCCTATAGTATTTCTGTTGGACATAGTATTGTCTGTCGCTACAGCTTCTGGTTACCCCTATAGTAGTTCTGTTGGACATAGTATTGTCTGTCGCTACAGCTTCTCATTACCCCTACAGTATTTCTGTTGGAAATAGTATTGTCTGTCGCTACAGCTTCTGGTTACCCCTATAGTAGTTCTGTTGGACATAGTATTGTCTGTCGCTACAGCCTCTGATTACCCCTATAATATTTCTGTTGGACATGGTATTGTCTGTCGCTACAGCTTCTCATTACCCCTATAGTATTTCGGTTAGACATTATATTGTCTATCGCTACAGCTTCTGGTTACTCCAATAGTATTTCTGTTGGACATGGTATTGTCTGTCACTACAGCTTCTTATTACCCCTATAGTATTTTCAAACTTTTCTTGTGTCATTCTCTAGACCTCGGTATTTTATTTATATGTTCTGAAAAAGTAAGAATTTCATTTGTTTTATTCAACAATTGAACTAACATCTGTAATATATAGTCTATCAAAGTCCCAGGATATTGTATTCTTAAATTAGGAGCGTTGTACAGATAAAACTCGATAGGTACGTATATATAATTGTGTTCCTGGTATAGAATATATCATATATCATATGCATAGCGCTTGACATGCTCTTTACCATGTATTAACAAGTGAACCAGGTTGAAAGACATCTTTGGCGTGAATATACAGAGGTGGAGTTACTTGCTACAGAGGTTGTTTGTATTAAGATAACTAGGGTAGATCCATGTATGTCATCAAATGTGACTCCTAATAATATTACTAATGCTACATCTCCAGGTATGATTTAATTTACATAACTAGGTATGATATATATAATTGAAATGTTACGCTCTATCAAGGAGTATATCCAACTATTGACGGTGGTTTCGTTTTTTTGTTTTTTTTTTTAATTTGCGTGACTTTTAGAAGAAGTTACATATTTTTAATGTTTTCCCAACAGGGAAAAGATCTCTTTGTTACCAATGATATACCAGATACCGGTATCCTATAACAGATAAACTTCTGAGTACGTCATATGCAGAAACTTCCATTGTTCACCTAAAAGTCCACAGTTCTGCCAGCATGACTATGACTGTATTCCGGACAGTACTATGTAACAAGAAATAAAAATTTCTTGAGACATTAAACATTACTTTCTTGGTTTTTGCTTAACTCGCCGTTCTTGTCTGGGTGTTTTCATTGTTAGTTTCGTCGTCATAATCGTCTATGTCTTCATCAGATTCATCATCTTCCATTACAGACAGATTATCACGTGAATAACAGTTTCCGTTCGTAGTCCTTCGGCCCTGCAATGTGGAAATCATGGATGCCTGTCTACTTTTATCATTTATGTATGCATTCCATTCCCCAAGCCCCTTTCGGAAGTTTGGTTTTATTTCGTAACTCTTCGTTCTTTTTGTGACTGAAATAGATGAAAGCAATTCCAACACATAAATACATGTATGCAATGTCCTGATTTACAATTTGGGACATACATTATTAACAAGAGCGCTATAATCTTGAACATTAGACATAATATACTTAATCGTCGTGACACAGAAATGGTCATATACAAAATATTAGGTATATTAAAGAGAGTCAATGGCATCAACCATTATCTAAATATTAGATAGTATGCAAGGCCTTCGCATGACTTAAGGTGGTACCATACACTTCAGGTAAAATTTGATCTGCTCGTTTAATTTTCTTATTTTTTTGGCAGTGTGTTTGAATATATCCACTGTAATAAATATCAAAATTTTAACAAATTCCAACCAACAGACTCAGATCTATAAATTCACTAGCCACATAGAAGCTTTTCTCTCTGTGGTTTTGATCACTGAGATGCTTGAAATCTTCATACAAATATCATATGATCAAAACGTTCAACTGATTTTAAAGAGTTATCTCCCTGTAGTGTATGGTACCACCTTAATAGTAATAAGCATATACAACCTTGAACTAAAATCTAATTTCCTATTAAATTTTGGAACTGTTTTGATGGTGAGGCATTTTTATTTATTTTATTATTATATGTAGTCAGATTTTAAACTAGGTTCGCTCAAATGTAGAAAGTTCACTATTAGAAGAGGTGTTGTCTTCTTGGGTGGCAGTCGAACCTGTCAGATATATTTCTGAAAGAGGAACACCACCGGACTACATTGTTTTCTTAAAATTGGCTTTGTTTCAGATTTCAATAAGTTGTCATAATATTCCCAATGTACTTAATCGGTAAGTTTGGTAAATTTCCAAGTTTTAGATATAAATCCAATGTTTGTTCAATAACTTATTATTGTATAGATTATGATAATACCGGATTAACATGAAGAAGTCTTGGATAAAGGACAGCAATGTCAGATATGTTTTGGAAAACGGACAACACAAGGATCACCCAGTATATATTGTTTTGATGAGCATTGACGTCAGATTCAGAGAAGAATCGGTCATACAGAATACGACAGCTTTTCTGAAGCACATGCCATGGTCACATTTCCTTCATATGCTGTGTTCTGTTTATCGTAATGACAATCCGATCCTTTCCTCATTCATGATTTATCACAGGGTTTGTAACAACACGATGGGTATCTCTAGTGGAGCAGAAACTGTTTTCTATTCCGGAGCATCTGAGTTCACATCCGGTTTTTAGTGGGGTTCGTGTTGCTCAATTTATATTGTTTTGTGTAGTGGTTTTAAGATCATTGTTTGTCCTTTTGTCCTTTTTCGGTTTGGTCATTGTATTGTCTGTCCTTCGATCTATGACTTCCGATTACCCCTTTGGTTTCTTCAAACGTTTTTCTCATAATTTGCCACGCGCTAGTTTAGTCTACATGTTGTGCATTGTACATGTACATTTCAATTTCGAAACAAATAGTACTACCATTCCCCCTACCCTTCCAACACTAAAATGACTCGTTTTCTTTTCATTTGGTTGTTATATATTTTTGTCTGTGTCTTGTGACCAATGGTAACTGTGTCTTATTGTCCATGTTTGATTGTGCCTTCAGTTTTCTCTACCGTTTATTTAATAACAACATGCAGTTCCCTCGGGTCATGTGTAGTCATATTTAGTGATTATTGTGTACAATGTGTATATGACATACATCATTTTGTGGTAGTTTTTAAAACACTATTGAATTGTCGTTCATAAATTTGTCGAGTATGTCCAGTAAAATAAAATGGCCAATACAATAAAATAGAATAACAGAATAACAGAAAATTGCTCATTTTCCTTTCCAATCTTATGACTGTAGCTTATATATTTTCTAAGTTCATACATTTGAACATGCTAGTCAAATTCAATAATTACAATCTCATTGGATGCTAGTTCACATAATATCACAATCTGGATGATACTAGTTATGAAAATAAAGATAAGAACTGGTTCTAATTGGCAATCGGTGGTGTAATGGTTAGCGTACTCGCCTTGAGTGCGGTAGATCGTGAGTTCGAGTCCCGATCGTATCAAACCAAAGACTATAAAATTGGTTGTTGTTGCTTCTCCGCTAAGCAATCAGTATTAAGGAGAAAGAGCAAAAACTGGTTACCTCTAAATCACGATAATGTGTCAGAGTGGGGAGACATGTCTGTCCGCGGACAACAATCACTCACTCTCTCTAATTGGCCCAGTGTTTTCAGATTAAATGAATGAAATGTAAAAGTTTACGAGCGATGGCGACGACGGACACGAGGTAGTGACAATACCTCACATGATCGTTGGTGTCAGGTGAGCTGAAAATATATATATCTAAGAAAGTGCTTACTACGAGTTTCTTGAATATCACACGGCACACTCAAGCTCAAAAGATTAGAAATCCAATTAAATGTATTTCTGGCAAGCAAACCGGAGCTTTAGGAAACCACAATCAGCTAAAAAATGCACACAAGGGTCGAAACACGAAACCCGAATCGAATGGCGCCCGATCTGCCGTCTACATCTCATGATGGGGTCAAACGGGACTTTTTACATCGTTCCTACCCTTTTTATCGATATCTATTTGTTTTTAATCTGATTTTGTTTATTTTTAGTAACTAATATTAGACGTTCTTCATCATATAGTGACTGACAGAATATATGCCAAAAATAATGTTAACTTACCAGGATCAAAATAATGACCTTTGAACCTCCTCTGTCTTCCATCATATGACCTCATAGATCGTTTGCTTTGTCGAGTTGATACGTAATCTGTATCTATATTTTCATCGCTTTCCTCCCCAACCTCAGACGCACCTCTCTTTTCAGATCGTGAGGTTTTTATCTTTGATTGGCGACTTGACAGAAAGGGGCTCTCTGGTAATGGCGGCAATGAATGTGCGACAGACCTAGCAGACAACCGTTCACGTGATGGCGGTGGAGGCGGAGAGTACCCTATTCGAGGAAGACTTATTGGCATTTCTCCCAAATATGGTCTAGAATTGGGCGGAGTTGGTTCATGGTCTTCTTCTTCCATAAAATCTAACAAATTATGAGGAAACGATTGTTTTTTATCTTTCTCTTTTTTACGTTGTTTTGAAGAACTATCCCGCTTACTCTGTTGTGTTACATTTGTTTTTCTGTCATCTTGTTTCGTGTCTAGTGATTGTTCATAATCTTCGTCATAATATTGTAGATCAGAGTCCAAATTTACAGGCCTAGGATATCCCAACACAAAATTAGTCTTCTGAATCGTTACTCCGGAAGGATCCGGTTCTTCGTACTCCTCGCGCCAATTATGATCGAATTTACTTACTCCAGCATGTGTATCTCCCTTTAAACCAGAATGTTTGCACACGAGACCTTCATACAACATTGATGGAATGCGCTTATTGCTTCGTTTAGGAAAACAACTACATCCTTCTGGTCCATCTGACGTTTGAACTCTGGGCGTTTTCACGTTTTCAACAGGTAGTGTGGCATAGGCGTAATCAGAGTACATATCATCTTCCTCGTCTTCATCGTCTTCATCGTACCCATGATCATCTTCCTCAATTCTTAAAGTTAATTCTCTGGTACTTTGTAGTCTAGAGGGTTTCGTCGTTCTCGTTTTTGAGCTACGTAAATTTTCATATAAGGTACGTTTTGTTGAAGGTCGTACCTTGTCACTTTGTTGTGTTTGTTTATTTTCTCTATCCTTAAGAGTCAGAGCACTATCATACCAATTGTTTGCCATTTTATAGAAATTTCCTTCATAAAACAAAATGGTAGCCACATCCAATAAAAATATATTAATTAATACAAACTCCACGTTCAATCGTATTGTTTATTATTGTTTGGGATTTACAGCTTAAATTTTGCTTTTTTTTAAAACACAGGGATTAAATTATTAAATGTTAAGAGAAATAGCAATTGAGACTTAAAACACGTAAATATTCGTGAAGGTCACAACAACAAAAGAGGGGATTATGGGATTATTTTCATTTGTCATTAAATTCTATATTTGACATTTCAAATGCCTTACACCTTACACGTGCTGTGCAATTCATAGGTAAATTGGTGCAAAGCAATATGAACTTTAACCTTACGATTTCGTAATTATTCAAATGACAATATCACGGCTGGAAATCGGCACAAGCAGAACAGTTGGTTCTGCAAAGAAATTCGTGAGGATAACTTCCGGTTTTGGTGGAGGAGAGTTCACGAAGACGCTTCGCAAGGTATGTACATGTCAAAAATTGTAATTTTCTTTTTTACTGCTCGAATATTGCAAAATCAGAGAATGCTATGCTGTGGCGAATGCTTTCACGATTAGAAACATGTATAGTTTATTCTTGTATATGAAGCGTAACTCTCGCAAAATCAATCGTCCCACGAAAAACATGACGAAAATTGTGACACTCTTACATTTCTAAGTTGTTCTTGACAAAGATGCAAGTTAAATTTTCAATATTTTTTCATCATAGGAGTTTAAATGTAATCGGGGATAAATTCCGATTCGTCAGAAGTAAATTGAAGTCTAGATAAATCTACAAACTGTCAATTTTCTCGTTTTCCTGCTTGAGGAGATCGGTTCTGATAGAGCACATTGCGAATGCATGAGGAGATTTGCCAGTTTTGTTAATTGTTTTCTGCAAAATTGATAAATTGACACTTTTAAGCACAAAACTGATAAATACTCTAATCAAAATAAACTATTCTCTGTCCACTTTCAGGAGATGCCAGGATTCAAGGGAAAGAGGAAAAGGGGACTGACATTGACTCTTTACAAAAAAGGATTTCGATATAGATTGCCTGTATCACCGCCAAGGAAACGAACAAAAACAAGTAGCAGTACACCAAATTTAAAATCCCCATCAACCAGGACACCAAGTTTATTAAACAAATCTCTTTCAATTTCAAAATATTTATATTCTTTCAAACGGATTTCCACATCTATTCGGCGCAACCTTTTTACTAAAGATGACGGAAACTTCACCGCAGATCTACACAATTAAGCTATAATATTACATGATTTCAGCACATACATAGGTCTAACGTAAATAAACATTCACTTAGTGCTAGTAGTCATGAATAAATTAAACACAAGATGTCAATTAAACTGTGGACATATCCTTAAAATCGGTAAAGCGCTTTACATCTTGTAACCACTACTAACAGGGATCTTTTTTATTTACAAGTGTGTACACATAACACACTACATAATAGAAAAACAAACCACAAATTAATATTATTCTCAACTGTATGATATTTAATTTAGAGTGTATCATTTGTATTAGAAATTATAAAGATATGATTCACATAAGTTTAATTATTCTTGATTATAAAATTATCTTACAGTGCATGTTCAATTTTTTCCAATGTAAGGGAAGTTAATCTTGTGTATCCAATACACAATGGAAGTTGTCACAAACAACAAATGATCAATAATGACAAGTTAAATCATGGGAAACCGCAGTTACAATTATGAATTGATTCCTTAAATGAAATGTTTCTTTCTAGGTGGACAGCCCATGAACAATGAAATATTACTTTCATACTTTTAAAAACCCGACGGGAAGAAAGGCATCAGTTCGTGAATTTATTACCAGACAGACATGCACAATTTGTGATTATACAGTGGATTACATCACAGGTACTTGTGGACAGGACCCTATGTTGCTCCCTTTTTTTTTTTTTTTTTTAAATGTTTTTTTTTTTTTGGCATCGACTTTTTGTCATATAAACAACATTTTGCAACTTTCTATGTATCACTGTATGACATATATACAATAAATTCAATCAAACAGTAGTTTCTATCCATGCCGGGTTTCTGACAGTGACAAGATATAAGTTAGAAGGTAAGTCACTCTTCTTTGTTTACATTTGTGTACTTGTTGTGCATTCATCAATAATTAAATTTTGCGCCAAAAAATTCCCGAACTTTTTACCCGGAACTCTCGCGTTTTACCGTATCGTCAATATTTCAAATGACCAGCAGATGTCGCTAATAATCACACTTCCGTAGCTTTAATTCGAGTTTTCAAAAATGTCGTCTGAAAATCGCAAAGCGCGAGTGGAAAATGTTCAATGGGGAGTTGTCAGCTGCTGTAAATAAATATTGATGTGTGTTTTCAGGGAGAATAATATATACAGAGAAGGAATAAGCCAATTTCCAGACAGGTAGGCCTTTTTTATTCACTAAATTTAAGATGAATGCACAACAAGTACACAAATGTAAACAAAGAAGAGTGACTTACCTTCTAACTTATATCTTGTCAGAAACCCGGCATGGATAGAAACTACTGTTTGATTGTATTTATTGTATATATGTCATACAGTGATACATAGAAAGTTGCAAAATGTTGTTTATATGACAAAAAGTCGATGCTAAAAAAAAAAAAAGGGGGAGCAACATAGGGTCCTGTCCACAAGTACCTGTGAATTACATGTGTCTAAACTGGCAAATCTCCTCATGCATTCGCAATGTGCTCTATCGGAACCGATCTCCTCAAGCAGGAAAACGAGAAAATTGATAGTTTGTGGATTTATCTAGACTTCAATTTACTTCTGACGAATCGGAATTTATCCCCTATTACGTTTAGACTCGCATGATGAAAAAATATTGAAAATTTATCTTGCATCTTTGTCAAGAACAACTTAGAAATGTAAGAGTGTCACAATTTTCGTCATATTTTTCGTGGGACGATTGATTTTGCGAGAGTTACGCTTCATATACAAGAATAAACTATACATGTTTCTAATCGTGAAAGCATTTGTCACAGCATAGCATTCTCTGATTTTGCAATATTCGAGCAGTAAAAAAGAAAATTACAATTTTTGACATGTACATACCTTGCGAAGCGTCTTCGTGAACTCTCCTCCACCAAAACCGGAAGTTATCCTCACGAATTTCTTTGCAGAACCAACTGTTCTGCTTGTGCCGATTACCAACCGTGAATATACATGAAGTAACTTTCCATTGGTTAAATCTGATATCGGGTATATTACAATGAATGCGTTGTGCACGTGGTTTCAACAAACCAAGAAAAATCATTCATTATTTGCTCTGAAGTTACTTTTGCATTGTGTCCAAAATTATGAAAATATGATAACCCAGGGGCGGATCCAGGATTTCAAGTTAGGGGGGGCGCACTTAAAAAAATTGCGCCGATCGGAGGGAGGCGCGAAAACTTTTGGGGTATTTCGTGTGAAAAATCACGATTTTACGCCAAAAAATCATATTTTTTCTAATTGCGGAGGGAGGCGCGAACATTTTTGGGGTATTTCGTGTGAAAAATCACGATTTTACGCCAAAAAATCATATTTTTTTCCAATTTTAGGGGGGCGCCGAGTGCGCCCCCCCCCCCTGAATCCGCCCCTGTAACCATTCGTAATTATACAGTAATGCATTTCGTTGTAATACTGTACTTTGTTAATCGAGCATAATACAATACTGACAGCCAGTTGTCA
Organism: Bathymodiolus brooksi; assembly: GCA_963680875.1. Classification (NCBI taxonomy): domain Eukaryota; kingdom Metazoa; phylum Mollusca; class Bivalvia; order Mytilida; family Modiolidae; genus Bathymodiolus; species Bathymodiolus brooksi. The sequence goes on along the minus strand of OY804580.1, from coordinate 56,938,820 downwards.
AAATATCACACCATCAGAACTGTTCCAATATATCAATTTTAAAAATCGTACCAACAGGGCCAAAATCGATACCTTTAACATACATATACATGACCACTCACTCTCCTGACTTGATACAAGCACTTCAATACAAAGTGGCGGGTTTAAGTTAATTTTATGGACCCAAATCAGTAGCAATTCATTTGAATGTAATAATATAATCCGGTTACAGTGCATGATACAACACTAAACAGCCGTAAATAGAAGGAGAAATAATGCAATGGCTAAATGAAAATGGACAGTCAATGATCTATAAAGCACTACACAGAAAACTAATGATTGGGCAATACGAGTCCCACAAAATAAACGAGGGTTCACTCCCGGTTTTTAGAGGGGTTCGTGTTACTCGATCTTTAGTTTTATGTAGATTGTTGTTTGTCCTTCTGTCCTTTTTCTTTTGGCCATCGTGTTGTCTGTCATTCTTCGATTTACGGATTCTGATTACCTCCCTTTGGTATCTTCAAACTCTTTTTAAGCAGTTCCTCCTCCACTGGTGGCGCCCGTTGTGTTATTCTTGTTACAAATCAGGTGATAAGTTATGAATGAGTAAAGGACATGATTGTGATTACGACAAATGAAACATACATTTAATAAAATGAAAATAAAAAAATACTACACTGATGGAACAGTTCCAAAATACTACACTGATGGAACAGTTCCAAAATACTACACTGATGGAACAGTTCCAAAATACTACACTGATGGAACAGTTCCAAAATACTACACTGATGGAACAGTTCCAAAATACTACACTGATGGAACAATTCCAAAATACTACACTGATGGAACAGTTCCAAAATACTACACTGATGGAACAGTTCCAAAATACTACACTGATGGAACAGTTCCAAAATACTACACTGATGGAACAGTTCCAAAATACTACACTGATGGAACAGTTCCAAAATACTACACTGATGGAACAGTTCCAAAATACTACACTGATGGAACAGTTCCAAAATACTACACTGATGGAACAATTCCAAAATACTACACTGATGGAACAGTTCCAAAATACTACACTGATGGAACAATTCCAAAATACTACACTGATGGAACAGTTCCAAAATACTACACTGATGGAACAATTCCAAAATACTACACTGATGGAACAGTTCTAATATACTACACTGATGGAACAGTTCCAAAATACTACACTGATGGAACAGTTCCAAAATACTACACTGATGGAACAGTTCCAAAATACTACACTGATGGAACAGTTCCAAAATACTACACTGATGGAACAGTTCCAAAATACTACACTGATGGAACAGTTCCAAAATACTACACTGATGGAACAGTTCCAAAATACTACACTGATGGAACAGTTCCAAAATACTACACTGATGGAACAGTTCCAAAATACTACACTGATGGAACAGTTCCAAAATACTACACTGATGGAACAGTTCCAAAATACTACACTGATGGAACAGTTCCAAAATACTACACTGATGGAACAGTTCCAAAATACTACACTGATGGAACAGTTCCAAAATACTACACTGATGGAACAGTTCCAAAATACTACACTGATGGAACAGTTCCAAAATACTACACTGATGGAACAGTTCCAAAATACTACACTGATGGAACAGTTCCAAAATACTACACTGATGGAACAGTTCCAAAATACTACACTGATGGAACAGTTCCAAAATACTACACTGATGGAACAGTTCCAAAATACTACACTGATGGAACAGTTCCAAAATACTACACTGATGGAACAGTTCCAAAATACTACACTGATGGAACAGTTCCAAAATACTACACTGATGGAACAGTTCCAAAATACTACACTGATGGAACAGTTCCAAAATACTACACTGATGGAACAGTTCCAAAATACTACACTGATGGAACAGTTCCAAAATACTACACTGATGGAACAGTTCCAAAATACTACACTGATGGAACAGTTCCAAAATACTACACTGATGGAACAGTTCCAAAATACTACACTGATGGAACAGTTCCAAAATACTACACTGATGGAACAGTTCCAAAATACTACACTGATGGAACAGTTCCAAAATACTACACTGATGGAACAGTTCCAAAATACTACACTGATGGAACAGTTCCAAAATACTACACTGATGGAACAGTTCCAAAATACTACACTGATGGAACAGTTCCAAAATACTACACTGATGGAACAGTTCCAAAATACTACACTGATGGAACAGTTCCAAAATACTACACTGATGGAACAGTTCCAAAATACTACACTGATGGAACAGTTCCAAAATACTACACTGATGGAACAGTTCCAAAATACTACACTGATGGAACAGTTCCAAAATACTACACTGATGGAACAGTTCCAAAATACTACACTGATGGAACAGTTCCAAAATACTACACTGATGGAACAGTTCCAAAATACTACACTGATGGAACAGTTCCAAAATACTACACTGATGGAACAGTTCCAAAATACTACACTGATGGAACAGTTCCAAAATACTACACTGATGGAACAGTTCCAAAATACTACACTGATGGAACAGTTCCAAAATACTACACTGATGGAACAGTTCCAAAATACTACACTGATGGAACAGTTCCAAAATACTACACTGATGGAACAGTTCCAAAATACTACACTGATGGAACAGTTCCAAAATACTACACTGATGGAACAGTTCCAAAATACTACACTGATGGAACAGTTCCAAAATACTACACTGATGGAACAGTTCCAAAATACTACACTGATGGAACAGTTCCAAAATACTACACTGATGGAACAGTTCCAAAATACTACACTGATGGAACAGTTCCAAAATACTACACTGATGGAACAGTTCCAAAATACTACACTGATGGAACAGTTCCAAAATACTACACTGATGGAACAGTTCCAAAATACTACACTGATGGAACAGTTCCAAAATACTACACTGATGGAACAGTTCCAAAATACTACACTGATGGAACAGTTCCAAAATACTACACTGATGGAACAGTTCCAAAATACTACACTGATGGAACAGTTCCAAAATACTACACTGATGGAACAGTTCCAAAATACTACACTGATGGAACAGTTCCAAAATACTACACTGATGGAACAGTTCCAAAATACTACACTGATGGAACAGTTCCAAAATACTACACTGATGGAACAGTTCCAAAATACTACACTGATGGAACAGTTCCAAAATACTACACTGATGGAACAGTTCCAAAATACTACACTGATGGAACAGTTCCAAAATACTACACTGATGGAACAGTTCCAAAATACTACACTGATGGAACAGTTCCAAAATACTACACTGATGGAACAGTTCCAAAATACTACACTGATGGAACAGTTCCAAAATACTACACTGATGGAACAGTTCCAAAATACTACACTGATGGAACAGTTCCAAAATACTACACTGATGGAACAGTTCCAAAATACTACACTGATGGAACAGTTCCAAAATACTACACTGATGGAACAGTTCCAAAATACTACACTGATGGAACAGTTCCAAAATACTACACTGATGGAACAGTTCCAAAATACTACACTGATGGAACAGTTCCAAAATACTACACTGATGGAACAGTTCCAAAATACTACACTGATGGAACAGTTCCAAAATACTACACTGATGGAACAGTTCCAAAATACTACACTGATGGAACAGTTCCAAAATACTACACTGATGGAACAGTTCCAAAATACTACACTGATGGAACAGTTCCAAAATACTACACTGATGGAACAGTTCCAAAATACTACACTGATGGAACAGTTCCAAAATACTACACTGATGGAACAGTTCCAAAATACTACACTGATGGAACAGTTCCAAAATACTACACTGATGGAACAGTTCCAAAATACTACACTGATGGAACAGTTCCAAAATACTACACTGATGGAACAGTTCCAAAATACTACACTGATGGAACAGTTCCAAAATACTACACTGATGGAACAGTTCCAAAATACTACACTGATGGAACAGTTCCAAAATACTACACTGATGGAACAGTTCCAAAATACTACACTGATGGAACAGTTCCAAAATACTACACTGATGGAACAGTTCCAAAATACTACACTGATGGAACAGTTCCAAAATACTACACTGATGGAACAGTTCCAAAATACTACACTGATGGAACAGTTCCAAAATACTACACTGATGGAACAGTTCCAAAATACTACACTGATGGAACAGTTCCAAAATACTACACTGATGGAACAGTTCCAAAATACTACACTGATGGAACAGTTCCAAAATACTACACTGATGGAACAGTTCCAAAATACTACACTGATGGAACAGTTCCAAAATACTACACTGATGGAACAGTTCCAAAATACTACACTGATGGAACAGTTCCAAAATACTACACTGATGGAACAGTTCCAAAATACTACACTGATGGAACAGTTCCAAAATACTACACTGATGGAACAGTTCCAAAATACTACACTGATGGAACAGTTCCAAAATACTACACTGATGGAACAGTTCCAAAATACTACACTGATGGAACAGTTCCAAAATACTACACTGATGGAACAGTTCCAAAATACTACACTGATGGAACAGTTCCAAAATACTACACTGATGGAACAGTTCCAAAATACTACACTGATGGAACAGTTCCAAAATACTACACTGATGGAACAGTTCAAAATACTACACTGATGGAACAGTTCCAAAATACTACACTGATGGAACAGTTCCAAAATACTACACTGATGGAACAGTTCCAAAATACTACACTGATGGAACAGTTCTAAAATACTACACTGATGGAACAGTTCTAAAATACTACACTGATGGAACAGTTCCTAAAATACTACACTGATGGAACAGTTCTAAAATACTACACTGATGGAACAGTTCTAAAATACTACACTGATGGAACAGTTCTAAAATACTACACTGATGGAACAGTTCTAAAATACTACACTGATGGAACAGTTCTAAAATACTACACTGATGGAACAGTTCTAAAATACTACACTGATGGAACAGTTCTAAAATACTACACTGATGGAACAGTTCTAAAATACTACACTGATGGAACAGTTCTAAAATACTACACTGATGGAACAGTTCTAAAATACTACACTGATGGAACAGTTCTAAAATACTACACTGATGGAACAGTTCTAAAATACTACACTGATGGAACAGTTCTAAAATACTACACTGATGGAACAGTTCTAAAATACTACACTGATGGAACAGTTCTAAAATACTACACTGATGGAACAGTTCTAAAATACTACACTGATGGAACAGTTCTAAAATACTACACTGATGGAACAGTTCTAAAATACTACACTGATGGAACAGTTCTAAAATACTACACTGATGGAACAGTTCTAAAATACTACACTGATGGAACAGTTCTAAAATACTACACTGATGGAACAGTTCTAAAATACTACACTGATGGAACAGTTCTAAAATACTACACTGATGGAACAGTTCTAAAATACTACACTGATGGAACAGTTCTAAAATACTACACTGATGGAACAGTTCTAAAATACTACACTGATGGAACAGTTCTAAAATACTACACTGATGGAACAGTTCTAAAATACTACACTGATGGAACAGTTCTAAAATACTACACTGATGGAACAGTTCTAAAATACTACACTGATGGAACAGTTCTAAAATACTACACTGATGGAACAGTTCTAAAATACTACACTGATGGAACAGTTCTAAAATACTACACTGATGGAACAGTTCTAAAATACTACACTGATGGAACAGTTCTAAAATACTACACTGATGGAACAGTTCTAAAATACTACACTGATGGAACAGTTCTAAAATACTACACTGATGGAACAGTTCTAAAATACTACACTGATGGAACAGTTCTAAAATACTACACTGATGGAACAGTTCTAAAATACTACACTGATGGAACAGTTCTAAAATACTACACTGATGGAACAGTTCTAAAATACTACACTGATGGAACAGTTCTAAAATACTACACTGATGGAACAGTTCTAAAATACTACACTGATGGAACAGTTCTAAAATACTACACTGATGGAACAGTTCTAAAATACTACACTGATGGAACAGTTCTAAAATACTACACTGATGGAACAGTTCTAAAATACTACACTGATGGAACAGTTCTAAAATACTACACTGATGGAACAGTTCTAAAATACTACACTGATGGAACAGTTCTAAAATACTACACTGATGGAACAGTTCTAAAATACTACACTGATGGAACAGTTCTAAAATACTACACTGATGGAACAGTTCTAAAATACTACACTGATGGAACAGTTCTAAAATACTACACTGATGGAACAGTTCTAAAATACTACACTGATGGAACAGTTCTAAAATACTACACTGATGGAACAGTTCTAAATACTACACTGATGGAACAGTTCTAAAATACTACACTGATGGAACAGTTCTAAAATACTACACTGATGGAACAGTTCTAAAATACTACACTGATGGAACAGTTCTAAAATACTACACTGATGGAACAGTTCTAAAATACTACACTGATGGAACAGTTCTAAAATACTACACTGATGGAACAGTTCTAAAATACTACACTGATGGAACAGTTCTAAAATACTACACTGATGGAACAGTTCTAAAATACTACACTGATGGAACAGTTCTAAAATACTACACTGATGGAACAGTTCTAAAATACTACACTGATGGAACAGTTCTAAAATACTACACTGATGGAACAGTTCTAAAATACTACACTGATGGAACAGTTCTAAAATACTACACTGATGGAACAGTTCTAAATACTACACTGATGGAACAGTTCTAAAATACTACACTGATGGAACAGTTCTAAAATACTACACTGATGGAACAGTTCTAAAATACTACACTGATGGAACAGTTCTAAAATACTACACTGATGGAACAGTTCTAAAATACTACACTGATGGAACAGTTCTAAAATACTACACTGATGGAACAGTTCTAAAATACTACACTGATGGAACAGTTCTAAAATACTACACTGATGGAACAGTTCTAAAATACTACACTGATGGAACAGTTCTAAATACTACACTGATGGAACAGTTCTAAAATACTACACTGATGGAACAGTTCTAAAATACTACACTGATGGAACAGTTCTAAAATACTACACTGATGGAACAGTTCTAAAATACTACACTGATGGAACAGTTCTAAAATACTACACTGATGGAACAGTTCCAAAATACTACACTGATGGAACAGTTCTAAAATACTACACTGATGGAACAGTTCCTAAATACTACACTGATGGAACAGTTCCAAAATACTACACTGATGGAACAGTTCTAAAATACTACACTGATGGAACAGTTCTAAAATACTACACTGATGGAACAGTTCTAAAATACTACACTGATGGAACAGTTCCTAAAATACTACACTGATGGAACAGTTCCAAAATACTACACTGATGGAACAGTTCTAAAATACTACACTGATGGAACAGTTCTAAAATACTACACTGATGGAACAGTTCTAAAATACTACACTGATGGAACAGTTCTAAAATACTACACTGATGGAACAGTTCCAAAATACTACACTGATGGAACAGTTCCAAAATACTACACTGATGGAACAGTTCAAAATACTACACTGATGGAACAGTTCTAAAATACTACACTGATGGAACAGTTCTAAAATACTACACTGATGGAACAGTTCCAAAATACTACACTGATGGAACAGTTCCAAAATACTACACTGATGGAACAGTTCAAAATACTACACTGATGGAACAGTTCTAAAATACTACACTGATGGAACAGTTCTAAAATACTACACTGATGGAACAGTTCCAAAATACTACACTGATGGAACAGTTCCAAAATACTACACTGATGGAAACAGTTCCAAAATACTAC